>JAHWFO010062738.1:1050046-1161584 GCA_023313115.1 Rhysida immarginata | reverse complement strand
CCCCTTAAAAGGAATACAGAAGAATCAAATTCTTCAAATAAAAACCTAAGCCACACGGCTTAGACCAATAATTCCTCCCACTACTCAGAAGGATTGAGGATGCTACTAAAATCAGGTCAACTCACAAAAACCCAGTTTATGGCCTTTATACCGCCAGATTTTGTCGTCCTTTGAGGTCTGATCATTCCCTGACCTCTTTTTACGTGCACCCTTATGCTTGTCACGTGTCGCCATCTCATTGGCTTCAAACTTCGGGCGTACCTTTCGTTGTATCGGATCCCATATGAACTCTTTACATGATGAGTCATCATTTGTGGATACCGTTCCACTCCCACTACCTCTTGGCTCCGCAGTCACTTTCTTGTAATCATCAACTGGGTCCTTTGGTTTTCGCAATCCCAAACCCATATTTCAACCGGTACATCCTCAAAATCAGTGCATGCATCCACCATCTCACCATCTCAATCGTAGTGGTGTTGCTTGCATCAACCATCACCATCGAGGTTGCACTGCCAGCATCAACCATCTCGATCGCTGTTGTGCTGCTGACATCAATCATCTCAATACTAGTCATTAACTGTCACCACGGCTACTTCTTTTAGCACTGGGCTCCAATCATGGCACTCCGCTATCTGCCTTTTTGAGCTTAGCATACGCACACAACTGAATCTAAACACCTGTGTGTCACGGTACCTTAGACCTTTTACTTGTACGCAGTTACCCGACAATTCCTTCATAACTCTGAACAGCCCAAAGCGTACTCTGATACCTTCCCTACGCTCAACAATCAACACATGAGCTCCTGGGTACAGGGCACTCTCTCTTTTCGTACACTGCATACGATGACGAACAGGGACTGCCTTTTCTTCTTGCCCTTCACAAGATGTCGACCGGCTTTCACACGCTGGACTTTTACCACCAGCAAGCGGGTCTTCACTAACCACTGCAGCTGAGGAGCATACAAAAGAGATCCGTTCAAGCACATCTGTGCCCAATATACCATCATATGGTCTGTCCGAGAAAGAATGCATTAGGAAATTGCAACGGGATAATTCCCACCCACACAACATGGTGTCGAGTGTGACCTGTGTAACGTGCATACAGGAGCCATCCACACCCCGCACCATTTTATCTACTCCGTGAACAGGTACCTGCAACAGTTGGTGGCACACCTCAGAGTCTAAAAATGACACTTGAGAACCCGTGTCCACCAACATGTCGATCAATTGGCCCTGTACACGTACCCCGACCCAATACAGTCGGTCCTGTCCACGTTTAAGGACAATAGGAGCCTCCTCCACAGGTGAAGCCTGGGTGGAGTCTGAATGAGTGCGTTGCTGACGACAGTCCCAGGCATAATGCCCCTGGGCGCCACATCTAAGCAACTATTGTCTTTTTTAGCAGGGCTCGATTTCTCCCCCTTTTCTTTTAACAATCTTTCCATCATCTGTTTTAACTCCGCAATGTCCTTCTTGCAGGAACATTCCCCTTCTTTTGACTGTCCCCGATTACCGGCACACACCTTCTCTTTTCCCTTTGCCTGCGACCCAGATTCATCTTCATCTGTTACTGAAGCGGCTCGAGCACCCAACTCTGCAACACTCGATTCTCCATGTTGCCCGCGCTCTATCTCCTCAGATTCGAGCGCACTTTTGATAACCTCATCAAATGTCTTGGGCGCTTTGGCGGCCGGCAGTTTCTTATGGGATGTCAATGACCCACATCGAAAACACTGCAACAATAGCTGTTCCCTGGATGCCTCCATCTCGGGGTTGTCCAGGAGGAATCGGTCCATCGCTACCTGCAGTTGGCTGGCATAATCCATTACCGATTCCTTTCTGCGTTGGGCAACATCATATAATTTTTTGCCAAAGTCACGTTCTACTTTCACTTTCCCAAATATTTGACCCAAGCGTGAACAAAATGTAGGGTGACAATCAACGTCAAAAAGCTCCAGCTCGGCAGCTTTCCGTGCCGCATTGCCTTTTAGTTTGGAATTGGCAATGGTCAATTTTATTTCACCGGACCAATACCCTAATGCTCCGATGCTATTAACTGCCTTCAAAAAGCCGGTAACGCTGATCCCAGTTTCATCACCCGAAAACACTGGGACTGTTCTGGTGTACCCAGCCATTTTAGGTTCTGGGACCTCCCAGCAGCATCGTCGTCCGGCATTATGCTACTGTACTAATTTGCTAAAAAAAAAAAAAAAAAAAAAAAAAAAAAAAAAAAAAAAAAAAACCAGACCCCTACACTTACTTAGCCAAGTGTGTGCACACTTGTTGGTGCTATTGCACCCTGCTTGAAAACAGCCGTAGTCCTACACCAGTGGGCTAGCCAAGTCCCTGTCGGGGCGCCAATGTGCAAGCCCCCGCGTGGGAGGGGGGCCTTATGAGGCCCGAGTCAATACCAACTCCACACGTGGTGGGTAGTGCGGGGTTCGGGGCTTGCTATGCTGTGTGGTTTAAACAGGGAACACGCTATAAGATGAAATTAACATCCTATTTATTCAACACTCTTTGCATAATACAATTATAATATTTAAAATTTGCATAACCCAATTAATTAGTGTGGATCCACTAAATCATTAGTAAAGTAAAAATGAGAATACATTAAAAAAACAATCAAGATTAACACGTTAAAACCATTCCGTAAAACGCTAAACAATGCTAATGCTAACTCCAGTTACTCTGTTTTAGCTGCTCAGGTCCCCAGGGCACTTATTCCCATTAACTATCTTTAAAATTCCCACTTAACAACAGGGACAGGGTTCGCGCTTACTCGCAATTTACGCGTCAAATGGGAATTTTTGCTAAAAATTGACTCATGATTTTTTGACCAGCGAGTCAAAATTGACTTCTTAAATTTTGAATATCATCGCCCTATATCCTTCTCACCATATGTTAACCTCACTTCATTTTGTCACAGGAGGTCTTCTTTAAATTTCTAATTAACTATAGCAGCAACTATAGAGATTGTGGATGCATGTAAAAATTTGGGAGTCAAATTGACTCGTAGATTTTTTGTGCTAGCATGAACGCTGCAGGGGTCGCCTAAAGTTACTACAATAACACTAACGCCCAATCATGCCTCACCTAAAAGATTAGGAACTACCAATTTTCAATACTACACATGAACTCAGAGGTATAGGCCAATGTTCACTGTCAATACTCGAATTGGACAAAACTATGCACAGTTTTGTGCTTTCTAACGCACTCCGTTTACTAACTAACTGACACACTCGAGAGGACACAGAAAGCGTCGCGTTTCTCTTGATTCTCCAACAGCTCTCTTTCGTTTCTAAATTACGGAACAGAGACACTGAAGGACAAGGAGAGAGACAGTAACCCCCTATCGCATAACAAACAATCGTCGAATACGCAAAATAAACCCCTCTCGAGTTGTCCTGTGCTGGAACACAGTGCTTATAACGGAGCATCGCTATAAGATAGCGGGCTTACTAACTTGCGCTGACAGTGAACATGTGCTTTCGGGCTCACTGCATAAGCAAACATGTACGAAATACATTATTAACTATATGCTAAATAACAATATATCAGTTCTCTTGCGTGCGTATTTGGTAATAAACAGCTAAATCATCACTTCAGTCTACTTTCACTATATAGAGCAGTGATAAATTCCCTGCACCGCTTCATTGAACAGCTGACTCTCTAGACGTAGAACTATACTCCCACTGTACTTTTTAATTAAAACGACGGGTTCAAGAGCAGCCGTGGTGTTCTAACTCACAAAAAAAATAGAAAGGTCTCACCATGGATGTTCTCTCACTGGGCAGGAGACTTCTTAACTTAGTAGCTATGACCAAAAAGATCGATCTTTCAAAGAACGTTCTATCTTTTCTCCGTTGAACAACATGATATCGACGAATCTTTTACTTGAAAGTCTATCGTCGCCAGGTTGTATTACTTTTTACTTCTGAAAGTAATATTCCTAAACATAATAAACTATTTAATGTTTATATGCTAATATGCTGCCCGATGAAAATTCTCATCGTAATGGCGGCATTCCAAAAAAAAAAAAAAAAAACGCTCACAAACGTTGAGCGATCTCTCTTGCATGAAGTCAAGAAAGCAACAACAACAAAACATTATTTTAGAGAAACACAACACGAAGAGATTGTCGTCTGTTCTCAGAAATTCTCTTACTTCAACAGAGACAATCGTGTGCTCACTATTCACATTGTTACAGCTTCCTAAGCTCTTGCTTGGCTGTAACAATGCAAGTAGCGATCTTAAGCAAATATTAAATGAACAACGAAGAATCATGTCATCTTCACTAATATTTTTATTAAACAAACAACAAAAAACAGCACACACTGCGCAAGTGTCAGAGCTCATTACATGGTAATAATAACATAATTACAATTGACTAGTCCCCTGAACAAAACAAGTCAACCAATTTCCCTATTACTCAAGGACCAGCTGATCACGGAGCTGCACGCCCCCCCTCACATCTGTTTCAAAATAACCAGATGCAAAATAGCCAATTTTTGGCGTATATGACTGTAACCAGGCCCCCTTAAAATAAATAACACACTGGCCACAGTCACACTTTCTCTCACAGAGTTCGTACACCTGTTCTGTGCAGAACACGGCATAATGAGAGAGTTTGTTTGCGGATACTTCGATGGTGTGGCGGGAGGAACACAACCAACGGATCACGATACAGCAAAGTTACTGTTCTTTGAATTAATCGTGCAGAAAAGTAATTTAAAAGTCACTCACCAGGCCTCTTCAGCAAATTAAGCAGTTACCAGGTTTCCAGCTGAGCGACGCTACATTTCCGTGACCAGACGCGGCGCCATTCCAATGCGTTCGAAGCAACCTCGTTATCGTCACGTTTCATTCCGGTACCTCTTTAGGGAACAGCTGATGGAAAACTTATAACTACAGTACATAAATGCAGCTAGACCATTTCGAACTGTTTGATCGATGGAAGTGATGCCATTTTAGCAATCTTTTCTCGTTCAGAGACTCTGGACACGATCGTGCAGAGAATCGAAAAACGTTCGCTCGCAACGAACGGCCAATTTTCTCTAGAATGGAAAAAACAATCACGAAAAAGGTAACAATCCCCGATCGCTCATTTCTTTGTAACGAACCATATCCCTATAGTAACCAATGCTTTTTTCAAAATTCCACAAGGCCAACAATCGCAGTTGCCAACAAAGCCCATCACATCACCGTTAACAATGCCATTACATTAAAACACATAGACGCGACAATCACGACTTATAACGACAACAGATCCACGCTTAACAAAATAAAAATTCAGCCTTTGCTTCCATCAACAAACGACAAAAACTCAATTCTACAAATAAGACAGGCATCGCACATACACACAGAACAACACATTTCAACCACTCACGCTGCCCTGTAAAACGCAGTTATGACCACAACACAAGCTACTTAAAACAAAACACTACATTTCTTCAGCCAGGGCACATGTGACACCACACTGACATTCCCTGGAATGTCACAACGTCATGCGGGCAGAGGCTTTCTTCTATAGAAGGTGTTGCTTTGTTACAGCACAGATTCGGGGGAAAGCTCGAAAATAGTGGGCCGAGCGCTTATGTTTTGTCGATTGTTCTTTTTTGTTATGCTTGGCAGTGAAGTGAGCGGGCGAAGAGATGGAATGCTGATGCGATGGATTGAAATGGCATCCATGTTGGCAATGTTGTTTCGCTGAAGGAATTCCCTGCCAGTGCTTACACACCCTTTGATTAGTGTGTTTAGATGTTTTAAGTTAAGCAAACCATAGTTTGTAGTAGTTCAGCTGTTGTTTTTTGTTTTCTTTAGAGCTTTTAACGCGAGAGCAGCGGACTCTCAAATGTAATGCACATAAGTTGCGCCTTGAGAACGTCGATGTTCTTTTGTTCGGCGTGCGCTCTACACAGCGGATAATACGTCCAAGTTAAGAAGTCATCGAATGTGTCGACAAACTGGGTGAAAACTTTCCAACTTGTACTCTAATTATTTCTGTGGCTTCCCCCCCCCCCCCCATTATGCCAAACAAATCCAAAAGGAGTAAGTGGTTGTTTATGGTGACAATGCCCCAATGTATGAGAAAATCGCAATGTAGAGTTGAGGTATCCAGTGCAGCCAGACAAGTGTGGAAGAAGAACCTCGGAGCGGACGCCCCTCCACCTGTGATGAGCCACAAACTGCGAAGGAAAGACTAGACTATCATGGGAGCGTACTACGAAGACCTTCTGCAAAAGTAACGGGAGGCCATCAAATCAAAGCGGCGAGGCAACGTGTCCAAAGTGGTCAGACTTCTGCATGACAATGTGCCAGCACATTCTGCACATGAGACCATGCATGTTGAGGCGCAGCTGGGTTTCGAAATACTACCCCATCTGCTGTATTTATCAGACCTAGCCCCAAGCAACTTCTTCCTCTTCCCTTGTCTGAAAAACCCGCTTCGTGGATGGCAATTCCAAGGCGACGATGAGGTCATATTCAAGGTGGAGCAGTTCCTTAACTTGTATAAATGTAGCATCCAGCAAGTAGTCATCTTTGGGAAAAGCACATGGCCCTGAGAGGTGGATATGTGGAGTAGGACTGATGCTACCACCATGCAGCGTTACCCCATTTCTCAGTCTTCTGGCTGATTGTAATGACTTTAGGACAGCCACTCGTAATTGTTGCCAAAACAAGTTTAACTACTTTAATAAATGAAAACAGCTATTGTTAATATAATTTTGTACATTCAATAATGTTTTCATAATATATAGACCTTATTCTGGTAATTAGTAATAAAATTAATAAATTTTAAACAAAATTTTTATCAAGGGTGAGTATTCAAACGTCGTGGTCTATCAGACCTCATATCAGCAGTTACGTTATGAAAAATACACGTCAATAGTTAAAGATTAAGTAAACCACAATATTTTGGGAAAACAAAACAAATTTAACATTAACCTAATATTTTCATTCCATGTGTACAGGAATAACATTGTACTTAAATTATTACTGCTATCAACAGCACATTAAAATTCAATATTAAAACGATGGTTTATAAAAAACTGTATTCTTGCTCTTACCTATGGCCAAATCGTGATACTATATTTTCTACACGGTGTGACTGGCTAGGAGAACTCGTTTGTGGCCTGGAATCACAAATGAAACACTTTTTTCTATCTTCTAAATGGCTTACAATACAATAGCGTTCTTTCCTGTGAAGACCACAGGTAGAGGAGGCATGAAGCATGTCTTCACGTCCTATTAATAGATTGCCAGTTGCTGGGTAGCAACTTCGAGATGCACAAGGATGAGTAGGTAATCCTAGTAAGTTACACATTGAGAGAATAAGAAAGAATAAATTAAAAAAAATAGTTATTAAACAAATAATCATATATAACTATATTATATTTCATTATTTAAGTTTGTGTTTTCAGTAAGAATAGAAAGCTAGAGAAAAGTCACATGTTTTCATAATTTTGGAATGTTTATGTATAATTGGTATATGATTAAGTTTTTGTATTTGTAATATTTTGTATGTGGTCAAGTTTTGAGAGAAAATCTTGTTAATACAGAATAATACTAATTAAATGAAGTTAAAATTGCATCTAAGAGAAGATGGTATAATTACTTGTAAAAACAGAAGCAACTGTTTATCGAGGAACTTAAGAAATCCAAGAATAACATTTTCAATGAATGAGAACTTTATTTCATGTATAATTTTGAAACGGGTAGACTTTAGAGATAACAGTATAAAAATCAACATTAGAGATAAACAGGATAAAATGTCATTAAGAAAAGGAGGTCCAGAATAGCGATAGGTAGTGTTTTATTATAAGATCAACGCGTTTCAAGGAACTCATCGTCAGGATACAGAACAACTACCAAAGAGGCAGTGGGGAATCTCCTGGCTATATGAATAACTCCTACCAATTAGTGTGAATCAAGTCAGTGCCGATTGGCAGGCTAACAAAAGTTGAAGGCAAAATCAAATAAGTTACAAATTGAATACGAATGCATAATTAATCAAATAAGAAAAAAGGGGAGGGGGCAAATGACTGGGAACATTGGATCCTACATGGAATATCCAAATAGTAGCCATGGGGCAAAAACCATTAGGCATTATTGTGTCAAAGGAATACAATAAACTATGATAGGAAGGAGTGAAAAAAGTTATACACAGAATAAAATATAATAACCATTGTGAAGAAGAACATTGTCGATGGCAAGTTAACAATAATTAAATTAATTATAATGTTAGTTATTTTGCAATTGATTACATTGAATGGTACACTTTGAAACATAAGTTGTAGACTGGAGGGGAAAAAAATTTTTTTTAACAATGACTGAAGTGAACAAGAAACTGGGGCACATGTCCAGTATCGCAAGATCTAGAAATAGTGGGGCAAATGTCCATGTAGCTAAGCCGGGGAAATGTCCTCCTCGGCGATTGTCCTTATTGGTGTTTACTCTTGGTTACCGTGGAGCAGCGTTCTTTGCCAGGGTAGATGATGTCGTTGACAACGTCTAATGACTGGTTTTTTTTGGAAGTTCGGCTGGTTATTTAGCACTTTGTCTGTCCTTAGGGATTTGTCTGATGGCTAGAGATTCATATGTCAATATCTTCATGGGATCCTTTACCACTTTTAGTATGGATATGATTTCATTGATCAACCCAAAATAGTGTCCCAGCGAAATTAAATGATCAGCAAATGCCGATTTATGGTCACCGTTAGTCCACGATCTTTTGTGTTAGGAAAATCTTTCCTTAAAAGATCTTTTTGTACATCCCATGTAATAGCACCCACACGTATGACAAGTCAACTTGTATATCCCACATGTGGTGTATATGTTTTCGTAGATAGCCAGTGTCTTGGGATTAAGTCCATTGTGATCTGAGCTCACAAATGAATAATGATGATGCTAGTTTTATTTTTTTTAAACTTTTTTTTTTTTTCTTAGAAATATGTTTTATTGTCCATTACAATTATACGAGGTCTGTTCAAAAAATACGTAGACTGACGTCATAAAACAAAATATACTTTATTCAGAAGTTACACATCTGGGTCCCCTTCAAAGTACTCTCCTCCCCGACGCACACACTTATCCCAACGGTGTTTCCACTTTTGGAAACAGTCCTGGAACGCTTCTTTTGTGATGTCCTTCAGCGCCTTCGTCTTATTTGCCTTTATGTCGGGAATCGTCTCAAATCTCCTTCCTTTCAAAGGTCTCTTGAGTTTGGGAAACAAGAAGAAGTCACAAGGAGCGAGGTCAGGTGAGTAGGGTGGATGAGGAAGAACAGTGATCGAGTGTTTGGCCAAAAACTCTCGAGTTCTGAGGGCTGAATGGGCTGGAGCGTTGTCGTGATGAAACAACCAGTCACCTCTCGTCCACATTTCTGGCCTTTTCCACTCGTCCAGTGGCAGTTTTTCCGAGTTTAACACAAAATTTCACATCAACTCTTTGCTCGTTCAAGTCACTCATTCTAAAAATCCGCCAAACGAAAAAAACATACTTCACAAACAATCGCGTAGCTAATCAACCAATACTGATATTTGCAATCAAAAAACTGCCTTGTAATCAGCGGATCTGTCAGAAGATGGCGACACCAAGCGATTTTGATTGGGACCAACAGGGCCCGCGCAATTCAAACAGTCTACGTATTTTTTGAACAGACCTCGTATTATACACAGGGATGTGAATCAAATTCATTTTGCATCTCTTGATTGGTCCTATGATTTTATCCAGGACTAAGTTGTAGTTGTTCTGCATCCTGACGATGAGAGTTCCTCGAAAGTAGTCAATCTTATAATAAAACACTACCTATTTCTATTCTGGACCTCCTTTTATTATTCATTTTACGGCAATATAGACCAAAGATGCAACCTATTAAAATGTCATTGCTTTACAATAATGTTACACACATGGTATTTCAAATACAGTTCACTTTGAACAAATTATGTAGAAACTCTTAATTCTGGCTATCTCAGGCTATATCCATTAACTTAATCAGGGAAGGGTCAAATCATTACTTGAAATCACTTTACAGTACATTTTCATCCATCTGTAAATCATAACATTCCAACTGTTTTTATCCCACATGACTTAAATCATCGAAAGTTAATACAACATGAAAATGACATGCTGGCAAACTTTCTTAAATCAAACCTCCATTATACATTGTGTAATATTGAGACTTGAATTTTCTATTTCTTAAAGTAACTATAATTAGAAAATAAGAGATACTATAATTAGAAGTAAAATATCTCCATGCAGACAGTTAAACACTAGAGAAATCATCTTTATATGCACATGTATTAAAAAAAATAAAAGAATAAAAAAATAAATAAATAAATAAATATCTACTTATTGAAAAAGGGAGAATAATTTCTGATGGGTTTTTCCTAAAAACAAAATTTGTTATCAAAAATGCTATAAAGGTCTGTCCCAAAAACATAGAGAGCACTGTTATCTGATAAAAAATAGCATAAAATCATTGCAATTAACTGTCAATTTTTTAATGAATTCTACATATTACAGTGAAACAATCCCTAGAAGTATAGCCAAGTATGAAACATGTCAAGGTGTTGGCTAATAATATTTTAGCTTAACTAATAAAGTAAGAGGAAACCATCATTATTACAAACTGAAATAATTATTTACTAAACCATAAAGTTATAATGAAAATTCTAATTATTATGATTTGAATCTCAACAAGGGATAGAAAAAGACTTTTTCAAACAACGCTTTTCCTGGAAATTTTCTTTCTTCTTTTTCTTTTTTTTTTTTTTTTTTTGATTCATGCATTGTCACCAACTTTATACAGGGTGATTTACATCGAATGTAAAATACTTAAAGGGGGTATTATAGAGGTTAAGATAAACACAAAACGTCCTATGAACATGGGTTCAAATATGAACAATAACTGAGATATGAACAGAAATAAAAATGCCGCCACCAAGATCAACAAGTTAATAACTCAGGTTCTGTAAAGCCTAGATTAATGCAATTTGGGGGAATAACAAGGTACATAAGACTGTGTATACCGTTAAAATTTGATTGAATTCCAACGAGAAGTTTCCGAATTACACAGTCAAAATTGTGACAAGTGCTAGTTAGTACTCACAAGTGAACACGTACGTATTATGATGTTGAATGAGTAACTTGGAAACTTCTTGTTAGAATTAGATCAAATTTTAAAGGTATACACAGTCTTATGTACTCTGTTATTCCTCCAAATTTCATTAATCTAGGCTTTACAGAATCTGAGTTATTAACTTGTTGATCTTGGTGGCGGCATTTTTATTTCTGTCTCCATTCTCACCTATGGTCATGAGGCTTGGGTAATGACTGAAAGAGTGCGATTGTGGGTACAAGCGGCCGAAATGAGATTTCTGACAGGTCTGGCAGATGTTACCTTACTAGATAGAGTGCACAGCAGCAAAATAAGGGAGTCTTTAGGTGTAGAGCTGCTACTTCTCCGCATTGAGAGATCTCAGTTGCGCTGCTATATCCATGTGATACGGATGCCGCAAACTGGTCTCCCTAGGCAGTTGCTATTTTCCAAGCTGGTGGGTAAGAGACTAGGGGGTCGGCCTAGAACCAGGTGGCTAGACTACATGGAGAATCAGGGTTCGAGTCGCTTAGATATTACCAGGGAGGACATTGGCCTGATGGCGGAAGATCGCGATCGCTGGAAATCCTCCACAGGGGAGCGGGTTTGAAAAGTAAGTAAGTAAAAGAGATACTCTGAAAGTTTTAATACACAAATCTTATCGGTACATCTAATGATATGCAATGATTATGGCAAGCTGGTTTATTTACTGAAAGTTCTATTTATCTTGAGAATTACATTTATAGCGCTAGCTTTAAAGGTGGGCCCATTTGCATATTAAGTTGCTGTAAGTAACTTACAAGCTTTCTTTCACAGCATTGTGCTACTTCTCAATGATGTTGCAATCCCATTACCTCAGCCTCTTAGCTGATCATTTCGCTGTGGCTTGATGGCAATTGTTGCACCCTCAATGTTTTGCTTGTCTTGCCATGTCAGTTAGTGACCTCCAAACTGCTGCACTGGCTTAACTCCTGTGTGTTGTACCTGTAGTCCGATTCAGCTGAATCCCCACTGATCCTCCTGCCTTCCACAGACCTCTTGTGGAGTTGATCCGGCAATGCTTATGTGCACCACCATCTGTGATGGAGATTTATAATATCTTCTGGGTGAGCAGCAGATTTCCTTGCTCCATCTTCGCATACATTGGTTCTCTTAGACATGATAAATGGTCATTTCGTTCGTTCTTACTAGTTGCACAGGAGCTGCAAGTGTTTACGCACAATAAGATAAGTCCCAGGCACACATGTTTGCAGTATTTTAATTAGTCAATTCTCTTGGCATTCACTCACTCTCTCTCTCTCTCTCTCTCTCTCTCATCAGTAAGTATACAGAGTGCGTAAGGTATTTGAGGATACCTTCGTTTGGCTATTGCTGCACTATAGTAAATTGTATGTCCATTCAGTTTCCAGAAAGCAAAATGGCAGACCATCAAGTAACACAAATCATCATGAAGAGACATGCAGTAATCGTGGCAATAAAGGCAGAGCACAGCGATTTAGAGATATCACGATTTCTAAAGGTCGCAAGATCATTCGTCTACAAAGTGCGGAAAGAGTTGGAGACCGAAGATGGCAATGTTGCACCAGTAGCAAAGCGTAAAAAACATGCCTCACGCTCTGACATCATCAGAACACCTGAATTTATTTGAATACTTTTGAGCAGCAGTGAACAGTCTATTCCAAAAGCATTTTGATTGCTTGGCAGGAGTTGAGCTAACCAGATTTGATCAGTTATAAAATCTAGTAGCTTGAACGAACATGGTACTGTATAAGCCTCGAGATCGTAGATTGTAGTGATCTCTAGTGGCGTGTTTGTAAAAAATGATAGTGATAAACATATACAAGTTATTGTATAGTGATCTCTTCTAATCAGTTATGGTAAAAAATAAGAGAGTCGGAAGGGCCATTTTTTGCGTTTGTGGATGCAGCAGCACGTAAGGAAAAGATTCAGAGGCATCATTTTATTCATTTCTAAACGAGAAATGGCATCAAGACAGAAGAAAAAAGTGGATCCAAGCTGTAAAACGAGAGAAGAAAATATTATTCTAAATTTTATATTACTGAATATTATTAAATTGCTATTTTAATGTATGATTTCATTTCATGATCCTACAGACTAGATACCAACGCAATACTCAAAAATCTGCTCCAGACATTTCGTTGGCAACAAGAAAAGTGATAACCCAAATCATCCATCATAATTGCCCACAATATTTATCAATTAAAAAAAAACAAAAGAACTCTCACTTCTAGCTGAACAATGTTATACACGCCTTGTAAAACGAACCAAGCAAAGGAAAACCGACAAGAAGATACATGGTGGAAAATGAGTTTTCCAATGATCTCTTTCTTGTTTTATAAAAATAAACTACTTCTGTTACATGTTTACATTTTTCTGATGACCTTGTTTTACACGCACATATACACTGTCATATCAATGAATTATGACCAGCACCCCTTCAAGGCACACATGGTTCGCCCCAACAACGATTACACATTGCAAAATTTGCATACCAGGCTAAGAAAGCTTTAAAGCTGGTGCATCAAACGGCAGGAGCACGAGCCTCAAGATGGATAAACGTCCGGATTTAACGGACATCCAAAAAGGGATGTAAATAAGCTATTGCAACAAGGGTGGCACCATCTCCGAAACTGCGCAATTTGTGAACTGTTCACAGTCCGCTGTAGTGAAGGTGTAGAAAGAGTGGGCAGGGACAGAAATCGCAACCCAACACCATCACTGTAAAGGGTCACAAGCCATCGACCGACGGGGTGAGCGGCGCCTACGACGACTTGTACAAGGTGACAGGAGAGCCACAGTCCATCAACTGACTACCAGATTCAACAGTGGTGCCAACAGACGTGTATCCGACATTACCGTTGAATGCACCCTGCTACGGATGGGCCTGAACAGTCGACGCACGGTTGTTACAACCATGTTGACCAGGGGTCATCGTCAATGATGCCTAGAACTTTGCACGTGAGCACCGCCATTGGACCACAGACGAGTGGGCTAAGGTCGCCTTCTCCAATGAGTCAAGGTATATGCTCCATAAGATTGACGAGCGATGGAGAGTGCGTCGTGAACGTCATGAAATGAGACTGCAGGAGGCTATTGTCGGCCGGAAACTGGCTGGTGGGGGTAGTATACTTGTGTGGAGGAACTTCTGTTGGGAGCAGTTAGGTCTACTGATTTGTCTAGAGGGCAATTTGAATGCCTGTGGCTATCTGTCAATCGTAGCGGACCAGGTGCACCCGTACATGCTCACGATGTTCCCCCAGAGTGATGGAGTGTTCCAGCAGGACAGTGCACCCTGCCACAAGGCACGTCACCTTCTGGATTGGTTCGAGGAATACTCTACTGACTTTCAAGTGCTCCCTTGACCCACTAATTTGCCGGACATCAATCCAATCGAACATTTGTGGGAGCACCTTGATCGCCATGTATGGCAGCTGGACCCTCCACCTATGATTCTCGAAGCTCTGTGGACAGCGCTTCAAGCAGAATGGACTGCCATACCATCGGACACATACCGCGCACTTCTTGCGCCCATGCCACGACGCCTAGCAGCAGTTATCGCGGCGAAGGTTGGCTACTCCCATTACTAAGCGGGTGGTCATAATTCAGTGATATATGACAATGTATAACCTACTATGGTCCTTGCCTCTGTAAGCAGAATAAAAACAGATGTACAAATGAATATTGGCAAAATAACAAAACAAAAAAAAAGATCAAATTTGAAGAAAATTATACACATCTCAATTGTCACGTTATAAAGGCACAGAATTCACTCTGGTATATCGTAAACATTTTTTCAAGTACCTTAGACTATGTCGGCATTTCTCTTCTCTTTGACAATAAACCATGTCCCCTCTCTAATAAGTCTAGGCCTTTATTGGAAGTACAATTTTTAAGGTAATTGTTGCAAAAAATTCCGTTGAAACCAACAAAAATTTCTCTCTGCGATGCCATGAACAAATATTTCTCAGTGCTTTGTGCTTGTGAAAAGTATGTGTGTTATCACTACAATTTTTTTTAATTATTGACGCGAGAGGCACCGTTGTTTCCAAACTATCTAGGATCTCTAGGCTTATAAGGTTAAAATGGACTTTGGCCGTTCAGACTGGTGAGAGCTATTACAGTACTTTTTACTGCAATGATTAATCACTGCTTTCTATTCAGTAAGACAGTCTTTGCAGATGAAATATTTAATGCATACATTAAAAATAAAGCAATATGTATTTATTTTATTAATTTTTTTTCTGTATTTCAAACATTGATATTTTTTCAATGAAAAATGAAAGGAAAAATTCTGCAACTTGGATTTGAACCAGGAACCACATGTATCATATGCTTGATGCCTCTACCAATTGGGTCATTGCAGACACCTGGACAGCCATGCTGTCACAACGTGTCTTAAAGACAACCAAGTTGTCAAGGTTGAAAGCTCAAGGCCGAATCCAGGTCGCAGAATGGTTCCTTTCATTTTTCTTTGAAAAAATTATTACCTGATGTTTGGAGGTTCATATTTATTATTTATTGATATTTTTACTTATTACTTTTTAAATTGTAATATTTTGATACTAAAATTGTTCATGCTGCCATATATTATGTTTATGTTTTATAAGATAACTAAAGCCATTACGATATACCGTATAGTAAACAGCGTATAGTATACTGCATAAATATATACTTTTTCTTATTAAATGCTATATCCCAAAATTTTCAGAATATAATGCGCGTATTATGCAAAAAAAAAAAAAAAAGAAAGTTAAGAAAATCTTAAATGCATATTATAAAAAAACCCTTAAAATATTCAGTTTACTGTTCACAAAACCGGGGATGCCAGGTTTTGTCAACAGTAAGATACCAGGTTTTCACAGCAGCTTTTTAAAGATGTAGTCAGCACAGTGGTTTAGTAACTGTTATTCTGCATGAACTCTGTAATAATAAAGCTACTTAGTAAAGCAAGTTACTTAGCTATTAACTAGAGCTGACACAGTAATAAATGCAATACATGAATGCAACCAGTCTTAATATCAAAGAAATTAGGGGATGCTTTTCCACAGTTTTACCAATGTTTGCTACTAATTGATCTTTATAAAGATGTGGAGACAAAAAATGTTTGAATTATCTATCAAATGGATATATTTTTGCCATTCAGCTGCATGCCAGAGAGTACAAGAAAATACAATTTGAATGGTATTGTGAAAGCACGAAAATACCCGCCCCCCCCCCCCCCCGAGTGGATGCCCCCTTATCGTGGGTCAGGGGTTTGGGTGCTTCAGGGATTCTGTGAGCTATGCTGGTTGTAGCACTGCTACTTTAGGGTCACCCTTAGCAGAAAGGGTTGAGAAGTGAGACGAAGAGTATCCAAATCAAACATATATCTGATGATGTCGACGAATGAGAGAATTCGTACTGCATCGGGTGTTACGCAGAGGCTCTCGTTCGAAAAATAGTCGATAGTCTCCCGGCTGTTATCTCTGAGCAATGCCTCCGAGAAGCCCCACCAGTGCACTCGCTATGCGCTTGGGGAAACGATCGGGGGCAGCACATGCCTTTACCCTGGAGGAGTAACGGGTAAAGTGACAACGGGATCGGGTGCTGTCAATCGGTACTTGGAACGTATTCTCCATGACAGGAAAGGAATCAGTTAGTGGAGGAAGCCAAACGGTATCGACTGGATATCATAAGTATTACTTCTATGAAACGTCCGGGTTCTGGAACTGTCGACTTAGGAGGGTGGAAGCCTTTCTACTCTGGTGTCAACCCTAACATGACTGCCCAGGCGGGAGTGCAGATTCTGTCATCCTGGTGGGCGACTTCAATGCACATGTAGGGGCTGATGACCAAACGTGGAAAGGCGTGATTGGGAGGAATAGTGACCACGATTTAAATGCGAATGGGAGGTGCTTGTTGGATCTCTGTTGCAACAATGGACTTTCCATCACTAACACCTTCTTCCAGCACAGGATGTCCATAAGTATACCTGGTACAGGGATGCAATGGACCAGAAGTCACTGATTGATTTTGTAATCGTTTCAGCAGCTTATTCCGATCAGTGTTGGATACTCGTGTGAGAAGAGGGGCAGAACTATCAACTGATCACCACCTTGTTGTCTGCACTTTGCTGTTCTCTGAATCCATGCCAACCAAGCGAAATACTAGGTTCAGACAAACCTGGCGCATCAAATGGGAAGCATTGGAGGATTGAGCTGTGAGGAAGACCTTTGCAGATAACATATCTTCAAGCTTCAAAGAACTACCCAGTGATCGTGGTACTGTTGAAGAGGAGTGGCAGTTGTTTAAAACTGCTGTGATTACTTCGGCTGCATTGTGCTGTGGTCGTAAGCGGCTGAGTGTGGCGCAGGGCGGTGAGAAAAGGACTGCATATGGTGGAACGGTAAAGTCCAAGAAGCTGTCAAGGCAAAGAAGGAAGCCTATTTGCTATGGCTTACAAATAAGTCAACTTCAAGTCGAGTGCGGTACACTGAGGCAAGAAAAGCAGCAGCAAAAACAGTATCAACAGCTAAAGTCAAGCCTGGGAGAAGTTCGGGGAGAACTTGGAGGCAGACTATGGTTCGGCAAACAAGGTGTTCTGGCAGACCGTGCGCCGCATCCGTGGAAAGAAGTCTCTTTCATCACAAACTATTAAGAGTTCAGATGGGAGGCTTAGAGAAAACGGAGGAGAGCGTATTGCATAGGTGGAAGGAATACTTTGCATCTCTTCTTAATCCGGTGACAGCAACAACTGAGGCACATGAGGTGCACCTTGGAGTGGAGAATAGTCACGGTAGTATCACTGAAACAGAAGTCAGATGGGCAATTAAGTCCCTGAAGACTGGCAAAGCTGCAGGTGATGATGAAATCCGGTCAGAGATGTTAAAGGCCTTAAATCAGGATGGTATCCTGTGGTTGACTCAAGTGTGTCAGATTGCTCAGATATCTGGACAGGCCCCTAAGCAATGGCAGACAGGAATTGTGATCCCTATCTTCAAAAAGGGAGATCAGAGTGATTGCAACAACAATCGAAGCATCTCTTTGCTCAGCATTCCTGGGAAAGTGTACACTAAGTGTCTGGAGAAGTGAAGTCGGGAAATAGTCTACTCCAAACTGTCGGAGTAGCAGTGTGGTTTCCGACCTGGCCGAAGCACGATGGATCACATCTTTGCTCTAAGGCAAATCTTTGAGAAATCCTGGGAGTATGCAAAAGAGGTCTACGCTTGCTTTGTAGACCTCGAAAAAGTATATGACAGAGTTCCTCGGGAGAAGCTCTGGCAAGTGTTGCAAGAGTATGGAGTGGATGGGCAATTACTGGTTCTATCATGTCTCTGTACTAAAGCTCTGAAATGTGTGTCCGAATAAATGGCATTAAGTCAAGACTGTTCACCGTGTGTGTTGGACTCCGCCAAGGGTGAGTACTGTCGCCCCTCTTGTTCATTATCTTTATAGACTGGATAGATAGGGGCAGCCGAGGCGATGAGCGTGTTTGTGTGGGCGACTGCCTGGTGGAGGAGTTGCTCTTTGCTGACGACCTTGTCCTCCTTGGGTCTTCTCACACGAACCTTCAGCATGCACTAGACCGGTTTGCAGCCAAATGTGAAGAAGCTGGGATGAAGATCAGTGTGGATAAAACTGAGGTTCTGGTCCTTTCAAGATAGCCTGCTCAGTGCGCTCTCCATGTTAGGGGAGCCTCATTGAGACAGGTGGAGAAATTCAAGAATCTCGGGATTGCATTCACGAGTGATGGACGGCAGGAAAAAGAATTGGATGCTCGGATTGGTGCAGCAAGCTGTGTCAGACGTGAACTGTGGCGATCCGTGGTAACGAAACGCAAGCTGGGTAACAAAGCCAAGCTCTCAGTCTTCAAATCTATCTTTGTCCCCATTCTCACCTATGGTCATGAGGCTTGGTAATGACCGAAAGAGTGCGATCGCGGGTACAAGCGGCCGAAATGAGATTTCTGACAAGTGCCACAGGTGTTACCCTACTAGATAGAGTGCACAGTAGCACAATAAGGGAGTCTTTATGTGTTGAACCACTACCTCTCCGCATTGAGAGATCTCAGTTGCGCTGGTATGGTCACATGATACGGATGTCGCAAACTGGTCTTCCTAGGCAGTTGTTATTTTCCAAGCCGGTGGGTAAGAGACCAAGGGGTCGGCCTAGAACCAGGTGGCTAGACTACATGGAGAATCTAGGTACAAGTCGCTTGGATACTACCAGGGAGGACATGCGCCTGATGGCGGAAGATCGTGATCGCTGGAGATCCTCCTTAGGGCTGCTGCCCCCGCGACCCTAACGGATAAGCGGGTTTGAAAAGTAAGTAAGTAAGTAAGGAATTACCCCTCCTTTGGATGATTCAATCATAAGAATCAAATTACTATGGAAAAAGAAGAAACAGTAATTAGGCCTAACAAAGAATTCGGACGATTCCGATTTTGAAGGATTTTAAATAAATTTATTCCTTATATTATGTAAGCTTAACTGTAATGAATAAAATTTGTTATATGATCATTTATTTTGAATAGATATCATTTCTTCATTTTATGGGAATTTATAAAAAGTCTAAAGCCTTTAAAAATCAGACTGTCATTATGCATTGCACGTTTGAATAAATATGGCGGAACACTCACCGATGCTGAATCGCTATCTCAGGTACATAAATTACGTATCATACATGATTGCATACTATGTACAGGAAAATTTCCCAAAATCACGCGAAAATTTAGATGCAGTAAATAAGCCGGCCTAACTATTAAGAAAGTGAAAATTTTTGCTTGTGTGGCCTAACCAATGCTGCAGACATTCTATTAAACTATTATTCTGAATAAACTTGCATATACATGTATAACAAAATCATAATTATAAAATTCGTTTTTCTTGGCGATGAAAAGTTGTTTTGTCAGAGTGAATTTCGTCTGGTTATGGATTCTAATTATCCGATAATTGTATCCAAATATTATTACCGTATACTCTTATCTATAAGCAGATAACCCCTGAAAACCACATTTGGCTCATGCACGAGTCAGGGTTGATGAAAGCTCTCATAAGCAGAAGGCTCTTAAGTGGTGTGCTCTTATACATGGAGTTTACAAAAATCTATTTAATTATTAATCTGTTTAGAATTCATTTATTAACCCTTCCACTGCTTAAATAAATTCCTGATACGTTAAAAATATCCACTTTTTGCAGTATAATGAAAAGTCTTTAAAAGGCTGTGGCGACCATATTATTGCTATGGCTGCTGACATTATTTGATTAAAGTTTAGCTTTCTGCACTTTATCCCAAAATAAGTTTAAAAAATCATAACAGTTTTGTGAAAAATGGCATATAATAATCAAGTACTGGAAGTGCATATAATAACCAGGGAAAGTACGAAAGGATGGGGGGGGGGGGGGGCTTCAAGCAAAGCCAGTGCTTTTATAATTGTTCTTTCATTGCAATACATCAATACATAAACCTAACCAGTTGTTCAATAGATAATGAATTCAAAATGGATCACATCAAAACATCAAAGATTCAAGAACATCAAAAAATTCGGTATCGAAACTTTTTGAACATAAGACACATAGGCTATACCATCAATACTGTCTCCAAGCACTAGCGCATAAAATTTAATATAACTTACAGCATAAACTGGAGGTCGGCTTATATACGAGTACCAATGATGTGCTAGAAGAATTAAATGGTGACTCCCCACCTCTCCTAATGCTAGCGGAAGTCCCAAATTGAAGGTTGAATCCGCCATTTTAATAGGGGAAGAAATCGCATCTCTGCCTATTGCATGTGGTAGTTTTCAAGCACATTTAATCGAATAAAATTGGAATTGACAGTAACTTACATTGCAAATTAACTCTACTATCCCAACAATGACTTAATAATAACAAATAAGTGATTTAGAGATAATTATTGAAGTTTTTAAAATTAATTAATTATATATCCTGTATAAAGGATTTGCCACCACACATCCCTCGCACAATAATGAATATCGATGACCTAAACAGGTGATCGCTAGGTGGGGCAGGGGCAGGAGTCAAGGGTTCGGGACTGATATTAATCGAAGGAATGTGAGCTTCCAATAAAATAATACTGATTTATCATAAAGTGTATTTATTAACTTCCTATCAGGGCTATCATACAATTACAGCTTAGCAATTATCATCCAATAACTTATCAGGTATACCTTTCTAACTATTTAACCAATTATCATATACAAATAACATTTAACAAGTTTCCAGTAACTATAATGTTTTATCATTGGACTCTGTTTTATCACCATAAAACCACAATTTGATTTTTATTCTTTGATAATGTATATTTGAGTAGGCGTCAGTTACTGGAATGAACGGTTGTGCTTCGTACACAATTCCGGAGCCACGTCACTCGCTCCTCAAGAATCGCACTTCACCTCACAGAACCCCTTACTCTGCCTATGGAACTGGTCTGCCCGATACCCAGTGTGTAATGCGAGAACGCATCACGTGATCCTTTTAAACGGGAGGACCACATAACCCACACGGACACCTTCCTTACAAAGGCTAAATAGTAATCTGTATCGTTAAAACTCAGCCCCGTGAACTATACTGATAAGGCATACGAATTATACGGCAACAGGTTCTATTTCGATAACGAGATCACTTGTGCTCAGAGCGCTGAAAAAGACAGTGCAATTAGACAAACAGCAATCGCTTACAAGGGAGAAAAGTTACCATGATTAATTCCTTCATTGCCAGCAAATTACCTGCCTACATCCGATTCTTAATATACTTATTCTCATATAGCGTCAAAAGTCACTGTTCCATAATTCATTATCTTATCTGTTCACACAACACTTATTTCGCTTTTAAAGCGAACACGGAGTCACGTGACGGACTGTCGCTCGATGCTCCACATGGACTATGTAAAAGTCTTGCTTATCGTGAGCATGCAACATCAGATTCCCTTAACTGAGTCAAGTTTCCTATGTATTTACTTCTTGTCGATTTTCTTGTAAAACATTAATAATAAAACTGTCTCACCATTGATGCCTTCTAATTGTCTGCAACCTTGATCACTGTTGTTCTTTTGTTCCTGCCGCACCGCCTACCACAGCTTCCGTAATTCCTTGCGTCGCTCAGGTTGACAATCGAACAGAACAACTTATACTTTTACTAGATGACTGGGCAAACTTATTATAATTCCATAATACTTATAATTGCATAGTTAAGTGGCAATATATTTCAATAAGCATTCATATGCGAAACAAAGTTATTTTCGATCGCTCGAATGCTAAAAAATAAACAAACATGTCCGACCATTTAACTCGACATTAACATTCTACATTGTCGGCCACAACATACAACTCCTTCCTATATCATACCATCATATCTATATATAAAAAAAATTCTCCAAGAAGACCAGCTCGCACTATAACAATACACCGTTCGAGTTTGACAAAGATCTTCCGAGAATTTCATCCGGAAAACAATACCAAACTCCAACAATGACGGCTGCTGCTGCTTTCATTATTGTTGGGCAACAGCTGTTGTTGACACATTAAACATTCTTCCAACTAACCAAATAATCAACAAAATCCACATATAATATTACCCCATTACATAGCTACACCTTTCAAAACCACCATTTAACGTATCCCCCTTCATAAATTACTAATTTACATTCCCTACCCAGATAGGAAGTGATAACCTAATTATACCAATACTAAAATAAATAAAAAAAGAACAATAACCCCAATAATAAAATTTAATCCTCATTATAATTAATGTCCATTAAAAAAAACAAGTAAATGTCTGCATTTTCAACTATACATATATCAAAGAAACACACCATTAACGAAGACATAATCTACATAAAAATGTATATAACAAGGATTGATTGTATATCCTATGTCCAAAATGTTCCCGCCAGGCCCATGTGACACACCAATATTACTACTCACTGACATGACATGTCACAGATTAAAAGATTGAATTTTTTTTTATTCGGTCAGTTTCCACGGTTTCATTATAACTTTCACTGATGCTTAAACAGAATCGTTTTAGTCAGCACATGCCTTGATGCAGCTTTAAACTGTACTTCTTTGCATAAAACTGCATACGTATTTTGATACATGCTTCTGAAGAGTGCGATACACGGTTTTCTTTATCTAATTCGTACAGTTAGTTATATGCAAAGCAAAATTTTACCACCTCTCAGCAGAAAGTCAATAAATTACAATAGATATCAATAAGCCTTGGTGGCTCGGTGGTTGCATGATTGCCTCTAATGCCAGAGGAGACTGGTTCGACTCCAATCGAGGACGAAGATTTTTTTAGGGGGAAATCCTGAAATAACACACTTTCTTCAGAAGGGAATAAAGCCGTTGGTCCCGTGCAGTCATCTGCCAGCTGCACGTTAAAGAACCCTTGCGAGCCAAAATTTGCAGCCCCTATAACGCTGTCCTGATATGACCATAGTAGTTGAAAGGGATGTTAATACCTAGGGAAAAGGGAGAACCACACCAAAGGGGACATTCTCCCTCTTCCCTGTATATCAATTTCGAGTCGAGCCAATTCGCTTTACTGTAGCAAGCAACCTCTGTGCGTGAATCCTTTCTTCCCCTAAATAAAATGGCACTACGACTCTTCAAATTTGGATGGAAACTGAAGTAAAAGATGCCAATCTAGTTCTTCTAACACATCACTGACGAGTATATATGGTATGTATATTTTATTATTTCTAGAATAAAATTATACTTAACACTGTAAAATTGTAGCATATTTCTTTAAATTGAATAAGGATTCTCTGTACTCTACTTATAAAACGAAATAAAGAGTCCTTACAATAAAAGATTTTGTCAAAAATCATCCAACTAGTTTCGGTGTTTAATCCCGCCTACGTAATCCCACCTATGTAAGGAAATCACAGATCTTGGAGATATAAAGAGAGTGATATCGGATGAAAGTCTCCAAAGCCGACACACTGATTGCATGATATCCATCAACTGCAAAACATTGCAACTTCTTTGTTACCGTGCTCCCCCTTCCAAAGGAAACACACGACACTTTCCATGTCGTAATTTGTAAATTTCTTTAATGGTAAATTATTAGTTTATATTTTATTGTACCCTTATATTACTGTTACATTAAACTGCTCTATTTCTTGACCCTCTGCCATTGCTCTGCTCTATTTATAGATTAACTTAAGGTTTTTAATATACACATTAAAAACATCACAATGGCACCCTAGTGATATTAAATTCAAATAATCTTTCTGGTGGTGTTCAAAGCAGTTCTCAGGCGGCTATTAGGAGTGATTCCATTGTCAGATTCACCAAACTTATCCCTACGTTCTCTGGGGCTGAAGGTTCCGTCACCGCCAAGACATTCTTTGATACTGTAGAGGCAGTAAAACAAATAACGGGTGGCAGGAGTCCGTCGTGCTAAGCGTTGTCCGTTCGAAGGTGAAGGATAAAGCCGCATGGGCATGCGCTATCCTAATGAAACAAATATTTAGGGCTAAAGCAACAAATCCTTGAACTTTTTCCTAATATTGAACACACAGCCAATGCAGAATTAGAATTCTACCAAGCGAAGGAGCAGGTCAAGGAGAATATAATATCAGTATGCCAACAGGTTGCGGCTACTGTTTAGTCATATGGCAAAGGCGGATAAAGGTTTTGCTGAACGTAGAGATCAGACCCTCCTCCTCAATTGAAAAGGACAGTTCTACATGAACTTCGCATGATATTTATGCTTAAAAATCCTTGCTCTCTTGCAAGTGCAATAGCCCTTGCTGCAGAAGCTGAAAAGATGGGCATTGATGGTCAAGCCCAAGCTAGCGCTAACAATGCTAAGGCAATTCAGGTTTATGTCAGAAAAGAAATCAACAAAATGTCGACTGACATAGTATCCGTTATCGATACCCATATGGCCGAGCATAAAGAGCTCATTGAAGCACAAAAAGTTCAGATTGTGGAACTTAAAACAGAAATTGCCATCTTATAAAAAGATGGGGGGGGGGGGTCGACCATGTGGTAAACCCAAATCACAGCCAAACGGAATAGTCGGTCTGACGAGACTGAACAAACGCAATTACCTTGACTTCGTCGCACTAAACAAACACACCTAAATTACGCATTTCTTGTATAAAAAGAAAAAAAATTGGTAAATGCATCACAGTACACCCAGTTTTTTCGAAAACCTTGCAGGAACTGGGAAATCTGAATATTCCAGTGAGGTATGGGTGAGGTGGTCTATCTTTTACGGTATGTACCGAACATGGCTGCCATCTTGAAATTTGCCATCTTGAATCTAAGTCAACTTTTTTTTTAAATGGAAAGGGGATCGTGTGATATATCAAAAAACATCAGCATTTTCTGACAATTTCATTCCTGTAAACAGATTTGAATCAGCAGTTATGGTTCAAAACTTACAACAAATTTTGTTTGGAATTACAGGCTGGACTGTTCTCCATAAAGGACAGTCATTTGATGTGTTCAACATGGTGTCCCTCCTGGTCAAGTCACATTTGAAGGCGCTGAATTCAATCGTCATGCACTCGCAAAAGGATTTCCGCTGAAATGCTGGCACATGCTTCTTCAATGCGTTGCTGGAGATGGTGTCAGTTTCCGATTTTCTCTGCATATACGAGTTGCTTTAATGACCCCACAGATAAAAGTCAAGTGGTGAGATCAGGTGATCTGGGTGGCCATTCCACAGCTCCAGATCGGCCAATCCAATGACCAGGAAATTGAACATCTAACCACTGATCGATGACTGCATGATTCCACATTCTGCTGACAAACGTCGTGTGCTGCGTTGTGGGCTCTTGACGAAGGACACTAAAACCATTGTTGAGCTTGTCTTGTCAGTAGCACTTATTGAACGGCCACTCCGTGCCTTGTCAACTACAGTCCCAGTTTTTCGGAATTTCTTAATTAAGCACCTAAAAGTATTGTGTGAATTTGGAGGCTTTCTGGTCAAAGCCATCTTCAGTTACCTGCTACGAAATGAAACAAAATGTGTTGTAACTTTTGAACCATAACTGCTACTTTAAATCTGTTTACAGGAACAAAATTGTCAGAAAATGCTGATGTTATTTGACATATCACACGATCCCCTTTCCATTTAAAAAAATTGACTTAGATTCAAGATGGCCGATTTCAAGATGGCAGCAATGTTCGGTACATACCGTAACAGATAGACCACCTCACCCATACCTTACTGGAATATTCAGATTTCCCAATTCCTATAAGGTTTTCGAAAAAACAGGGTGTACTGAGACTTTTGACTCACCTTGTATATAAAAATATAGCACATCCAGTTATATAAAAAAAAATCATTAAATAAAAACAAATAGAGATATTTAAAAAAATTTTTTTTAGCATTATTTAAAAAAAGACTGCTCCCAAAGTTTTGGCTATTTTTAAATTCGATATTATTATATTTGTAATCTTTAAAAAAAGGATTGAAACCTAGCATTCCTTGAGGTATTGTTTAAAACAAACATTACTTTTAATTGATCAAAAATCATTACTAATCAGAAGGAGTATTATTCAAGATGACAAAAATAAAATTTTAAAACAAAATGTCAATTATTGAATTTTTAAAAAAATATTTTCTATCCCCGTGTAAGAAGTGTTATTTTCTCAAGAAAATAGATCGCTACAAAAAGGTTAAGAAACAAATCACCATCTTAGCCCTCTCACTCACGAATTTTTAAAAGGTGGCAAATTTTTTTTTTTTGCACTGGCTATAACTTAGGTTTTATTGTTATTAATAACATTTTTTTTTCCCAGAAGCGTACAATATTTGGACATATGAAATTTTTTATGGCCTATAAATTGGACACTGGCACAAATGCATTAAAAGGGTTTATTCTGTGAAAAGTTTCAGAGATCAAGGTATAAAGACAACATAAGATAGAGGTTGTTACATGTCTCGTTTGTCTGATTTACTTTTAAAGTTATGTCCTAAAAATAGAGGGGTTAGAAAGGGATGGGGATGATCGCATGGAAAACCCAAATCACCACCCAAACAGTGGTGGAACGGCCAAATAATCAATTTGGACACCTTTTGTAGCAGGAAAACTAACATTTTGAAGCAGTCTGTAATAGATAACATTGGCAATTTGTAGCAATTTGTAGCAGGAAAAAATTAAATTAAGTAGCATTGTGTGGGAAAGCCATCAAACATAGCTTCTCCAAAAACTTGATGAAAATCTTCATTCTCATGCCAGTCATCCATATAGTCTTCGGTGTAGTTTTCATCGGCCTCACTTTCATTATTTTTATTTTTCGAAACAATACAGTAATTATTTACTGTATGTAATAATAGATATGCATTGTAACCGTATTAGCTTTCTTTATAAATTCTTTAACAGTTTACCAAGGTCGGCGCCATCTTGTTTTCGGGATTTGAGTTATGCATTTGCTTTTTACAATGGAAAAGTGGATGGAAAGTTGAGGAAAAAGTCGTGAAATAATGCACTGTATATTGTATATAGTTGTACATTGTGTTCTAAGTTGCATTAAATTTTATATGCTAGTGCTTGGCGATAGTATCGTTGATAGCCCATGTATCTATGTTCAAAAAGTTTCGATATCAAATTTTTCAATGTTCTTGAATTTTCTATGTTTCAATGTTCCATTTTGAATTCATTATTTATTGAATAACTGTTTAGGTTAATGTACTAACGTATTGCAATGAAAGAACACGTAAAAACACGCTGGTTTCGTTTTAACCCCCTTCGATCGTACTTTATCCAATATAGCCAATATGACAGATTGCTCATATGGCTAAGATAAAGAACCCACCTCCAATTTTCAATTTGCTTTTGGCGCAGGTTTGCACGAAATTGCAAAAAATGGCGCTGTGTTGCACAGAAATTTGAATTTGGTGCTATCTGACGCAATTGGCGCAGCTGTTCCACCACTGCCCAAAAGAAAGTGCTGGAAATGCAGCAGCCCGCATCACATGTCCCATGACTGTGATTTAAATTAGAACAGACAGATCAGACCACCACTGCTAAACAGAGATCGGCCTGCAAAACTATCTCTAATCAAGTGCTAGCTAAATGCGGGAATAACGATTTGTTTTACATAGAGGCCTGCATAGGGGACTTGGCTTTCCCAGTGATTATTGATACAGGCAATGAAATTTCATTAATACATCATGACATCGTCAATCAACTGGGCAATAAAGTAACCCACATCCAAGAGAATATAATTCTATCTGGCATCAACAATTCCAGTTCCATTAGTCAGAGTAATAACAGCCAATGTTTGGATCGGGCAAAGACACTGTAAGAATCTGCGTTTTTTCGTACACGATTTTAAAGAACGTCAATACAAAGGCATTTTGGGTAACGATTTTATTAATATGACAAAAATCCAGTTTAAGGATTCTCAAGGAGAGGAAATTGTGATCACACAAGACACGGTGATTGACTGCATGGTGAAGGGTGATCTTGACATTGATATAAAAATGCAACTGGATGAACTACTGAATAATCATAAGGTAATTTTGTTGAAGAAATTGAGATGCCCTCTGGGGTGATAATGTAATGGTAAAATTTGAGATTGACCAATCCCACCCTATATTTGTTAGGCAAATCCCATTTCTAAAGTTCATCTCAGCGCATTGAAAGCCAAGATCGATTTGTATTTGATAGCGGGAATAATCGAGCCCAGCAGTTTGCGCTGGAACTCTCTTATTCATGTGGTTCGTAAGGACAATGGAGACATACATGTCACTCTAGACTTAGATAAAGCGAACAATGTCCGTACGATGCCTAGAATTCATGGTATTTTAAATGATTTACAAGAATACAGTTATTTCCGTGTATTAGAACTGAATTCTGGTCATTATCAATTACCCATAGCCCCTGAACTTAGGCAGTGCTTTGAATTTCAGATGCCCTGGAGTAAATTTCAATTGACACATATGCCCCAGGGTACAAAGAACTTGGCGCACGCCTTCCAATCCTATACGACTGACGTGTTGTACGAGCAGGTATATCAGAACATACATGTCTTTCAGGATGTTGTGCTCATTTATACTAAAACCGCAGAGGAGCATCTAGAGATTCTCACATGTGTATTAGGAATATTTAAAGAACAAAACGTGATCATGAAGCCCTCGAAATGCAAAATTATGATGACAGAGGTGCTGTATCTAGGTCACAATCTCGTGCAAAGGCCCAACACCTGATCCCGACAATGTCATGGCTATAGACAAACTAGAAACCCCGTGGAAGGTACGCTCATTTATTGGTGCAGCCAACTTCTACCGCCCCTTTATCAAAGACATGTCCAAAACCATAACTCCACTAACCTGACTAGAAAAGGTGTGGGATTCAGATGATCCTGTGAATGCCAAGATGCCTTTGATGCCTTAAAATCAGCCATAATGAATCCCCCGGTCCTGACACCTCCCGATTACACCAAGCCATTTCTACTCTGTACTGAAGCATCAGCCGAGGCTTTGGGAGCAGTGCTGCAAAAGCAGACAGATCAAGGAATACGCCCAATAGCATTCTTTAATTACTCAGTCATTGAGAAGAAGTTGCTGGCAATAGTACCAGCATTTCGCCAGCTCCGTCATACAGCGCTAGGCTTTCCGATTGACCTACTCTCCGATCATAAACCTCTCGTTCTTAGCAAGCCTTGTGCACTGGTCTCTTGAAATTCAGGAATTAGACATTCAGATTTCCCACATCAGATGTGAAAAGAACGTCGCCACTGACTTCCTCTCTCGCCTCCCTCGGTGTGAGTGTAATGGAATCATTAGAATAAGCAGAAATAATCTAGATAATGAAAAAGTCCTCTCAAGCTAGCGATTCCATGTTCAGTGAAATATGTAACGCACTGACTAAGAAAAAGGAAATGCCTAAAGATAATAACAGAGAAAGAAAAGATAACAAAGCAGTGTTGATATAGAGATTAAACAATGACAAAAATTATTAGGAAACAATTGTAAATAATAATCAAGATAAAATTACATCTGCTACTGGGTAGGAATTTACCACAAATCCCCCCCTTTCCTAGCCATAGTGGCTCATGTAAGAGTCGAAAGTTCTCTAACTTTTGCTTCGTAGCAGGTTTTGTCAGTGCGTCAACCCCTAATTGGCTGCTTTGACGGTAGATTATATGTAGATTACACAATCGTATGGCCTCTCTTTCATAAAATAGAGTCCTAGCAAAGTGTTTGTTTCTGGGTGTGATGGACTTATTGTGCAAGCTGTCGATTGCAGATTCTGTTATCAGTCGGAGTGGTCTGTGTAATAAGGAGTCCATTCCCCATTGAATTATATTTGTCAGCCATTGCATTTCTTTAAAACCTTGCATGAGGGCTACTACTTCTGCCTCCATTGATGACTGGGCAATTTGTGTCTGTAGTTTAGCTTTCCACGAGATTAAATTGGTTCCGTAGTACACAAGGTGGCCACTGAATCCCCGACAATCTGCGATGGACGACAATGATGCATCTGTCTGACATTCCAGGCGAGCTGATGTCGGTGTGTAATGTAAGCCATATGACATTGTTCCTTTTACATACTGCAACACTCGACGAGCTGCATTCAATTGGGCTACAGTTGGTTCCTTTGAAAAGCGTCCAAGGGTTGCTACTGTGAATGTTATGTCAGGTCGTGTTCCTACGGCCAAGTACATAAGGGAACCGATGAGTGACATATACTGCTCCTTATCTTTCGGTGACATCTAGGCGTTGATCAACAGCTAAGGGGGTTGTGACTGTTTTACAGTCTACCATGTTGAAGCGTTCTAGGACTTTGCGAGCATAGCTCGTTTGATGGATATACAAGGTGATTATAATTAAAGTCCCTTTGTAAAAATGCTATAAAAAAACAACCATGAGTCCGAATGACTTCAAATTTGGACTGAGCATTCTTGAAGAAGGGGCATTTGATATGGGATAAGAAAAAAATAGTTCCAAAATTTATCACTAGATGGCGCTGTAAGCGGCATAACGGAAGCGGATTCAGCTAGAAGTGACATTTTGAATTGAAATATGACGAGAACGCCATGAGGCCTGCGTTTTTATAACACATGCAATGTCTCATGCGCATGCGTATCTTTCAATTTGCATAGTACAAATCCTCCTAGGCATAATATGCCGCTTACAGCGCCATCTAGTGATAAATTTTGGAAATATTTTTTTTCTTATCCATATCAAATGCCCCTTCTTCAAGAATGCTCAGTCCAAATTTGAAGTCATTCGGACTCATGGTTGTTTTTTTATAGCATTTTTACAAAGGGACTTTAATTATAATCACCTTGTACATAAGCAGAAATAATCTAGATAATGAAAACTTCCTCTCAAGCTAGCGATTCCATGTTCAGTGAAATATGTAACGCACTGACTAAGAAAAAGGAAATGCCTAAAGAATTTAAAAAATATGGGAAGTTTAGACTACACAACGGAACGCTAAAATGGTTCCCTAGCAAACAAACGGAGAAAGGGAGAGGCAGAGATCGGAGCGTAGGTAAATTGTGCATAGGAGAAGACATGGGACTTCGAATAATCGAAATAGCTCAAAATAACAAGTTGGCTGGCCACAAGGGTATCACAAAAGGGTTCGTGTGGTGAAGAAGAATAAATCCATGGATTAACAAGTTGAAAAATCACATATATATTGAGCAAAAAAAAAAAAAAAAAAAAATTCCATGAGGGGGGGGGGGGGGAAACGAAAAGATAATAACAGAGAAAGAAAAGGTAACAAAGCAGTGTTGATATAGAGATTAAACAATGACAAAAATTATCAGGAAACAATTGTAAATAATAATCAAGATAAAATTACATCTGCCACTGGGTAGGAATTTACCACAAATCCCCCTTTTTCCAGCTTACGCCACTTCAATTCCGAGAATGTAGCGTGCCTCACCTAATTTGTCTAGATCAAAGATTTATTCAAGTTCTTTCAACGTCAATTCAATCTGTGACTCGGATTTACCAATTATAATCATATCATTTACGTAGATTCCAAGACGTAATTGTGAGCTGCCTGATCCTTTTGTATAGCAGCATGGGTCAGATGGTAGTGGGAGGAAGCCATGTTTGCGTAGGCCAGCGTCCAAGCGTTTTTTCCAACATCTCCCCGACTGTTTAAGTCCGTAAAGGCTTCATTGAAGGAGAGAACCGTAGTTTGGTTTCTGAGGGTCCTTGAAGCCTTCTGGTTGATGCATGAACACTTGGCAGTCTATGTCCCCATAGAGGTATGCCGTTCTTACGTCATACTGGCGAATAACTAGACCGTTTGAAGCTGCATAGGCAAGCAGCAGTCGAAGCGATTCTAAGCGGATCACCGGAGAAAAGGTGTCAAAGTAGTCGTGACCGTGTTGTTGTGAAAAACCTTTTACTACAAGGCGTGCTTTGAACTTAGCAATAGAACCATCTGCATGTCTCTTTACTCAAAATATCCATTTGTTGGGTAATGGGCGTATGCCTTGTGGTATTGGTGTTAATGTCCAAACTTGGTGCTGCTTCATTGATTCGAGTTCCAACTCCATGGCAGCCTGCCACTGTTCTGCCTTTGGGGAGTGATAAGGCTTCTTGGACTGTTGTAGGTGTAGATATATCCTCTGCATCCTTTGTGGTGGCTGTGTAGCATAGCTTGGGTAATTTTCGAAGATAATAGCCCCCCTTTTCTGGTAGTGGACTCGCTTCTCTGGGAGAGTCTGAAGGATGTGGACTATGAGGTGACTCTTCCTCATCGGCTTGCGACTGTTCTTCCTGTTCATGGCCATCATCTGGTGTATCTCTTGGCGAAGGTGCAACATCCAATCCCATTGGCTGATGCTCTTCCTGTCCATGGTCATCATCTGGTCCGTCTCTGGGGTATTGTGCATTATTAAATCCTGTTGGTTGATCAGGTGTAGTTCCACTGTTGGACCATGAAATGGAAACAGTTCCCGATGACTGTGAGTTACTACTGTCATCTATTAAAGAGCCACCAGGTGTGCTCTCATCAAAGATGGCTGATCTGCAGATGTCCACTTTTCCTGTAGTGGGTGAGTAGATCCTATAATGGGCTTTTGACGATCCATATCCGACAAAAATGCCTTCCTCCGAGCGTCGTAACAGCTTGCCATGTCTTCCAGGAATCTGGGAGAAAACTCTACAACCCCAAATGCGAATGTGGCGTACCTCTGCTTGACGTTGCAACCATTCATTTAGGGGAATTTTACCATGTATGGACTTTGCAGGTATTAAATTCAGAACGTAGGATGCTGCATGAACGGCTTCTGCCCAGAAGCGGTTCGGGAGCATTGCTTGTTTCAGTAGACACCTGGTTTTGTCTAGCAGGTTGTGGTTCATCCTCTTGGCCACACGGTTTGATTGTGGGCTTTGTGGTGTTGTTAATTCGTGCTTAATGCCCTGGCCAGCTAGGTAATCTCTAAAATCATAAGAAAGAAATTCCCTACCTCGATCAGTGCGAATACACTTTGCCTGATATCGGAATTGATTGTTCCAGTAAGTGAGGAAGTCTTGTAAGTTTTCGTTTGCTTCTGCTTTAGTACCAAGAGTTCGGACAAAGCACACTCTGGAGAAGTTGTCTACAATTGTTAATATGTAGCGGGATCCACCCAAGGAAGATTCCTTCATTGGTCCTACCAAATCGATGTGGAGTAACTCAAATGGTTTATGTGTGCGGTCATCAGGTTTCAGTCGTGGGTGAGGTTGCGTTGTTGACTTACACTGTACGCAAATCTCGCAAAATCTCAGTTGTGCTATTACACTTGAAGGTGGCATGGGTAAAGCACCTATTGACGAGGCTACTTGTAATGTGATCTCGGGACTGGCATGCCCGAGACGACGGTGCCATAACACGTACTGTTTCATATACTTGGAAGTCCACATATTGTCTTTCTTTGCGCAGAGTAAGATAGTGTCTGCTTTTATATTTTCAGGTTGGTTATGTAGAAGGGCTAACGTCAGCCAGTGGGTTCTATCAGTCATCAAGCTGACTAATTTGGCTTCTTTGTAAGTAAGCACTAGTTCACTGCCCTTCGACCATGCAGTCCAGCCTGCTTCCATTAGTCTTGGAAAAGATAAGAGGTTGTCCGTAAGTAACGGTGCATACTTTACATTTTGGAGCATGAAGGTGCATGGTTCAGATATGCATTCAAAAACTGATACTCGGATTGTTCCAACTCCGTGAATTGGCATTGTCTGCCCTTTTGCTGCTAGACGCGCTACCTTGTTAATTGGACGAAAAGTAGAAAATAGACGACGATCATTGGTCATGTGTGATGTGGCCCCTGAGTCAACTAGCCATCTGGTGGCGGCCAGTCATTTAAAGTTAAAAAACATGACATGTTAGTTATCAAAGCATTCTGCTTCTTAAATTCTATTAAAATAACCATTGAGTGTATATATATTCATTATTACATACAGTAGTTGAAAAAAATAAAGAGCACAAGTATGTTTTTGATTACATGTATTATGGAAGTTAACCAGTTAATTCTTAATAAAAATTTTAACCTTCACCCACTTCTATAAATACGATTGTGATGATTGTTTATTGCTAATCCGATCATTATTTAATCAGTATTGAAGTCTTTACTTTTTTTTTTGTTGATTTTTCTTAAGTTGTCTAATGAATTAAGTGAATTTATTGGTAATCATAGTATATAAAATCGATAAAATCGAATCAAATAAAAATTAGAGTTGATAAAAAAAAACATTATAATGATTCACTGGAAAAAGTTATAATTTCTATATTTAAATATATAAATTATCAAAATGCAAACTTATCAGGAATTCGATTAGTCACTGGAGAAGATTTGCTTCGTGTACTCCCATCAGATATGGCAAGTGTTGTTGAGCAATAGTCTTGTTCGTTGTCTTCCAAATCTGGAAGGAACACTGGATTGACTGATTTGTCGGCCTTGGACATCATTGAAGTGACCTTTGCTCCGTCTGTTTGATCCTTTTGTGGCAGAGTCTTTGTCTGTTAAACATGGTTGCCATGACGTTTGGCCTTTCGTCTACAATTTTCGATGCTATGTCCTCGTCTTTTACAATACTTGCAAAATTGTTTTCCACTTGGCTTTAGTGGTGACATTTGTGTCATTGTGGGACTAGTGATGGCGCTTGTTGTGTCAGATTGGCTGCATTTTGAGGATCGAGTACTTTCCGAGAGAAGGAGAGCCTTGTCCTTACTTGGATATGGGAAGGTGATCTCGCGTAAGGAGAATAGCTTACATAGAGAGTCTATTGAAGGAGCCGGTTGTGAAATCCATATGTCCCGAAGGTGTTCCAGCGACGGATGCAGGGCTCTTGCTATCGCGTGTACTATCGTATGCTCTTCTGGTAGGGCCTTGTATTGTCGAAGAGTTGCCAGAATTTCTTCAACACGAACTAGAAAGGCCAAACCATTTTCAGAAGAACATTGGTGTATGTTGTGGAGAGCATAAACAGCGTTGTTGACTTCGTCGGAAATGGTTCCCCCAAACATTGAGCGGATGTGTTTTACCATCTCACGTGACGTTGGCAGAAAATGGATTTGAATTAGGACATCTGGTGACACGGTAGCCATAATTAAGTCTTGAGTATCCCTGTCAGTCCGATTCCAAGCTTCATATTGTGCTATTGCATTAGCATTTTCTGGTTCCGGATGAGGTGGTGGCTCCTCTTCAAGTATATAAGCAAAACCGCGACTATTCAATGCATGCTCCAAGCGAATAAGCCAAACAGTGTAGGTTTCCCTAGTTAAAATTGGCATGGTGGCCGTGGTCCCCTTTTCACCGAAGAAACCATCTTTGATGTTTTCTACAACCCGGCGTTGGATTGGTGGGTCCGCAGCTTGTACTGGATTTTGAAGTGGAGATTGTGCATCACGGTGTTGTGGATACTCTAGGGCCAGTAGAGCTGTCATTTGCTCATTTAGTTGCCTCTTCGATTGCTCCAAAGCGTCAAGTCGGGTGTCCGCCATGTTCAGCACAAGAGAATAGAGTTAAAGGTACGGATATTAATAGTAAAGCGTTTGCTTATAGAGGCTTTGATTTTCAATTTGCATTACCTGTTAAGAAACCACGCTCTGCTACTAGTTGTTGGAGTTCGTGTGGTGAAGAGGAATAAATCCATGGATTAACAGTAGTAAATCCAATACAACGGTTCCCTTATGTACTTGGCCGTAGGAACACGACCTGACATAACATTAGCAGTAGCAACCCTTGGACGCTTTTCAAAGGAACCAACTGTAGCCCACTTGAATGCAGCTCGTCGAGTGTTGCAGTATGTAAAAGGAACAATGTCATATGGTTTACATTACACACCGACATCAGCTCGCCTGGAATCTCAGACAGATGCATCATTGTCGCCCATCGCAGATTGTCGGGGATTCAGTGGCCACCTAGTGTACTTCGGACCCAATTTAATCTCGTGGAAAGCTAAACTACAGACACAAATTGCCCAGTCATCAATGGAGGCAGAAGTAGTAGCCCTCATGCAAGGTTTTAAAGAAATGCAATGGCTGACAAATATCATAACTCAATGGGGAATGGACTCCTTATTACACAGACCACTCCGAATGATAACAGAATCTGCAACCGACAGCTTGCACAATAAGTCCATCACACCCAGAAACAAACACTTTGCTAGGACTCTATTTTATGGAAGAGAGGCCATACGATTGTGTAATCTACATATATATCTACCGTCAAAGCAGCCAATTATGGGTTGATGCACTGACAAAACCTGTTACGAAGCAAAAGCTACAGAGAACTTTCGACTCTTACATGAGCCACTATGGCTAGGAAAGGGGGGATTTGTGGTAAATTCCTACCCAGTGGCAGATGTAATTTTATCTTGATTATTATTTACAATTTTTTCCTAATAATTTTTGTCATTGTTTAATCTCTATAGCAACACTGCTTTGTTACCTTTTCTTTCTCTGTTGTTAACTTTTCGTTTCCCCCCCCCCCCCCCTCATGTAATGTTTCTTTTTTTTGCTCAATATATATCTATGATTTTTCAACCTGTTAATCCATGGATTTATTCCTTTCACCACACGAACTCCAACACCTTCGACATTCATAGGGCCAATGTCAGAGATGAGCAACGGAGATATAAATACATTTTGATATGCATAGATGTTATGACCAGGTACCCTGAGGCAATCCCCATAAAAGACCAAAAGGCCACGACAATCGCCAAAGCATTTTTAGAGGAGATAATCTGTCGCTATGGAATACCAAAGAGTTAATATCAGACAGGGAAACAAACTAAACCCCCCCCCCCCCCCCCAGCCTACCTGCTGTATGGGGTTGACCGGCACACACTCCATGGGAAGGGGAAACATGACGAAATCAGAACTGACCTGAGAACCTATAAGTTTGGTCTAACAGCCAGAATCAGAGCTGTTTGTGATATGGCCAATCACGAAAGTGACACCAGTAGAGACACCAAAATTAAAATGCACATTCAAGATAGAAACTTAAAGGGCTTCCAAGTGGGAGATAAAGTACTACTGCTCATCAAAGGCAAAGGTAAGAATAAGTTGGGTTATAAGTATGGGGGCCCTTAGGGGTCGTCCACAAATTACCTCATCCATCTAAGGGGGGAGGGGGGTATAGCAGGATGCTGACGGCAAATGACGAGGGGGGATTGGGAGGGTTCTGCCCAAAATGATAGTAATCATGGATCAATTTAAACTTATATAAATACATAAATAAATGTAAATTTATAACTGACTTGAGAAAAATTTTGAGACTCAACCACTCAGGAAGTGCAGGGAATTAATTACATGAATAGAAGAGATGGTTTTACCATAGATGAAAGATAGGATTTTTGCCGATTTTTTGGGCCGAAAAAGTGGAGTCACATTATAGTAGAAGATTTACGGTAAATTTGTTCCATGTTGCACAAAGTTAGTTTTTATTTTTAATATGAGTTTTGGTTTTAAACCATATTCAGTTAAAATTTACAAGATTTAAAATGTGAGCAATTTATAATCCCATGCTAATTAATATATAATGCTAATTGCACCCACATGGGCACTCTTTCATCCCCTGTCATTCATGAGAGAAATTGACACTGATGGAGAGTGAATTTCCAACAACTAAGTGAATGGAGAATTATTTGAACAAATACGTAAGAGAATGCTATAAACACATAAATAATAAACAAATTGATTAACTAATGCCCTTAAATAAAAAATTGCTAATCAATCTGTTATAAACCTTGTTAACAAACCAAGAGGCAAGTGATTACACACACTATCTAGCCAAAAGTAATTGGACACTTTCGATTTTAGGCGTTTTGTCGAATATCTAGAAAAATACTTGATGAATTATCCTGAAATTTCAGGGGTGTAAAAAGATGGTACACCTCATATTTCAGTGAAGGTTTTCTCCCAAAGGCAAATAGGGGACCAGCAAAGAAGTGAACCAAAAAAATGTTTGGAATCGTCCTGTAAAAAATAATGCTTGAAATGCATTGTAGCTGTAGCATATGCTTAAAAGGCTTGTTTTACTTTTCTGTGTTCATTTGTATGAGAACAGCACGTATATTCATGGAGATATAAAGGTTTCTTTCAAAAGGTAGAAACGGTTTTCAGGAAACTTGACAAACTACAGTACAAACAACACCCTGCAATCACAATAGAAAAATATTAAATATCAGATCAAATATGAGCATTTTTAGTAAATAAGGTTTAACTGTGCATGCATAACCAAATTGTCTTTTGCATAATTTATTAGCCAAATGTATATAGCTACTCTTATAAAAAGCCCAAGCAAATATCTTGAAAATTCAGAAAGATATCGTCGATAGAATGAGTTGAATTTCAGTTGCTCTCAAAAATAAAATAAGGTGTTTTCTACAAATTTTTATTTTTGGACCGGACACCAGTATCAACTTCTCCTTACGCTGACATGAAAAAATATTGACTTCATATCAGCGTAAGAAGAAGTTGATACTGGTGTCTGTTCCAAGAATAAAAGTTTGGAGAAAGCCCCTTATCGTTTTGTTTATTTTTGAGAGCAACTGAAATTCAACTCATTCTATCGGCGATATCTTTCTCAATTTTCATGATATTTGCTTGGGCTTTTTATAAGACAATTATGCAAAAGCAATTTGGTAACGCATACGCAAGCGCAGTTAAACATTATTTAGTAAAAATGCTCATATTTCATCAAATATTTAACATTTTTCTATTCTGATTGCAGGGTGTTTCTCTACTGTAGTTTGTCAAGTTTCCTGAAAATGGCATTGCATTGGGTTGAAAATCCTGCGTGTTATAAACATAAAACTTACAAAAACATGTCGACCTTTTTAAAGAAACCTTTATATTTCCATGAATCTACGTGCTATTCTCATACAAATGAATACAGAAAAGTAAAACAAGCCTCTTAAGTATATGCTACAGCTACAATGCATTTCAAGCATTATTTTTTACAGGGCGATTCCAAACATTTTTTTGGTTCACTTCTTTGCTGGTCCCCTATTTGCCTTTGGGAGAAAACCTTCGCTGAAGTATATGAGGTGTAACATCCTTTTTACACCCCTGAAATTTCAGGATAATTCGTCAAGTATTTTTCTAGATATTCGACAAAACGTCTAAAATCGAAAGTGTCCAATTACTTTCTTCCAATCAGTGTATGTAAATATATGGATTTAATGACATATACACTGCCCTGCCAAAAGTATCTGGACACCCCTATGTTCGTGATATTCGTGTGGTCTCACCCTATGAATTTTATCTGTTCCCAAAAGTGAAAAGTGCATTGAAGGGAACACATTTTCAGTCTGTTGAAGAGGTAAAAGAAAAACAGCAGAATTGTTGAAGAGGGTAACAATGAATGACCTACAGCATTGCTTTGAGCAATGGAAGGCACGTATGCAATGGTGTATAGAGAGGATAGGGTAATATGTTGAAGGGGATAAAAGTTAGTTGTAACTTTATTTGTAATAAATCCCATTTCTGACACCAGTCTCTTTATTTAATTGCCACACTTCTTATAAAACTGTATCCACTTTAGGATAAATATGAACGTATAAGAATAAAAGCATAACATGAGAAACAAAATTCTTAACAATATTCTTAAGAAGTATTAACTGACAAACCAGGGAGAAAAGCAGACACCTAACAATTATTTGGAATAACAAACAAACCAGTTTGCTTACAGCATTTACGCAGGCAAAACCCATTCATTGCAGTGTTCAGTTTCCAAATTTGTTTGTAACACTTGCATTGTCTCATAAAATTATCTCAACTACATGTAAAAAACATAAAATACTTCCATATGATGCATATTGTCCAAGTGTGCAGGAAAACTTGCACAAACGTGTTTCCCAAATCTGTGGTCTTTTTTCCTTTCTGTCAAGCGCATAGAAATGTACAAAGCAGTTCATGGCAAGACCTCTAATGTGAATGCTCCTACTACAACACTTGCAGTCATAGATAATATCACCTGCAAACAAGGAGAGATATTATGATTTTTGTGTGGCTTAGCGAATATGATATTTCTGACGTGTTCGTTCTTGAAGCAACCTCAAAAAATAAGTCTTTAATAATGAAAGATTTGGAGATTTGGGCTAGCTCACCATGGATTAAAGATCGTGTAAATATTTCAATAAATGGAATCTTTTCCCCTTTACGGTGGAATTATTTTTATTTATTACCTCAATACGTCTTGGTTAATAGAATTTAATTGTCACTTTTCGTGTCAGGATGAGTTATGACCGAGGAGGGGGGGAAGAATATACAAAAATATGACAAGCGCTGACATGGGGGGGGGGGGAAGGGGGATATAAACTTATTTAAAAAATGCATGGCGTAATTTGTGGACGACCCCTTACCGCATCACCCAAAAGTTAGGCCCTGTGAACTATGAGGTTCAGGGGTCTGGCTTGTGGGAGAGGTGGATGGTTCATATCGATAGACTTAAAGTAGCGTAGGGGAACATGAGTTTTAAGAGGTACCATTAAATGTCAAAGGTCCGTCAAGCTTAACCAGACAGTGATCATGAAGACCCGGAGGAAGACAAGGATGAGACTCCCATCATCACCTGAACCAATGAGCGAGTGGAACAATAAGTGAGTGGAACAACAAGCCAAAATTGATGGAAGACCTGAGCAAGCCATCCAACCAGCTTTGGGCGATCATCATAGACAGTACATGCCCTACGACCTGTCGCCACCTGAGAGTTGACTACTGCCAGCTTCATGAAGGACACGCCATGGTTAAATCAGACCAGGAGTGATTGGGACAACATACCGAGTATTCAAGCCACTTCCACGAGGGAGGGGAATTGTGACATCGTGGCGTTTCAATAAAGATACGAGTGTTTCCTGCAATAACAGACAGGTGGTGATAGGGTCAGGACGGGTGATAGCCAATGAGAAAAGAGTCTCCGTGCATGGGCTGATGGGTAATGCTAGTGGGATATATATGCTAGGTGGTTTGAAGGGAAATTCTTTCGAAATCGAAACAAGCTGCGATGTAGACCGAGAGACGAATGCTGCTTCTTCACCATCCACTACTCCCAGACCTTCCAATAGTAAGTAACCTTTTTCCTTTGTATACCCAAGCTGCCTGCAGTCATGTATGAGCCTAGCTGTACCCTGATGGCATGTCAGCTCGTGACTTTCTTAGTGAACTGCTAATCTTCGTGTGTTATGGTTACGGTGTTCCCCCTCCCCCCTCCAAAGGGAGCACACGACACTGTGTCTTAATTTGTAAATTCCTTTAATGCTAAATTATTAATTTATATATTGTACTCTTAGGCAAGGCGCGCACTGAGGTGGTGTGGGAATGGCATGGGAGTGGCGTGGTTAAGAAGTGGTGCATGGCGTGGGAGTGGAGTGGTGGCGAAGTGTTTTCGAAGTGGTTTAACGCACACTGAAGTGGCAAGTGCCACCGACTTGCCACTTGGTATGTCGTCCTCAGAAGATGAAGATGCTTTGTTATCTGTGCAATTTCTTTATCTTAATACGCAAAATCAACGCAGGAAAAAGCGCCCATGGATATATCCTCTTTGGCAAAAGAACAAAAAATATGGAACATATATAGACATGATTTAAATTTTGACAACAAAAAATTAAGAAAGTAATATTTTGCAAATAAATACTTTTGAAATACTATGTCCTGTGCTTCAAAAGAAAGACAAATTTCTCATAACACCGCTGTTTCACATTCTGCCTACTCAAATGTGTACTAGCAAGTGGCAGCGAAGTGGCATGCCACTCGAAAATTAAACATGTTAGAGACGAGTGGCACCAAACTGGCGCCACGCCACTTCCACTCCACTTCACCAACGCCACTCCACCTTGATGTGCGCGCTTGCATTTGTTTACACAGGTTTAAAAATTCTACTTGCCACTCCACTTGCTTACCACCTCAGTGCGCGCCTGGCCTTATATTAATGTTGTATTAAATTGTTCTATTTCTTACTCAACACCACTCCCTTTGACCCTCTTATTTATAGAATAACTTAAGGTTTAAATATACACATTAAAAATATCACAATTGTCAAAGTTGACAAAGGAAACCTTTCTGTCATCCTATATCGCCCTCTTTACATCTACAAAGTCTGATTTCCTTTCCTCCAAATATTTTGTCCACTCCTTAAATACCATAGAACAATTATCTCACTTATTAACAAATTCCCCTGTTTTAAACCCCCCACCCCTACCCTTAATAGACTTCTCAAAATCTATAAGCCAAATATGCCCATATGCCCCAGCCCCCTGCCCATTGTCGCCAAATCTCTCTCCTCTTTCCTCTTCAACCTTAATATATTACCTAACACCTATAATGTTCAGAACTCGCTTACCCTCATCGATAAGTCTTCTTCCTTCCACACAAATGAGTTCCACTGCCTCATGTTACTCGACATCACTAACCTGGACACTAATGTCCCTGTACCTGACAGTTTTTCTATCCTTGAACGCCTTCATTGTTCATCTTCCTTGCCTGTCCCTGACTCCATTGACCTCCTCGCTGTTTCACCTTTAATATAGCCTTCTACTTTCAACCCTCTGACCTAGGAATTGGCTTTCCCCTTAGCAGTTTCCTCTCTGAAGTCTATCTCCAAACCTAGAACTTACCTTTGTTTCTCCTCTCCTTTCTAATTCCACTATCATGTCTGACCACCGTTATGTTGATGCTATCCTAATAATATTTGAATTCCGCATTACCTCACCTACTTCTGTCTGTACTATTTAATTCCTTCTCCCTTCATATCCAGTTTACATCCGAAACCGAAGTTAACAAATCCCTTAATCACTAATGAGCTCTTAATCTATCCCTTTCCTCGACGTTCTCATCACTAATGAGCTAGTCACCTATCACTTCTTTCTCTCAGTTTACCATAAACCTACAACATCTTCTAACCTAATTCACCATTCTTCATCACACCCTTCTTCCCATAAAATTGCTTTCCTCCGCTTTCTCATAGACCATGCTCTTAAGCTACCCCTCAACCCATCTTCTTGATCCTCTAAATTCCACATTATCCATTTCCTTTCCTCTTTGAATGGTTTTTCTCCCTCCACCCTTCTATTATATCACTCTAAACTCACCCTCCTCAACCCTAAACCTCAATTCCCATTCCAGCTCAAGAAATGGGTCTCCATACACTTAAAATGTCCCATTTCTTCAGTCCCCAGTTCATATGTCCTTCCGTTCTTCCACCCAGTTTCCGTACTTGAACTCTCCCACCCATGCTAGTACCAGGTAACCACAAAAGTTCTTGCAGTTTTTAATTCCGGAAAACAAAATGATGTACACAAAATAGCGCATCATTAGTCCCCAAAGTAATCCCCATTGGCATCTAGCACCTTCTGCCAACGTGTCTCCAGTTGATCAATCCCCTGGCTGTAAAACTTGCCGGTCTTGGACTCAAAGAAATCCACGATTGCCTTTCGCAGATCTGTATTATTGGTGTAGGATTTTCCACGAAGATGGCTATCCAGAGAATGGAAAAGGTGATAATCTGTTGGAGCAAGATCTGGTAAGGTGGATGACACAGTTTCCTAGCCAAGCTGCACCACATGTGGCTGGGCATTGTCATGAAGGAAGAGTACCTCTTTGTGATTCATCAATGCTGGCTCCTTCTGCTGCAATGCCTGTTGCACATGTTCCAACTGCTGGGAGTACAGGTCCCCAGTGATAGTTTGACCAGTTGACAGCAGCTCTTAATGAACCATTTGCGTCTAGTCCACCAGACGCAGAGCATGATCTTACGTGGGCGTAGGGGTTGCTTTGGTGTGTGAGGCACAGTATCCCGGGGTGACAACCAATGTTTGGAAAGCTTAGGAGTGTCATACAGGGCCCACTTTACGTCACTGGTAAGTAATTGATTAAATATGGATGTGTTACGATGTTGAGAAAGCAACGACATGCAGGCTGTCAGTCATTGATTCTTGTTGGATTCTGAATTGTGTGGAGTAGCCATTTGCTCAACTTGCACAGCTTTTCTAGGCTGTGTAGGTGACGTCTGTTTCATCAGAAACCTTATACCATCTAGCAAGTTCACCACATGTTAAAGTGCTGTTCTCCTCTATGGCAGTTTTCAGGGCTTGGTCATCTAAGGCTTGTGGTCAACCACTACAAGGTTCATCAGAAATGGCAAATTCTCCAGTTCTGAATTTCTGGAATCAATGCCTTACGATACAAGACACATTCACAGCATCATCCCCAAATGGGAGACACATTCGGCGACTTGATGCTGCTGCTGGCAAGCCTATCTTGAAGTTATAAAGCAAACACCTAACAATCTCCTTCGATACCTCCATTTGTCTTCACTTCAGCACGCGATGCGATTGATGTGAATGCCCAACAGCCCTGTATTTATACAGGCTAATCTTCCTGCTCCCCCCTGATAGATTTTGGACCACACTGTATACTTGTTTGCATATCTTCTATCACTTCCTTTTATGGCAACATAAAAACTGCAAGAACTTTTGTGGTTACCTGCTACCAACAATACCCTCATTCCGGTATATATCACCTAGACTGCAGAATATGTGACAAATTTTACATAGGACTTTAATCCCATAACTTTGCTGTCTATTTTAAACAACACATGACATCATTCCAAGAGAAAGATGACAAGTCCGAATATGCCATCCACCTCACCATCAGTGGATACGCATCAAAGGAATGTGAAGAAGTGATGTCCATTCTCCACTTTTGTAATGTCCATTCAAGACCTCAACTCTGGAATCCAAAGAAATTTTCAAGGCCAAGAACTCGTCTCCTAACCTCTTCCTTTACTGTCGGATGCATTTCGACACTTTTACCATTCTACACACTGTCTCAGATTTGCTCTAATACTTTATCTTGTATTTGATCTTCATTTTTCTTGACACTTTCATGTAACTTTCTTTATTCAATTATGTCTATCAGAATTTTTATTCTATATTAGTCTTATTTACTATCCAATCATTTATTTTTGCTTTCATCCAATTAGTGTAACTATGTTTTGCTGTACCCAATCTCTTTTCTTCTTTCGCTGTATTCTTATCCAATAATCAATGTACACCTATGCAGTTTATTTTGCTTCTACCTTTATCCTTCCAATTAATCATTGTACAATTAATCAATGTACACCTTCCAATAATCATTGTACCCAAACCTTTGCCTTTGTTCTGCCATTCCTTATATTTTATCCAATCAATTTACTCCATTGTACAATATTTCTGTATATATGGGCGAGAAGCCTCTAGTGTAGTATATATCCTTGATAAAGCCAGGAATAAATGGTGAAACTATTTGGAAACTGTTTCTCCTTTATTGTAAAGTCTGCCAATTTCATTTATTGATACTACTTGTATATCTATGCTCCATCTTTCTCAAATATATCAATACTGGATATAACTTCCACTCTGGGCTACACATTACTAGATAGTCCATGAAATTCATTTATGCCCCTTTTATGAAATATTGCTGCTGTACGGGGTGGTGCAGAAATTTTTTGTAGTTTTTATTGGTGCAGAAGGCGATCCTTTTTCTTTTAGACGTTTGCGATCCTTAGTTCTGGAAGAAAAAGGACTAAAAAGCACCTTCTACATTAATAAAAACTTCAGAGACATTCTGAACCCATCATACCCCAGCGTGTTTATAGATTATAGAAAAAGTGGCATATATGAACTAGCCTGTCCTAGGAAGATTTACTTAGGAATGACTAAACTCAGATTTAGTGACAGATACAGTTCAATCTCGCTATCTCAAACAAATTGTATTTCCCTATTTTTTCACTATTAATTTAATGTAATTTTCTCTTGTTATCTCGAGATATTTTCTTGGAAAACCTCGCTATGTCGAATTTTGACTTCATGTGCCAGCGAAATACAAAGGATTTAAAACATTAGAGTCAAGTTATTTTTCCATAAAGAGAAAATTTTTGCATGAAAACGAAAAGATTTGACGTCACTTCAGTTAAAGTTAGACAACTTTTGTGAGTTACCGAAAAAAATCAAGAAAAAATATTTTGATTCCATTGGCAAGTCTCCATTGTGTACAAGATGACTGAACTTAAACAAGGAGAAAGGTTCTACTTTGCAACAATGTGGGTTTAATACAGAATATGTGGTTGAACATGTAGAGTTTGTGCATTTCTGATGCTAGTGGTTCCACTTGTACGTGGCTTAACTCTTTATACACGTGCCATTTTATCTCATTGTTCTCACAGTATCTACATAACCCAAAACACTTGATTTAAAAGTAACCCTCATTATCTCGAAACCTCTTCATCTCGAATTTTTTTTCTGTTCCCGGGGATATCGAGGTTTGACTGTAAAATGAACACAAACGTTCATTAACACACGGAGATAGAAAATCGGCATTTGTCAAAACCTGATAGACTACAACCCAACTTTGGTAAAAATTGATTTAATGAATAGTGTTTAAAGTTCACCTACAACATCAAAAAATTCACCCTAATAGAAAAATATTGCTATTTTTAAGCAAAAGCAACTAAAGCAAAACAATTAGTTAAATTTAAGAAATGGAGAGTTCTCTGTACTGTCCTTCTTGATGAAGTTGATGGAGGCCTTACAGTACATATTGGGAAAGAAAACAGAATTCCGACCGGTTTCGCCTTTATTCCTGGCTTCAGCTGTCAGAATTCTGTGTGTTTACTTTCCTAATAAGGCCTCCATCGACTTCATCAATTAGTTAAATAATCAAATCAGTTATGAATCCAACCTAATCAGATTAATATTGAAACAATTTAAATTCAACCTATCAGGAAGTCTCTCACTTAAAGTAAATTCCCTGACTAGTTGATACCTCGTCCTTTTTTTTTTTTTTTTTTTTTTTGTAAAGTGACCATTCGTCTATCATTCTGCAAGATTTTCATCTACTGTCACTACTGACCATTCGTATTTGCAGGTAAGAATATTTGATTTCTCAATTTCTTTTTGATGAAGTTTCTTGCATCAAGAAGTACACTGCTCAAAAGCATTAGGGGAACACAATATAGAACGCCTATGTTATTTAAATGATTGAAAATATCTGTACAACCCCATGAACACATGAAACTATCTCAATTTATACAACCAAATTAACAAGTGTATGGTTTAGTTTTCCAAGCATCTTTCGAAAAAACAAATGACAGATGTAACCCCTGGTGAAACTAAAGTGAGAAAACTGTTCTCAAGAAGGAGTCTCAAGACATCTCTGGATACACATTCCTGGTCAGGAGTCGCGTCGTGAAAGTAGGCGAAGCATCACAAAATTTGACGTCATGAAGGCCTGGAACGTCATCAAAATGATGGCTGGCTTAAAAACGCATTTCTGGTCAGCCGTCCTGTCGCGAATAGGTCACGTGGCTGTCCCAAGCACTCGCAACTCCACCGAGGGTAGTCTCATTGCTCGCGACAGCATCGTTTCCTCTATCTTTGAGATAAGAAACAAAGAGAAGGGTGAACTTGAAGGTGGTAATGGGGTCATAAAATCAGGGATTCGAACTCTCCCCTTTTTAAAGTTACAATTTTGAATTGTATTTTACCATGTAACACATATAATATCAAATACATATGTAAAATATTACACTTCTGCATGGATCAAAGGCTTTCATTGAAGACCTTCTTCAATAAAGAAAACGTGTTCCGTTATTGTTTTAAAAAAGTTAAAAAACATGACATGTTAGTTATCAAAGCATTCTGCTTTTTAAATTCTATTAAGATAACCATTGAGTGTATATATATTCATTATTACATACAGTAGTTGAAAAAAATAAAGAGCACAAGTATGTTTTTGATTACATGTATTATGGAAGTTAACCAGTTAATTCTTAATAAAAAATTTAACCTTCACCCACTTCTATAAATATGATAGTGATGATTGTTTATTGCTAATTCGATCATTATTTAATCAGTATTGAAGTCTTTACTTTTTTTTGTTGATTTTTCTTAAGTTGTCTAATGAATTAAGTGAACTTATTGGTAATCATAGTATATAAAATCGATAAAATCGAATCAAATAAAAATTAGAGTTGATAAAAAAGAACATTATAATGATTCACTGGAAAAAGTTATAATTTCTATATTTAAATATATAAATTACCAAAATGCAAACTTATCAGGAATTTATGAATTTTTATAAAACGTGTGTTCTCCTCTGCTTCATCATTTTCAGTTAAATTTTAGTATTTTAAAACTACTAATTGATGTTTTTTAAAATTTAGAATTTGCTCTATTTATTTAATTTTGCATTCTTGAACTACTCTTCATCCAGTTTTAGTGTTTTTTTTTTTTTACCTTCGTGACACTTTTTGTTTTTTTAATAGTTAATAAGATGATATTTTTTATTGTCTTTTATGTTAACTCTTAACTTTATTAATATTTTTTATAAGATCATATATTGCTTTATTATCATACAATGAATACAAATGAGTAATATATGATAAATGTTAAAATATAGCTGGAATGTATAAAAATATACAACTATCATATATTAAAAATACAAGTATAAAAATTAGTTTGTCAGTTTTCAATTATATTTTTCAGATAATAAAAATAAAATGATATTCCTTTCTAAGAAACGATCTTTAAAAATTTATGAAGAAAAATTATCAGTTTTCTTGTACCCAGCATTCTTGATAAATAACTCAAAGAACGTGTTTTAAGAATTGGAAATTAATTTCTTTAAATTAAAATATTTTGTTTCTAATTTTTATCTTTTTATAAGTTGTTAAATAAAATTAAATTTTATTGTATACAAAATATAAATAGCTTATATAAACGGTGATCTTGAAAACAAAAGAGGAAAAAAATCCTACCCATATGGCTATCTAGTTGAAAACCACATGTACAGTATCTACTAGCACATGTAAACTGATGTTTTGATGGGCTGTGCGCATGCCTATTGCCATAAAATGCCCTAAAATGAGACATCTGCAGGCGCAGGTTTGTATTGGTGCTTGGAGAAGTTAGCCGCACAAATGTGATTTTGCTAATTGCTCTGCGACAGGTGCTAAAACCAGCGTTTCTGGTCAAGTGGCTGACGCAGTCATGTCTCGCTTCCCCTTTAAGATGGCGGTGGGGGTAGAGGGGGACATCACAATACGACTCCTGACCAGGAACGCACCCTAGAAGTGTTCTCTAGTAACGTGTATTCCCTCCACGAGCTCGAAGGACCTCTGCGCATCTGCAATGCATGCTCCGCACAAGCCAACGGATGTCTGCTTGAGGAATGTTCTCCCATTTTTCAATGAGGACCTGCAAAAGGTCGCACAATGATTGTGGACTTGTTGGATGTTGCCTTATGCGTCTTTCAAGCATGTCCTATACAAGCTCGATCGGATTAATGCCCGGACTCATTGCTAGCCACTCCAATGTTGGAATGTTCTGCTCTTGAAGAAATTCTTGAGTGGCACGTGCTGTATGCGGATGAGCATTATCTTGCATAAGAACAAAATCAGGGTCAGGGTCCACAACATAAGCAGCGTGATTTCCCAGAATGTCCCTGTTGTAGACTTCAGCATTGAGACGTCCTGGGACGACGAGATCAGTATGGCTGTCGATAGAGATTCCCCCCAAACCATCACTGAACCACATCCCATTCTTTCTGTCTGTTGCATTGTTGCTTCTGCAAAGCACTCTCCAGAGCATCTCCACACGCGCTGACATCCATCACAATGAGTTAGGCGAAATCTGGACTAGTCTATAAAAAGAACAGACCGCCACTAATAGCTGCCAGTTGAAGTGTTGTTGGGTAAACCGACGTCAGGCTTCTCTGAGTCGGTGCGCGAGATGAGGTACACGATTCGGCCTTTTATAGTTCATCCAACAAGAGAAAAACAGGATGTGTCACAGGAAGTTTCAGATTAGCCAATCTTAGAAAGGGGGCCTCATGCGCTTAATCACTTCTGTCTCATGTCTCATTGAAGAAGCGCTTTATAATATTACAGCTGAAGCTTTAATATTATTCAGTTGCTTTGCTTTAATTATAATTAAAAATATTGTACACTTCCTAAAATTGTCTTTTAACTCAATTTAATATATATCGTTGTTCGAGATTCCCTGGGCCTTTTCTTTCCAGGAGTCGACAAGCGAGGAGAGGGGGTGGTAGCTTCGCATGAAGACACTTTGTTTCTTTCTTGAACAATTGTTCGAACGCAAGAAAAAGAAACTTGCGTTGCCTTGGAAGTTTCTTCTATCAAAGCAGATGAGCTTTTAAAACACTATTTTCCTTTAAAGTAGCAAAATACGTTCCACACAAATCTCCCTAGTCTGGCTGTGAATAGTTTTTCCTTGTTTGGCTGAAGAGTTGTTGCACGGGCGTCGCCATTACAAATTGACTTGTGTAGCCGCTGAAGGAGAGATCCCACAAAGCATTGCGGATGAGTGAGTAGTCGATATCAGACCGGAAACACACCCTGTTTTTCTCTTGTTGGACGAAGTATAGCTCTCAAACCACCTTCTTGTAGTCTGACCGTTTGGTCAGAAACAACCACTCCAGATGCCGCACGCAGGTCATTTTGCAAGTCTCTAGCAGTTGATGTTCGTCGGCAAAGAGCAGAAGTTTAAAGATATCGGTCCTGCATTCCCCTTTTCATTATGCTTGTCCGTGCCCTTGTCCAGCCCTTTGCGATTAACAACCAATCTGTTGGAAACTATTCCATGCATGATGGATCACTGAAGGAGACACTTGAAGTTGTCTGGCGACAGACCTGATTGAGTAGCCTTCTTGGAACAGCGAACAGCTCTTGCAACTTCCTCCAGCCTGAGACGTCTCATTTTGTCTCAATTAAACGTCCAAATACTTTATCAGAACTTTAACATGCAAATTAATGCTGTTTGAAGACCATGTGAGCTTTGTCATATGGTTATGACCATTCTGTTTTTAAGGGGTCTCTGGCATTATCGCTTTAAACTCACGGAAAAAAGAGAAACTCGAAAAAATACCCACATCTAATTTATCAAAAAACTATGAAACATTTTGTGGGAAATCTTGATCTTGAGATTTTACAAATGTTTTCAGAAGTGTTCCCCTAATTCTTTTTAGAGTGTATTTAAATGGATCTAAGAGAACTCTGAAATGAAGTCAAAGTTCCCACAGATGTCAGAGTTATTTCAGCATTTTGTAACCAGTTTCCTCCTTATGATAATGTTAAAAAAAATTGTAGAATATGCTTTATGTTTGCCTGATATAAACAATTACTGAAAGTCAGTGTTGTTTCCTTGGGAAATAAGCCAAGGGGCTTGAACAAAACTCAATTAACAATTTATATGGTTAAAACTTAGTGTAAGATAGAATTTCTTTCAGTCTTGTGATAAGAGTTCATTTATGTTATGGCAAAAACTCATTTTGAAGAAAATACATTGTTGATAAACATTTCTACTTATTATATTCCATTGTAAATTCATTTGTTGTGTTATAAATTAGTTTTGATTAATTTATTAATTTGTCAAAAGCAGGGAAGTAAACATGAGAGTTCATTCAATAAAATTTGTCACTTTATGGCCTTCATTACCAAGGTTTTCTGCTAGCCTAAGTCCAACAAGTCCTTCACGGCCATCACTGATGGTATAAAAAAAAAAAAATGGTCAATTAATTTTCGTCCAACCAAGTTGTGACTTTTTGCCAAATGCAATTGGTGAAATATAATCCCATCATTCTGTATATATTCTTGTGGCCATTCTCATCATTAATTTACTGGCTCTGTCAATGAAGCTATTGCTTTGAAATGCATCAGCAGTTTTTATAATAAATATCAGTTATATTGCTATAATAAGAGATTGCATGCTTCTTTAATTATTCTCCAACAATACAAGACTCTGACACCTTGAGAGAGAGAAAGGAGACTCCACTTGTCCACAAGAACATTTTAATACACCATATAAGTATACATTTCAGTCACAATGTATACATACAGTGGAGCCTCCTTTCTATCTTTCAAGTACTCTAGCATCCACAGAATCGTAAGGTCAGTTTGTAGTTTTTTCCTTTAGCTAAGCTCTGACACCTTGTTTATGTTTGGTGTGCTTGAACATAATCACATGGTTTCTCTATTTCATTTTTGACCTGATAGAATTCTAATTCTACTTTGATACATTATCTTCCATGGGAAACTGATCCATAAGGCCTTGTTTCACTCTTGTTCAACCAAATCATTTTAAGATGTCAACCTGCCTTTTAATTTTAATACTAAACCAATCAACTTGTTACCAGAGCTACCGTTACTACCATATTAATGTATGATATTCTATAGGAATTAAGTTAGTGAAACCTACGATAGCATCACTTAATGCCTATTCATAAATTTCTTGATTATTTTTGGTGAGTGTCTTACAGTTAAGTTTGGATGCCATTGTGACACAATTTATACTTCAGGTAGAAGATTTTTAAGTAGAACTAGAATTTAAAGGGCCAGCCTGAAGATAAAAACAGTAGGTTTTCGAAAAGCTTAGCAACTATTTTGTCCTTGTGAGAAGGAGTAGTGGTTTGCGGAGAATAAACCAGACTTTTGGATAAAGTGAAGCCAGTAGGATTCCAGAGTATTCCACGGGAGCATCATCACTCTGAGATGCCAGATTCTCTGCCATGGATTGTAAATTTTAAATGTTATGCTTAAATCAAATTAAAATAGAATTTAAAGGGCTTATAAAAAACATACACCAAATTATTAAGAAACTATCAGAAGTGATGCTTTTAATTTATTCAAATAAAGAGGTCTATAGTAACAGGACGGTAGATTTTTATACAGTCGAACCTCGCTATAAGTATATCCTCGGGACTGGAAGAAATTATTCTTATAAGTGGGTATCCTTTTATCCTTTCATTTAACAAAATATAGTACTCCACACAAATTGATTTGAACAGTCTCTAATACATGTTCAGTGGGTCATTCCACGTCAATTCAGGCAGAAATTTTAAAGTTTTGGCACTGACCTCAAATTTTAATGAAATTTGGTATATACAATTGCACTATGGAGTTGATAATGAATGCCAAGTATTTTTTTTTTTTTTCATTTTTCTGATAGTTACGGACATTTAAAATTTTCGAAATTTGAGTGGGGGGCCTTATCTATGAAGTACTGTAACTTCGGTTGTATTTTACTTAGAAAAATGTTATTGGTGACATATGAAAGCTCTTTAACTGTAGAAATTTTTAAAATTATATTACGCATGCGCAAATATTTGAATTTAATAAAAATATTTTATTTATGCAAATTTTTCAAAATGTGGGTATTTTTTTTTCCGTTAAATAATTATTAATATCTTACAAAAACAATAGAAAAAATTCAAAACTGTTTTGCTCCATTTTGAAGATATTAATTTTTAAAGCTCGAGTTGCAAGCCACAATACATCCGTTTGTATGTTACAGTTCTTCAGATGGACAAGGCATCCTAAAAAATATAAATTTTGTGGTAATATCCGATTGTCTTAAGCATTCTGCAGCTGTTTTTTATTCCTTTCAATGTAAATTCATTAAGTTTTTAAAAGAAAATTCAATAAATGTAGAGAAGATATGAGGGTTGATCGAAAAGTAATGCCTCCATGGCTGTAACTTATATTTGTTAACCGATTTTCAAAATTCTTTTTGTACCCGATACTTACATTTGTCCTCTATGTAATGCCCTATTCACTTTTCGACAGTATCCCCATCCCTTTCCAAGCACTGCTCCAAGGTGTGACCACTCGGGAGAACCCGTCGGAGAGGAAGTCCGGGGTTATTGTCGACACCAGGATTGAATAGCAGCTTTGGACCATCTTCTGCAGCACGATAACTAGGATAACGCTGGCCCGCAAGCATTCGCCACACACAAGTGGTGTTGCAGTGCCTACAGTTCAACGATGAAAAACTCCAGTTCAAAGATCAAAGATCTTGCACCTTGCGACTTTCACCATTTCCCAAAGAAAAAGCATCTTAACCCCTTGTGCTCTGATTTGATCTCAAGTTAGCAGGGTCAGAAGTTTCTATTTAAATGGAGGAAAAATTCTTCGATAGACAGTGCAATAAACAACATGAAAAAAAAAACACTATTTATTAAGATATTAGTATGAAATTTTTTACAGGATATTAGACATTATAGTTTACATTTTTAGTAGTCAGAATAAGTATGATAACGTTTATATAATCGTCATATGTTTTCTGTTTATACGGTTGGCTATCGAAACATTGTTTGGCGTATTTTTTAGTTTCAGAAGAAATCATTTTCCAAAATGTATCTGGTAAAATTACAGAAAACACATCTAAAGGTCGGGGATTTATCCTAATCCGTTTCTGAATCATTACTTTCGCATAAATATCTTTCAATCTCAGACAAAGACACTTGCTACCGACTGCACATGGCGAAGTTCGAATATCAAGCATTAAATTCTTTTCGATTTTTGTGCCACCTATTGAAGATTTTTAAAAACTATAAAATGTATATGAAAGAGATACAGAATGGTAAACAATCGCCATCTCTTGTTAAAATAAAAAAAGAAAATTGCAGTGGAAACTGAAACTTCAGAACGAGTCAGACTCTTGGTCTAGCGATAAGGCACTTGAACCAGACAACGAGTCAGACTCGTGATTAGTAGCCAAGGGGTTAAGAGACATTCAATCCTTGATGACGAGATAAAAGAGCAGTTTCCTCCCTCAGCTGTGATTTCCTCCTTCAGCACATGAAAAATGTGCAGATTGTTTGCATACACTTTACCTTTCAAGGCAGGGTGTGGTCCGGCGAGCGTGTAAGGGTAGATGCCACGTGTGATGATTGGATCAGCAAAGACGTCCTGCAGAAAGTGCATTAATGTGTGTGCTGTACAAGTTTCCATGCACAACTGCACACTAACTTTTGAATCACCCTGTATAATGAAGCCTGAATCAACTTCAGCTGCCTCTGCAATTCATCTCATCCTTCAGTGTAACTCAGAAGTGACTGACTCTGAGGAAGTGTAAAGTAAAATGTACTTTCTTTATTACTATCAATTCGACATCTTAATGAAAATTTATATTTTCCTACTAAATTATCTTCTTATTTAACAGGTGCTCAATACTTTTCTGACTTCTGAAAAAACAAACTGAAGTTCTAAGAAACATTTTTCCTATTGATATAATTATCATTGTAATTCTATTATTGATTTTATTTTTTCGTGTAATTATAATTAATAATACTATTCATATAAATAATAAAACTTAAATAAATGAATGGTCCCAAGGTTACACGCTTTCTCTTCCCTGTACGAGTAGTCAAGTCCCTACTACCTGACTCCCGCTGCTTGGAGCTCAAGCTTTAAAAACTAATATCTTCAAAACGGAGCAAAACACAGTTTTGAATTTTTTGTATTGTTTTTATGAAAGTATGTATAAGATATTAATAATTTTTTAGCGAAAAAAAATACCCACCTTTTGAGAAATTTGCATAAATAAAATATTTTTAATTATTTTAAATATTTGCGCATGAGTAATATAATTTTAAAAATTATCATATAGAATCTATAGTTAAATAGCTTTCATATGTCACCAATCACATCTTTCTAAGGAAAATACAACCGAAGTTACAGTACTTCATAGATAAGGCCCCCACTCAAATTTCGAAAATTTTAAATGCCCGTAACTTCCATAGAAATGAAAAAAAATTAATAATATTTGGCATTCATTACCAACTCCATAGGTCAATTGTATATACCAAATTTCATTAAAACCTGAGAGGTCAGTGCCAATGCCTGCCTGAACTGACGTGGAATGTCCCAGTATAAAATTGGGATACATAAGAATTAAAATGAAGAGAAAGAAGTTAGTTTTACAACCTTGGAAAATAATCTGAAATAGCTTGGTCTTACAATGAAACAATTTAAAAACTTCAACATGTTCAGATAGAGATATGTTTTTATGTTCATACTAAAGCTACCTTAAATACTATTTTTTAAAGAAAATGTCTGTTTAAAAAAAAAAAAAAAGGAAGCTTACTTTTTCAAGGAAGCTTTGAAGGATAAATTCCAAATGACAATTGACAATCAAACAGTGATGTGTACTGAATTCTGAATGAACCCTTACAGAGTTTATACAGGGTGTTTCATAATTGGTGTCCCGTCTTTAGGTCCAAATAACGGCTCAAGGGAACCAGGTGGGGAGAATATGAATATTGATTATTTGATTTTGATGTCCACTAATTCCGAATAAGAACATTTCGCGTCCCTCGGGGTGAAGGGGTAAATTTTGAAAATTTTAATTTTGTAAGGGTAGGGGTTAGACCCCATGTGTTATTTAGAAAGTTGTAGAGCATCATGTAAAATGTGGGTTTAGCAAAAAACCCGGTGAAAAATCTCATGCCCTGCCCCCTTTATCGAGTGGGTAAAGTGGCTAGCCGATGTGGACAAAAACCACACTTATTAGAAAACAGTAGGGCCTACATTTGGAGTGGGGTCAAGACCATTAGCTTTTCAGGGTAACAACTCATTCATTCTCATTCATTTTCAAATGTACTGTTTTCTAATAAGTAATAAAGTTCTAATAAGTTTCTAATGAGTTTTTCTGTTTTTGTCTACATTAGCTAGCCATACCTTTCACTTTAACCACTCGATAAAGGGCAGGGGATGAGATTTTTTCACCGGGTTTTTTGCTAAGCCCACATTTTACAACTTTCTAAATAACACATAGGGTCTAACCCCTATCCCTACAAAATTAAAATTTTCAAGATTTACCCCTTCACCCCCAGGGACGCGAAATGTTTTTATTCTGAATTAGGGGACATTAAAACCAAATAATCAATATTCATTTTCCCCCAATCTGTTCCCCTCGAGTCGTTATTTGGACCTAAAGACGGGACACCAATTATGAAACATTGCTATAATTTCAGTATAATGGATGCAGTGCTATTACTGACCACTGGCCTTAGAAGGAGATGATAAAGTGGCTATTATATGTGGAGTATACGATATTATACAAAACATGTCTGCCAATCACCAGAAACAGTAGAGAGAATGTGTCAGCCAATGACATCACAGTGAACTATTTTATCTGTTTAACTGGAGTTCAACATAAATTTTAGCATAAAAATTTTTCCTTATAAGTGGATTATCTTTATATCAGGTATCCTTATAGCAAAGTTCAACTGTATCACTTATTGAATTTCAAATATGAGATCATCTTGCAGAGATTTATCAGATGGTGAAATTAGAAATTTTTGGTTGTTTGGTTCAGTCTTCAGCTCTCATCTCTGAGAAAGAGAAGACTTCAGCTCTCATCTCTGATGGTTCAGTCATTGCTTTTATTTCATTTTATCAATCATTTTTGTCAATCATTAAGTTTATCATTTATATTTTGCCTGATAAGCTTAGCATCCACATAGAATTTTTTGATTTCACTTCAACAATGATTCTCTGCATCCAACGACGCTATGGTGTTTGATTCCAGAACGTTCTTTCATTTTATTGGCTGCCTGCGAGTTTCAGCTAAGGCCTTTTGGAACTTTTATTTTAAAATTTATTAGTGTTGTGTGCAAAATAATATTTCTTCAATTAATTTTTCTAAAGTAATTAAAATTTAAAAGCAGAATAGACTGAAAATAATATTGTAAGGGATATTTTATGGAAGGATATCGATAATACGCATCACATCAGAGTCTATATTAAGGCCAACGAGTGTTTTTTGGTAGACCTCTATAAAATTAGCATTTCACAAATACTTATGAGCTTAAACATTCAATTAAATGAATCCTTAAATTCAAACAAAAAGTTTTTTTATATAAAAATATTCATCAGTTTCAGCAGCTATTACAGTAGTTCCCAGACCAGTTTTCACAGAGAAACTTTTTTTTTTACATGCTTGTACATTTAAACTCATCAGGCCACCATTATAAATTTCTCAAGTACAGTGCATTATGGGTAGTTTCATGCCATCATATTTGTGTGATAAAGCAAAAAACAGAAATTGCTCCTAAACACAATAGATAATAAAAAGGACAGCAATGTTTTTATTTGAACACTACCGCCTACCCATCACATGACTGGCTATATTTACTAATTGTATGGAGGCCTTCTCTCTCGGTGGTTAATACTCTATGGAATTGGAACTAAAAAATCAAAACTAAACATTTTTCAGTTTATTTAATTCACAACAATGACTGAGTATTATGTTAACACAACAATCCCGGCTTCAAATTGTTGGCTTCAGTCAGACAGACTAAGAATTACATTATTAGATAACATTTTTACAGTAATGCAAAACAATTTAGTTTAAATTTATGACAATTTCTATTTTTTGCCTTTCAAATAATCCAAACACACCACACTTTCAGTGTCTTTATCTCCTAAATGGTTGGATCAATTGAAAAAGCACAAAGAATAAAAAATGTTTCTCAAATGTCGTGTACAATCTGAAAATACCATTAAAAATTGGGGTTTCTATTACACATTTCAAAGTTGACTTCCATATTCGAAAATGGCATAGTTTTTTTTGGAAATGAAATACAGTGATACCTCGACTTAAGAGTGCACCAACGTACAAGTTTTGCGAGTTACGAGTCATCGCTCGGTCGATTTTTTGCTTTGACTTGCGAGGAAAAATCTGAGTTACAAGAGAGCGATCGCCACAACATCAAACAAGAAAAACTTGCAACTGAACGTGCGTCGGAGCTATTTAATGACACTTGCTTAACTTATTTCCGAAACATTCTGAAAGAGAGGAGGAAAACAAAACCTTTTTTTTTTTTTTAAATGCCCTGTGGAAAACGAGGAAAGCATAGCAAAAAGGGCAAAAATCGGTGATGATGGCAACGAGTAATAGCTACAGTAATTGTACTGTACTAAATTTATAAAATCAGTTTATTTGTTTTAATACTTTTCTTATACATTCTTTTTACTGTATTTTATACGATACTAGCTGAGATGCCAGTCTTCGCCGATCTTCTCAAGACAAAACGAAGGCGGAGTATCAGTATCTATCTACTCTAGGCAATACCAATGTTGTTTAAGGTTTGATCCTGGGACTTGTTAATTGTCATTGCATAAGCTGGGCGAACGGGAAATTGTCGATGTTTGAACTCTACAAAATGATCAGACGCCTGTAACTGTATTCTTGGTGACCAACTGACAACAACCTCTTGTCCACAAAAGAATTTTATTAAGCATATACGTATTTTGAACTCTTGCCGATACAGAGTTTGGTTGAATTACAGAATATATATAAGGGCCGGAGTGGCCATTATCCAATAAAAGGGTATAAATGTCAATTACAAAATAAAAAAGACCAATGGGGGAAAACAATCTCTTAACATCAGAAGCGCGGACCTAGTAGAAATACTTCCTCCTGGTCGCGAGTAATCGTTACAATCGATACCGAATGCCGATTATTAAAATTACAATGAATAGCTAGATAAATAATAAAATCAAAGAAAGTAAAAGATAAACAATGATACAAAATTAAGAAAATAGAAAATTAACTTGACTCTTTAAGCAATTTGATAAGTGTCGAATCTCCTATCGGGCCTGCGTCTCAGTTTAGTAACAGGTCGGGGTCCTTCTTGGAAATCTCCAAGCGTTCTTGTTTCTGACCTGTCTCAACAAACGGCAGTCTTATAGAAGTATATCGTGTCCGGTGTCAAGCATATGCTTGGCCACCGCTGATCTATTCGGGCGGCCGAACCTGGCGTGGGCATTATGCTCTTTGAATCTTGTCCGGACCTTCCTGCAAGTTGCCCTCCGGTAAACTTTCTGGCATACACTGCAGGCGATTTCGTATATTCCAGATTGTGATAGAGAAGGTGTTTGGTCTTTTAGGGTTCCCCAAAATATTCCTCAGGACATTGGAGTTTTTGTACATGAGGGTCTTGTTATATGGAATTGATACTCTAAACTTGGGTGTCTTGGTGTTATTGAGGGTGGTCGATTCTCTAACCAGCTTTACGAATCTTCTTCTGCGTACCAAATCGTGTACGAGTTTGGTGTCGTATCCGTTGTTTTGCGCTGTAGTCCGTATGTGTTTTATCTCTTTCGCAAATCTGGTCTTGGATAGAGGGATGTTTAGATCTCTGTCCACCAGTGATTTGAATCATGGTGAATGTACACATCAGTATGGGTGGGTTTTCGATAATTGTAATATTCGAGCTTGTTGTTATTTCGTATGATTCTAAGGTCAAGAAAGGGTATAGAGCAATTCTCCTCCATTTCCACATGGAACTGTATTGATGGGTAGAAGCTGTTGATGTGCTCGAGGAAGTTTGTACCTCTATCTCGTTGGTATCGATGACAGCGAACACATCATTGACGTAACGGTACCAAATCTTTGGGAAGTATTGTCCGGAGGAAGCAAGCTTGGCTTCAAACTTCCTCATAAAGATTTCGGCTAGTATGGGGCTAAGGCAGCTTTCCATGGGGGTTCCTGCTGACATGCGGTAAACCTCTCCATTGAACTGAAGAAAGTTGTTATTAATGCACATCCTACAAAGGGTAACGACTTCGTTGATCACGTCCTTATTCACTTGTTGTCTACCAAAACGCAGTTCAAGAAATCTAGAGTGTCTTGCATCGGGAGGTTTGGGAATAGAGAAGTTACATTGAACGATACTAATATGCAATTTTCCGTTAACTTAGTCCCTTTTAGTTTTTCCACCAATTGTGCACTATTCTTGACTGAGAAGTCTAATTTGTCGATATCCAGTTTGGCTAGAAATCGCGCTAAGTATTTGCCTAGTTCATATGTTGGGGCTGAAATATTGGAAACAATAGGCCTGAACTGGTTCCCTGGTTTGTGGGTTTTGGGTAGCACATATAGTTATCATATAGTATCATCGATACCAACGAGATAGAGGTACAAACCTTCCTCGAGCACATCAACAGCTTCTACCCATCAATTGCTCTATACCCTTTCTTGACCTTAGAATCATACGAAATAACAAGCTCGAATATGACATTTATCGAAAACCCCACCCATACTGATGTGTACATTCACCATGATTCAAATCACTGCTGGAGCCAGAAGCTAGCAGCGTTCGTTTTTATGGTGGACAGAGCTCTAAACATCCCTCTATCCAAGACCAGATTTGCGAAAGAGATAAAACACATACGGACTACAGCGCAAAACAACGGATATGACACCAAACTCTTACACGATTTGGTACACAGAAGATTCGTAAAACTGGTTAGAGACAACAACACCAGGACACCCAAGTTTAGAGTATCAATTCCATATAACAAGACCCTCACGGCAGGATTACGCCCGATCTTCAAAGAAGTGGATATAGACCTCACGTACAAAAACTCCAACGTCCTGAGGAATCTTTAGGGGAACCCTAAAGACCAAACACCTCCTCTATCACAATCTGGAATATACGAAATCGCCTACAGTGTATGCCAGAAAGTTTACCGAGGGGCCACTTCCAGGAAGGTCCGGAGTAGATTCAAAGAGCATAATGCCCACGCCAGGTTCGGCCGCACAAATAGATCAGCGGTGGCCAAGCATATGCTTGACACCGGACACGACATACTTCTACAAGACTGCCGTTTGTTGAGACAGGTCAGAAACAATAACGCTTTGGACACCTATGAGACGGAGATTTCCAAGAAGGACCCCGACCTGTTACTAAACGGAGACGCAGGCCCGATAGGAGATTCGACACTTATCAAATTGCTTAAAGAGTCAAGTTAATTTTCTATTTTCTTAATTTTGTATCATTGTTTATCTTTTACTTTTTTTGATTTTATTATTTATCTAGTTATTCATTGTAATTTTAATAATCGGCATTCTGTATCGATTGTAACGATTACTCGCAACCAGGAGGAAGTATCTCTACTAGGTCCGCGCTTCTGATGTTAAGAGATTGTTTTCCCCCATTGGTCTTTTTTATTTTTTAATCTACAATTATACCTTTTTATTGGATAATGGCCACTCCGGCCCTTATATATATTCTCTGTAATTCAACCAAACTCTGTATCGGCATTAAATAATGAACTCAATGAGTTCGAAATACATATATGCTTAATAAAATTCTTTTGTGGACAAGAGGTTGTTGTCAGTTGGTCATGTCGTTATCCACAGTCCTTTCCAGTTTCTCAGGTATTCTTGGTATCAAAACGAATTGCCCGAGTTATCCCCACTGAGTACTGTAACTTGTATTGAACCTGAATATTTGGAATTGGCTATTGTATTGTTTAATACCCAAAATGTTCAACTTAACGACCATCGACCCTACAATTTACTGAAAGCTTCGGACTTTGCTGTGGCTTTTTACCTGACGGAGTCAGTGCATATGATATTATTTTGCACCAGCGCACAGAAAATAGAGTATGAAGGATTTTAAAAAAAATCACTCATTGTATGATCTTCTGGACTATGTGCTTATGTTTCCGTACGGAATGCAAGGGTGGCATATTTCTGTGGAGTAGAAGAACAATGCTCATACCAAACTTGTTACATGCACCAGTTTTATGCTTAAGATCTTCAAATTCATCACGTAAATGTTTAAGCTCGCCGAAGACGGACATATATAATAAAAATCGTACCTTCCCTTCTTCGCCGAGCATGTCAAGGCAAAACGAAGACGGGAAACAAAGTTGTTTCTGTTTACAAAGCGTATTCCAAAGGATTCGAACCCACAATATCAAGGTTGTCGAACAGCCATGTAACCAATGCGCCAAAGTAGCATTGCAAAAATGTAAGTCATTTTTTTTATTACAAAGGTGTTGTGCCCGGGACAACCGAGCAGAGGCAATAAGCAACCCATAGATTATATGAAAAGAAATATATTTAGTAACTCGCATGTCCAGGATCTGCCTTTGCATAGCAATTCTGCATGTTGCGAGTGAATGGGGGTATTATAGGTTGAAGTTACATTTAGATCCAGGCCTAGCTTGAACACTCAATGTGCTATTCGCCCGACCATTAATTGAAGTGCTGTAATTTCACTCATTGCAGTTGCCAGGGCAATTTTGTCTTCCAATCGAACAGTCGCCAGCCCTTTTTCCAGCAAAAATGATTTACCGGATTCGCCAGGACCGTCCACGAACAGTCTCCTTTTTGGTGTCTCATTGCATACCGCATTTAATATGTGATTGTACACAGTAAGCTGTTATTCATTTAAGAGTGATATTTAATCCACCAACTCTTGAAATCTTGCCCGAAGGTATGCAATCTCCAGCGATACCAGTGGATTTGAGTCCTGGAATGCTTCAACTTCTCGGTCAGCGAATTGATGCAATTGAGGCATCCTTGAGTCGGCGTTCATTGTTAGCCAGATATTGGTCCAAATCTCTTAATGTGAGATACAGCAATCGAAGATTGATTGCTTCTGAGTTGAAGTTATGCTGATGGTCTTCTGACAACGCGCCTGCACAACTATTCCACATTCTCTTAGGTTCCTGGGGACTGACATTATGCCAGAGATACTGCAAATAGATGTCAGAGTTGTCAAATATGGAACGCAATTGCTTCATGCATCGCATGCAACAATGCCTTTCTTCATCGTCCTTTAGCAGCCTTAGAGGTTTTGAAGCCTCCTGGAAAGTATCTTGCAATACACCAACAACTCTTCGAAGATCTTCAAACAAAGCATAGCAAACGATGCAGTCGTCTTCCATACCCCGTTGGATTCGCATAGGCTTCTTCAACATCCGAGATTGTCTGAAATTTTCGCTTCGTCGGCGCTATTACCCTATTCATTATGAAACATTAATCATACAGTTTACTAATTAAATGCATCAAACAATTATCGAGCTATCTTTCGAATCTCCCACACATAGAATTGAAGTAGATAATTAGTGCTATACTGTTAAAAAGAAAGGAGATTTTTAATTGTTCTCTTTTATCGCGTCGTTTACTTTTGTTAGCATTAAAGCCAGTCGTATGACAGATACCACAACAGTCGAATCTGTAAATTTGATTTTAATTTAACGCAAGAAATATTTTATTATGGCCTATTGTTGCAGAAACTTTTCCTTGCATGAGATATACATTGTTGGTCCGTGCATATTGTTGCTCATGCATTGTCACTTCATGACGGACTGATCAAGCAAAAGATATATACAGATTTAAAAGCACATAAAAAAAAAATTGGGGCATTTTTTTTTGGAAGGATGGAACGGATTAATGAGATTTCAATTACTTTCAATGGGGAAAATTGATTTGATATACGAGCAAATTGAGTTACGAGCTTGGCCACGTAACGAATTAAACTCTTAAGTCAAGGTATCACTGTACACATAAAAACCCTTCACATAACAGTAACATAATTCTTCCATTGAAAGTACTGTCAGGTTTGTACTTTAGAAGCTGGCTATTGGTTCACATTAGGTGAGACAATGTATAATTTATTTTGATTAGATCTAGTTCCAAATATTTTGCTTAATTTTCTACTTACAGAAAAACTCCTAAAATCCTTAATCAGCAAGCCCAGGGTAGATCTGGATTTCACGATTTTCTGGATTTCTTGTCAAAAATGGCAGACAAACAAAATGGCGGCTCCCTTTCCCAATGTCAAAATTACTTCTACTGGAGTAGAAGTGATTTTATCTGTATATACAGGATAATTTTAAAATAGTGAATCAAAACTACCTAGTGGTGTTCTGCGAGTCAAAATGAACATAAAATTCCTTATGCAAAATGTTGAAATCTCAACCCTTATACATGTACTCTTAACCACCCCGCGAAGTTTCAAACCGTTCATCCTCCTTCAAGTGATCGTGGACGTCCAGCCCTGCGGCCCGTTGTACTGGAGCAAGTTCTTAATGTGGCTGAGGACCCTTCAACGAGTACTCGCACAATAGCTCATGGGTTAGGCATTTCTCAGGCAGAAGTATGGAGGATTCTGCAACATCCGTTCCACATTCAGCGAGTGTAATCACTGCTACCTGGGGATTACCCAGCACGCAGAGCATTTTGTGAAGGAACATTGTGCTTTTCTTCTCTGCAAAAGGTAACAATGCAAACCTTAGATGACATATGGAACGTTGACGAAATATAGCAAAATTTCACAATGTTTTAACAAAATTCGTGAGGTGTTTAGTGGTATAAGGGTTGGGATTTTGACATTTTGCATCAGGAACTTTATGTTTGTTTTGATCCACAGAACAGCGCTAGGTATCCTAAATCATCCTGTATATGTACTGTTTATCGTTTAATATATGCGGACAAATAATTTAGTGAATTAAGTAAAGAATGTATTACTATATTGGAAACATTGTTTTATTAATTTTTTTAGTTTACATACAGTAGGGATCCAGCTGAATGCAAAATTGGCTCCAACCCGGTTTTTCCTTGGCTCCTGAATTCTACTTACAGTTTCACAAAAGGAATCTCTTCGTGATTACTGACCATTTATTTTTTTATTTCACGACATTTATGGTAACTGTTCGTTCGAAACTTTGCAGAAAATTCTTTTTTTTTTTCTTCTCGAAATTTCATCCATTTGTCCGTTGCCAAAGGAAGTGAGCACGATAGTGAAGTTTCAAAAGCAAGATGGCGAAGTATATGCGAAAACCAATCGGGAATATATGCCTTCTAAAAACTCTCTCGCAATCGTTCATTTTCTACATGAACGCTATCTCAACTGTATATAACAGTCATTTACTACTTTTAAAAATTCTCCCATCTAGCTGCTGTTTATTGAAAGCTCACAAAAAACAAAACATACTTTCAATTTTAGTGTTCACGTTCACTTTCAGTATCCACAATGCAAAAGACTGCTGCATATTTTCCTTGTCATGTGGAAATATAAAATTAAATTTGAAAAAAAAAGTAAAAAAATAATGAAAAAAGTGAAATCTATATGCAGTTTTGAATGTACAGCATGTCTGCATATCGTAAATATCCCGAGATGAAAACACAAATGGTCAAAAATTACAAAGGGGGATATAACTTATGTTGGATATTTACTTTATAGCATGTCTCTCTTCCAATCGGTTGTCGCCATTTTGCTTTCAAAACTTCGATATAGCACTGGCTTTGATGGTGAAAAAGTGGATGTGAAGTCGGAAAAAAGTGAATTCTCTGTAAAGTTTCTAATGTGCAACATGTATAATAAATGTCGTGAAAAATAATTGGGTAAAAATTGCTAAGAGAAACGTTTTTGAAATCGTTTTGAAAACCAGAAGTAGAATTCGAGAATAAAGCCAAACATTCTGGATTTCTGGAAATTCCAGAATTTAGAATTCTGGATTGAGGAGCTTTACTGTAATTTATTGAAACTATTTGCTTTTTAATGCAAAGCATAACAAAAGCAGTATTTTATTTAAAAACAAATTTTACCTTTATCTACAAATAAACTAATAAAAACATTTAAAATCAAATTAATACAGTGGAAGCCGGATAATAGGACCACAACAGGACGTCCTAATAACTGATTGGTCCTATTATCAGAGCTAAAAATACAGTATAGATCAGGATTGGGATCTGGAGTTTTGGTTCTAATAGGCGGCTGATCCTATTATCCAGTGGGCCTATTGTCCGGCTTCCACTATATTTTTTATATAAACAAACACAAAAGAATTTTAACTGCATCTGCAAAAATACACGATATAGCGATGAACAATTATTTTAATGATAAATGGCCAAGAGCATGAGCATTGTGTTTTACCGGTATTAATTTGGCATTTCTTCCCTTATATTATACCACCAAGCACTTATAACATGCCAGAAAATCCAACTTTACCAATGTGGCAAATCTGGCCTGTAGGCCCATACACTGATAGTTGTACAACAGTTGAGGCGAAAAATGGCTGCAGCCTATGATCTTTGGAGCCAGGCCTGCTAGTTTATGGGGAGGGGGGGGGGGGGGAATAAAGAGTTATCCAGACATTGTAATGTCTCCACTTCCAGATACAAAATGTAAATTTTGCATTTTGGCTAAATTCATTACAGCATTCATTACAGTGTTACCAGGGTTGATCGAAAAGTAATGCCTCCATGGCTGTAACTTTATTTGTTAATCGATTTTTCAAAATTCTTTAAACGCGATCAGCCTTAATTGTAGTTGTATTGTTTCCCTGAAGATGTAATTATTACGAAAAGCGTAGGCAATTAAAGATTCTACCCTTTGCTAATTTCAGAAGTCCTTATTTTATAATATTCTTTTTGTACCTGATACTTACATTTGTCTTCTACATAATGCACTATTCACTTTTCGATATAGTCTTCAATCTTTTCCACACAGCAGCGCCAAAATGTGACTAGTCGTATAAATCTGTCAAAGAAGAATTTGTGCCAAGGGTTGTTGTCGACAAGGATTGAATTTCACCTCGTCGTCAGAACAAAACTCATGTCTCTTAAGGTGCTCTTTCATATTTGGAAAGTGGTGAAAGTCGCAAGGTGCAAAATTGGTGAAAAAGCACCAAAAAAAAAAGCCGGAATTCTTCTCCAACAGGTTCACCCGACTAGTCACGTGTTGGCGCTAGTGCGTGGAAAGAGATGGACACTATATAGCAAAGTGAATAGTGCATTACATAGAAGACAAATTTAAGTATTAGATACAAAAAGAATTTTGAAAATCGGTTAACAAATAAAGTTACAGCCATAGAGGCATTCCTTTTCGATCAACCCTTGCATTTAGGATCTAGCAAGTAAAACCCGATTCTAATTAAAGAAATACAAATAAAACATTTATTGCAGGCATGTTTTGGCATATTGTCATCAACAGACCATCTTGCTCAATTTCCAGTAATAACAGAAATTATCAATATCACTGTTTAGGATTTATATACATAAATAGGAACTGTATTCTGAATTTTTTTCCCAGTATCACTAAATTGCTGTAATTTGAAGTTTCACTTTAATAAGTTGACTCCTCCCATAATCACAATGAAATTCCAATGATGAAATGTTGAAATTCAGCCTAGTTCAGATAACATTACCTAATAAGAACCAGTAAATGCATGATTAAATGTATAGTAGTTTAAAAAAAATTGCTTCTGTTTTTACACATGTTTAAAATATCAAAATTTGAAAATTAAAATAATGTGACAATGAGAAATAAAAAGTTTATTTAATGTTATTTTAATTAGTTACATTTTTAGTAAATAATACATTATACATATAAACTTGCTAAAACAAACTTTATTTAATGTGAAAAGTAATCATTATTGATTGCAAAAAAAATTAAAGATGGTTAACAAATGTAAATTAACAAAGTAATTTCCTTATAAACCAATCATGCAAAATATACTGTTTATACTCATGTACAAACAAATCCAATTATATGCAAAAATCATATTGCTCTCATATGAGAACTACATGAAAACCAACTTATTTTTTCCCAGTAAGCATTCCAGCTTCACCTTCCTCCAGTGACCTAAACAGCAAAGACTGCATCACTTATAAAACACCTATTCAGGCCCATTCATAAACTTGTTTTTAGAAGTCGTTTTTGGGAAAAGAAATATTCAATTATACATGTGTATATACAGTAATAAAAAAAAAAAAGTTTTGTTTTTTTTAACGTTTATTTTTTCACTTGTTAGAATACACAAGCATAATAAATAATGAAATTAGAGTTATTAAATAAAAAGACATAAAATTAATATGCAAATTATATTTTGGAATTGTTTAGATAATCTGCTTGGATGAACACCTGAACTCAAAATGGACCAGAACCCATAACAGTTTCCTAAACTTTTTCAGAGCACAAGCCCTTATTTTCTGCAATATTTTTACACGGCCCACTTTATTAAGTAAAATAAAATATAATTTATACTTCATAATAAATAGGCTCTTTTTTCGCAAATTTAGTTAGAAATCATAATTTGTTTTATTAATATTTTCTGAACACCACTGTTTAGGAAGTATATTTTTTTTTCAAGGCTGTGGAGCTTTTTTTACATTTCCATTTTGAGCATTAGTGAACATGAATGTTTATAAGAAAATTGGGTAACAAAAAGATTGTATCCACAAATTTACAAATTTAGATTGTAAATATTAACTTGTATATTAATTATGTTCAGTTCTTTCAACTTGAATGGTGATGTTTGAAATTATTAAATGATATTTGATATAAAATATTTTAATCAAACCAATTTAAATTAACAAAATGCTTATGTTTGCACAAAGAAAAAAAATCTTTTACTAACATTGTATTTATAAATATTTACATCAAAGCTAGATGCATGTTTGAATGGTGAGAATTCTAATGCCATATTAACCCTTTCACTGAGTAATTAAATTCAATTTTCATTTCTGATAAGGTGAAATTAGCTAGTGAAAAATTTTTTAAAGTCTATGGGATGAATCCGGTTTTAGTAGGTAAAAATCAAGAAATTTTGTGTATATATACATGTATGTACTTTATGCAGCAAAAGGGTTAAAGAGTTAAGTTTTTATCCTAACATTATATTTTGGGATAAAAATGTTTTGTATTTGTAAATTGGAGTTTATTTAAATTTTGACCTTTCTTTCCATGTTTCAAAAAATTATATTTAAAGAAGAGCAAACTACAAAAATACAGGGCGATTCAAAGTTACTGTGCAGTAGTGCATGGAAACGTGTACACTTTGAGCTGAAGGAGAAAATCGCCACTGAAGTTCAGCAAATCTCACCAGCCATATTGAGAACAGTGTTTTGCAACATGCAACTGCGTGCTAACTGATGTCGTGAGGCCGGTGGCGGGCATTTCCAGCATCTATTGTGAGTGCTACCTCCGACCAGTCACTGCACAGTAACTTTTGAATCACCCTGTATTTCAAGTGAACAGGAATAAAGGTTTAGAGTTATATAAAAAGCACAAGGTAACTAGAAATGAGGTATTATCACATTTAAAAAAAATAAAAGAAAGAAAGAAAGAAAGAAAGAAAGAAAGAAAGAAAGAAAGATGAAACGTGCAGTACTCTATGTTCACTAATAATATCCATTATTAAAAGAATGATAAAAACAGACTCAGTGTAAGAATCCCCAATCCTAAATCCAAAGTTATAAAACATTCAGTTTTGGAAAAGTTACTTGAATTCTGTTGATATTCCTGATATTCATTACAGAAATTTAAATTAAATAATCTATATCATTTTCTTTATAAATATGATAGAATTATGATTTCAAGATGTATTTTTACAAATTTGGATGCATATTGGAGTTTTTACCCTTCACAAACTGTTATTAAATTCATGCACAAGGACAAATGCATTAAAAATAAGCAAATAGATTAGTTCTGGTAATAGATATAATGCTCTAAAATCATGAAAAAATAAAGCAATTCCCACCATAATATAACCGACCAGTTAAATGAATTGGAATTCTGTCAATAGCATAAAATGGGCCTCTTCCTTAGCCATAGGTAAGCAGCATAAAGAGATAAAAGCACAATTATATTACATTAGGAGATAATTCTTTCGGGTTTGAATCTAGGAAAATATGATACATACATACATAGATACACACACATATGCATGCATGCATGCATACATACATACATACATACATACAGTGGTACCTTGTATTCACGAACTTAATCTGTTCCAGGACTATGTTCACAAACAGTTGTTTGTGAACCAAGACAACTTTCCCCATTCAAATCAATGTTAATATAATTAATCTGTTCCAGCAAAAAGAGATTTTGTCCATTAATATAGGTATTTATTTGTATAGTACAGTAATTTAAAATTAACACTGAAGACATCAAATGTACATTTATGTACAATGTAGGTGTTCACGTTTTAACAATTTTTAATTCTTATACAGGGTGATTCAGAAAGGTGGGTCAAGAATGAAGCACCATGTACAGTTTGTAGCGGGGAAAAATATTTTCCCTATAAACATGGATTCGGAAATGCATCCTTACTGAGATAATGCAACTTGTATGCGGTAGGAATGACATTACAGTAGGTGTTCAAAATGCCGACCCTGAGCCTAGATGCAGGTGTTTAGTCTGCGGACCAGATTCTTGCGAACTCTGGTGAAGATATCCGGAGAATCACTGACTTCACACACTAACAATTTTAGCTGCAAGGTCTCGGGATTGTCAACTTGTGTGGCATACACCAACTGCTTGATGTGGCCCCATAAAAAGAAGTCCAGAGGTGTCAAGTCAGGAGACCGGGCTGGCCATGGCACAGGGATTTACATGTTCAGATCCTAATTTGCATGGACACTACCATTGCCGTCCGGTAAACGCACATCCATTCCTACCTCGTACTAGTTGCATTATCTCTGTAAGGATGCATTTCCGGACTCATGTTTATAGGAAAAATATTGTTCCCTGCTACAAACTGTACATGGTATTTCATTCTTGACCTACCTTTCTGAATCACCCTGTATTGTTTTAGCTAAGTCTAATTGAATTTATATTTAATTTAACCTTTATTTTATCTTGGTGGAACTTTACTTTTATTTTACTTAGTTAATCTGGTTTATTTTGTTATATTGTGAGCGATATTCACACGAACATAAAGTAACACCATCTATCTGTGCATGCGTAGAATGGCAAGTCAGTCATGACGCCAGTTTGTGAACAGATATCAGTGCTTAAAACAAACATGGTTGGTCATGAACTGAATTATTCGTAATCAGAGGCATTCGTAAACCAAGATTCCACTGTTATGTATTATAAACAAAAGAAAAGGCAAAGGCAACCCTGTTATTCCTACTAAGTCTAATTGTTTTAACAAAGCAAGGAAATAAAAAGGTTAATATTTGTTATATGAAAGAGATAATGCAAAAATAAAATCCATTTACATGTAAATAAGAAATATTTCTTGGTTTCCTTAAATATGTTTTTTTATGTAAGACTTTCTTCATACAAGTTGGTTTTGATTAACACTATAATCTTAGAAAATGAATTTAATGGAGAAGAGACTGAATTAAATGTATGAGTCTACGAGACCATTTACATGGTTTATGTTTTACATTTAATTAGAATATCTTAAAATTCCTTACATTTTTTGACATGGAATTTGAAATTAATAAATAGCATAAGATGCCTTTTCCAAAGTTTGTTTTAGAATCAAATAATAAACACTGAAGAAGAATGAGAATTAAAAAATGGTCAGTGATAAACATCAAGAAACAAACAGAAATAAAAACTTAACACAGCACTACTGAAATAATGAATAAAGAAGGAAGAAAAACAAAGGAAATAAACTGACTCAAGAGAGAATGTCTAGAAAAAAAATGTTTTGATACCCCACAAGCAAAAGAGACAAAAGAAAGAAAGTTGACATGATTAACAGGACAAAATAAAGAAGAAATATTTTATTTTTGCTTGTATTTAGCAACAAAATGGCCAAATGTTCTACCTCCTGGTCGATAAAGAACAGAGAAAGGATGAAGATTATCGCCATCACTTCTATTTCTTGGGCCAAGGTCTTCAATCTTGATCCCTAGATCTTCCAAATCACCAGGACTGTACGGTCCATAAAGGATTTCACGGTTTAAAATGGTATCAATATCAAGCTTAGGCTGTTCAGTTGGTCCCTTTGCAGGTTGAGGTCTTTCGGTCCTTTCCCATTGGTCATCATCTCTATCAAAATAACTTCCACGCTGGATTGTACGATTTGCCCACACAGTACGAGATTGGTATTGATCAGCAGAGTCCGAGCCATGATGAATTTGTTGTGTTGGAGGTGGAACAGGTCCACGATAAGGAGAGTGATGGGAATGCTCTTGTGACTGATGGTGGATGGTATGCTGTCCATGGCTTCCATAGGAATGTTGAAAATGGGTCTGTGACGGATGATGAACACGTGCTCTGGAATGACCAGGAATGTGAATCAATGAGCTGCTAGAATCACTTCTCGCTCGATTAGAAGGAGAGGATGAATGCTTCCTATCTTCACGGCTTAAGTTCTTAGGAGGTTTATGGATGACACTTTCATAACCATGTTGGCCTAGAAATTTACGACGTTTCTTTCGATTCTGCTTTCGTTTGAGCTTTGAATTGAATGTTGACTTTATTGTAGTAGAATGTTCGTGATAGAAATTAGGATCGGAACTGTATATTTTGATGACTTGTCTTTCAGTAGGTTTAAATATGTCATCTCCAGCATCCCAATCAAAGAGCTTCCTCTCATGAATGGAACTTGGTTTCGGCTTATGTGTGAAGTAAGTTTCCTCTTCAATTGCAGGAACAGATAAACCTAATCCAGTTCCTCGAAAAGAATGATTCTTGCTATGCCGATGGCGATGTCCATAGCTTTTAGGAGGCTGAAGAAGTGCCTTTTTTGCAGTGGTAATTCTTGATAAACTCTTTTGACCAGAGAGTCCCAAAGGCTTATCTGGCAGTAAACCATGTTCGCTTTTTGCTAAATAAGTACAGCATTAACGTAACCAGAAAAACAAATGAGATATACTAATTTTTAAGAATGACAATTATTCAAACTTTAACCTATTTACCAAAGCAATGGTTATTGTATTAATCAGGGATAAATTTGAAATTAAAGAATTAAAATGTTTAAGTAATTTAAGCATTAATTACAAATGTAAAAGTTTTTAGGCTGTTTATATTAATATTGAATGAAAACAGGATGGCACAAAAAACATTTAAAAATTGCTTTGTAGTAAATTTAGTAAAAATCAGGCATTATGAAATTTTGATGTAATTTTAAGAATTTTGTGTCATTTTATGTTCATGAACATGCATTAAGAGTACATGGAGCATTAAATTTTTGAACCTTCCTGTCTAATCTTTCGTTTGCTTTATTTATGCCAACTTTTTAATAAGTAATATAATTTTAGAATTTTATTTTCCCTTCACCGTGATTAATATTAAAATTATTCCTATGAAAGCATTTTATTTTAAAATTATACGTTTTTACAGAGATTCTTGAAGCATCTAATGAAAAGAAAACCTTACCTTCTAGATACCTTTCTGGATATTTCTTTCTTTGACTAAAGACATCTGTAATGGAGAAATTTGTATATATATTAAAGGGGAAGCATAATTCTCAGGTGTATATATTGTTGATTCAAAAGTCTCTACGGGCTTTCAGAAGTTGACAGAACAGTAAACATGATAATGGAAACTATCACTTCAATAGATAAAGATCATCTCCAAGTTTTGAGTGTATCTTACAGGCATTCCTTATGTTAACCCTTGTGATGCATTAAAATTAATCCTGTATTCAAGTTCTTGCCACACCAGTCCTATAAGAGTGATCTTTTCTTGATGCTGGGCTAAATCACATGGCAAAGGGGGTACAGACACAATGATTTTTGGCATAACCCCCTAATAAATATATCTAAAATAAGAAATAACCAATATCTTTTATATAAGTAAGAAATATATCTAAATAAAAAATCACATAGGGCCAGATTAGGTGATCATGGAGGCCAGGGAATAAGGAGAGCAGTCTCAAGAAGCACATCCAATCCAACAACCAATTTCAGAAACAATAAAATCTTCCCAAGAAGCAGCTTTAGCTGCGACAAAACGATTGTCATGTTTACATGCTCATGTCAACAATGCCTAAAAGATAAACAGAAAGTAACAGTATTATTATTCTTGAAGAATCACTTTTTAGATGACATGGGAATATCTTTGTATTCTTAACGATCACAGTTTTAGCACGTGCAATCGATTTGAGGGGTCCACGAAAAAGCCTGAAAAGTTGATACACCGAGCTAAGATCTTGATGATCAAATTTCCAAAAACAGAATTTAAAAAAGTTAATCAGTTTTCAAGTTATCGTGCAAACGGCATCCAGCCAGATAACCATACAGACCAAGCGTGCATTCTATTACTAATTCAAACTTTGAGAGATTTTCTATCAGCTGATTATGAGCATTTCTGCTAAGTCTGTCATGATTACCATCTATCAACTAATGAAACCCTGAAGGAACTTATGAATCATCCTGTTTAGTTTTTTAAATGTACAAATAAAAAGTACCTTATATCATTTATTAAAAAAGCATCATTACACTCAAACATGATATATTTAACTGAATGTGGTTTGATTTATTACAATCGAGATCAAATTTTATTTATTTATTTATTTATTTATTATTTAATTTACAAACAGTGCATACCGGGGTCGGTATGGTCATAGACAGACGGGCCAGGCCCCTGGTAGCACGTAATGTGTCAAAAAAAAAAAAAAAAAGATTAGTCATAATTAACAAATTATTACAAATTTAGATCAAGTTAAAATAAACAAAAAACTATTAACAAGTGAAGTGACAATAAGCAAAATTGGTTGGATCAAACAAAGCCCTCTGTAAGAGTCCAAAAAGAATACGATATACAACCATTCCAAACAAGCAGTGATACAGGTCATATTGACCTCTGTATTCATACTATAAAACCACAAAAATTGTGTAAAATTAAATTCAAGATCAACCATAAGGCAAATTAAGTAATGGGTAGTTGAATTATAAACTAAACCAAGAATACACTAGTCATTAGTCAATTTGACTAAAATAAAAAAAATAAAATAAAAAGTAAAACAAAAAGGAGAAAGAAATAAGAAGCTGCTTAAAGTACACGGAAGGCAATACGCTGCTGATCCATAAAAGAAATGGCTTTAAGCTTTTTTCTACAAGGCGGATTCGTTGGAATATCCCGAACATCCTCAGGTAAATAAGATTAAAACCTTAAACCGGCCTATGAAATGCATCCACGAGATTAGGTGGATTTTAGTTGCTGGTAAGCAAATGTCGGTAGCTTTACGAATTAGATAATTGTGCTTATCTAGTTGTGATAATATAAAAGAACGGGTTAAAATTAGCTGTTTATTTATGACCTTATAAACTAAGGAACATACAGGGAGAGTCAAAAAAAGCCGGCGTGAGGAAAAAAAAAACTAAGTCCCAGGACAATAGGTTTTGTTGAATAAACCTATTGTTGAATATACCTACTGTTGCAAAACGCATTGTTCTGGGACTTAGTTTTTTTTCCTCATGCCGGCTTTTTTTGACTCACCTTGTATTTGTATTAAGTAAATGTGAGAAACAGTTGGGATTTCAAATAAAGCAAAAAAAAAAAAAGAAATAGATTGAGACATGCGTGATTTAGGGTCGGATCATTAACACATCCACTCGAGAATGTGACAAACTACACTCAGTTGAGTGCTGAAGGTCAAGGGCTACTCGAAAAAACCAGATTCCTATCGTTAACGTATTTAGTTTCTTCACTCATAGAAAGTGAAGCTGAACTTGCAGTCTCACCCAAAGATGATGATAGCGAATTTGAAGGATTTGAAATTCTCCGATTTTACAGTGGGAAATCCTGAAAAGTAATCTGAACTTTCAATCTAAATTCTCCGAGTTTGTTAATATTGATGCGGAAGTTTTAACTTCTCCGACTTTAAATGATAATGAAATTTGCGATCTTATCAAAGATAGCAGCGAAGAAGAACATGAAGATGACAATGACGAGAAATTGGAAAATACGACATTCAAAGCAACATCCTCATAAATTAAAAGCTCCTTAGAAACTCTGTATGCAACTAATAAATGTACCAGAGATATTTTTGACAGTTTTGAATTTTCAAACTACTTAAATAATGATATAACTTCAAATATGCATCAGACAACAACAATTCTTAAATATTTTCAAAACTCGAATACTTAATCAGTGTATAAGCCTGTTTGGTATTAAAAATACTGCCTATTAAAAATTCAGTGCCTATTTAAGTGGGTTTTTTTTGTTGTTTTTTTTTTAGGGGGGGGTTGTTTTTTATGAAGTTCGGATTTTACGAATAAATATTATTGGTCCCCTGAAATTCGTAAAAACAAGATTCTACTGTAGTTAAGCCGAGATATTTAAAAGAATTAGTAATTGATAGTATTTGAGAACCATAATAGATAGAGAGGAGAGTGGCTGGAATATTACGCTTATTACATTGATAATAAAAAGTTAATTTTGATTTAGCAGTATTAAGAGAGTTCGCTTCATTCCAGCATTTAAGTCAGAAAGAACACTATTAATATCATCTAATAATTGAGATATGTTAGGACAATTAAGTCACATCGTCTGCATACAAAATAGGATTAGACATATGCAATGTATTAGGCAGATCATTAATAAATAAGTTGAAGAGTAATGGGGAAAGAATCAATCCTTGTGGTACACCAATGTAAAAAAATTGCAGAAGATATTCCATTCAGCCCTAGGTAGTAGCTTCGGTTAGGTAAGAGCTCTGAAACCCAATTAAGTGGAGGGCCTTGGACATTATAAAAATTAGACAACTTATTAAGCAATAGTGGAATAGGTACAGTGGAATTAAAAATTAAATAACCTTTCAGCATGATTAATTATGAATTACAGATAAAAAATGAAAATTTAAAAACATTTTTATTTAATAATTATATGACACACACTTCCCTTGCTCTCAACAATTCAATACCACTACCCTGTTCATAACAATCAAACGGATAACGCCACCTTTTCAATTCTAATATCACATTGTTTTGATTTCTTTGTTTTATTATGTCTTCAATTATATAGTTTTAACTGAAATTTTATTCAAAAGTTTACAAACTGAAGATGGGATAAAAATCCCGAAAACGTTACTTTTTATTCATTCAAATTTTATTATCAACGTGCTGCTGATCATCGGACTTTCATCTAGATTTTCTTCTCTTCACTGTGTTTCTTTTGTGTTTTCCTGTAATATTTCTTCACAAGACCTTTTCATCTGTGTTTCATCTATATCAGCTCCGCATGACCTAGTTTCATCTGTGTTTAGTCTTCAATATTTTTATTTCTCCACATGGGTGACTAACTTTTTTAATATTATTTTATTTCTATATATATATTTTTTTTGAATTATTTGAAATATTTCTGAAATTTCAATATACAGGGTGTCCAAAAAGTTTGGTAACATGGCAGATATCTCAAAGCTGCCAGGTAGGTGAGATCTGATGAGTAGTTTATAGGTAATGGGGAGGGGGGATTCATTGCTGCACTCAAATTTGACCTTGACCCCCAAATTTAAGGTCATCCATTTGCTAACTCGGAAAGTATTAAAGATAGAGAACAATTTCCGATAGCTACTCTGTAGAGCAACAACACATTAGTCTAAAAACAATTTTTAATCCCACCCTTCCCCTTGAAAGATTTTGAGAAAATGGGCGAGAAAGAGTCAACTCACATGTGCTTCCCCTTCCCAACTGTGTACTTCACTGCAATTCAAATGTTAGAAACCTCAGCCAACCTGGCCAGCTGAACCTGACCTTGAGTGAATTTTTCTCGTCCATTTTCTAAAAATCTTTCAAGGGGAAAGGTGTGATTAAAGATTGTTTTTAAACTAATGTGGTGTTGCTCTACAGGGTAGCAATTGGAAATTTTTCTCTATCTTTAATAGTTTTTAAGTTAGCAACTACGGGTCAAGGTCAAATTTGTGTGCAGCAATAATTCCCCACCCCCCTATTACCTATAAACCACATTTATCAGATCTCTCTTACCTGGGAGCTTTGAGATATCTGCTATGTTACCAGACTTTTTGGATACCCTGCATAATGAGCAAAAGATCTGAAGACTGAAATTTAGAAGTATTATATGCATGCGATATTCCTAAGAACTCTGATGAACTTTTAAATATTCCAGATTATGAGGTTTTCTATTCAGTGACACGCTGGTAGAATTAGTGATTGTTTTTTTTTTTTTTGGTTTTGTTTGGTATTAACGTCCTTTTCAACTGCCATGGTCATTTCAGGACTGCATTATAGGGGCCGTAAATTTTGCCTCGCAAGGGTTCTTTAACGTGCAGCCGGCAAACGACTACACGGGACCAACTGCTTTACTTCCCTTCTGAAGGAAGTGCGTGATCTCAGCATTTTCTCCCTGAAAAAATCCTCGTCATCCTCGGCCTGGGTCGAACCAGCGTCCTCGGGCATCAGAGGCCAATCACGCAACAATGAGCCACCGAGGCCGATGAACTAGTGACTGGGAACAACCCTGTCTTTATAAAGGAAACTAAACGTTCAATTCTTACTGCCCTTAATTTATTCGCGAGTGAAAGTAACTATAGAGGGGCGCCACGATAAATCAAGTATGGCTGCCATGAGTGGTATACAAACGTGCAATGGAGAAGGTTTAGATATCATCAATTACACGGAAATGGATGTAATTTTCTAGACAGTTTCCTTGGCTGAAATTTTTGATTATGCAGGAGGAGAAGGCAGACGTTTCGTAGAAGGAGAGGCAGTGGTGAATGCTAAACATATCGTTGCATGTGGTATTGTTCATCGCACTCACGAAAGCATAAAACTATTGTCTTTCTGCGTACAAACATCCAATCTGTCATCACCTCCGCATGAAATTAACATTGTTGTGGAGGCCACAACAAACAGAAGGCTTTTCAAGTGTGTCTGCACATGCAAAGCTGGAAATTCCGGAAAACGCAAGCATATAATTGGAGGCCTCATTTTTCTTAATCGGTGAGTTCATTCGTCACGTAGTAAATGTTCGGAGCTGGCGTTCGCCTTCACGGGGCTTTCGTGATTATTATCTGGCGTAATGTTTTTATAACTAAGTTCTAAAAGAAGGCGAATCATTTACTTATTAACTAGAGGTGAACCAGTAATAAATATAAACCAATAATGCAGCCGTGCTAGATGATATCGTACTGGGAATTTAGGGAACTGAGCTCTGAAGTTTTATCATGTCATTTACCAATCACTTGCGTTTTATCACTTTTATTGTGGTTATGTATTAAAATGTGGTTGGGGAGAGATACTCCAGTCCTTTCGATTAGCTGGAGTATCTCTCCCCAACTGATGTGAAACAACAGTGGGGTAAGATTGCTCAAAAGCACTCCACAAATTTATATTGGCCCACGCCAGTTAATAATTTGTGCGGCATCAAATATGACCATAGTTGTATTCATCTCGGCAATGAAGCAAAATTGAATATAAGGGATAAGCTCCTTTCATGTAAGTAAAAATTTACATCACCACTGTGTATTTTTTATTCATTGAAAGGCTTTGTTTAATGAAGTTTTTCTTGTAGGTGCAGCAAATTCAGAATTAGCAAAACACATGAAGAGTAGAAGAGAAAAGCCAGAGATGGATGTACAGTCTGATCTTTTATTGAGATCACTGGCTATATCAGTCATCTGTGGAGCAGAAAAAAGTGTTATAGTAAATAGGTAAGTCATTGTTACAAGATGTTTCATTTTTTTTTTTTTTTAGTTCCTTCACATTTTATTATTAATGATTGCTCACTGATAGCATAAGCAGGGAACCTTTACCTCAGTGCTAATTTTATTGATTTATAATAGATTTGTCCAGAAAATGATATTTTAATAGGCTTTTTGCAGCATTTTCATTTATAAATTTACATAGGAAGTTTTTTAGTCATCAGCATATTAAATATACAAAAAAAAGTGACAGATGTATGCATTAGCTGATTCTTTATGTGATGCTCAAGCCTTTTTATAACTTTCTATAACCTGATAAATGAACATAGCTGCCTTATGCTTACCTGCACTGTTCTATCTTTATTTTTCTTAATGTGAAGTCACTTTCCCTAATGTGCTTTACCATATCTTGCAAAACAATATGGTTATGCTTCTAAGCAAACTCAGCCAATTGTAATTTATGTATTTTCCCTATTCTTGGTCACGTTTTGTGTTCTACAACTTTGTGTTCTACATGATTAAAGCAGAAAGGCACGATTGGCCTACCCGAATAAAAAAGTAGCTAAGTCTATGTATGCAAGTACATGGTGCTGTAACAGACTTCACCCAGTAAGGCAGATTTTTCTGGGGAACCTTTTCATTTCAGTAACCTAGCAGATTTGTAGGTTAAATGAAATCAGTCTCAATGCTGTTGAGGCAGCAGCATTTTTATGAAATTTGATGAAAATTATATTCATTTCATTAAATTTAGCCTCATCATTATGCATAATAACACTGTTTTTGTGGTTTTCAGATTATCCTCCAAGGGCATGGAAACTCTGCTGCCTAATGATTTTACTTTCTACAGCCAGAAAGTAATTTTAGATGAAAACACTGCTGTAGAACTGTGCATAAAGACAGTTAGCCAGAGATATGCCCCGTGGCAAGAGGAACGGAAAAAGAGGATAACTGGTAAGTTAGAGAAATATTAGCAAATTTGTATGTTGTTAGATTTTTGAAAATACTGATCTGCTAGTGGGGGGGTGGGGGGGGGGGGAGCCCTCCTGATAAGCATCTCTATTTGTAAATGTGATCTGGTTCATGAGCAGTGCTCCAAGAGCTAACTTTTATCATTTCTAATCAGTGTGCATCTACATCATGGAATTCCTTATTTCACTTGAGTGTTTTTGCTTTTTACATTATGTGGCCGCTATAAAACTAACTTCATAAAACTGGCAACTGCATTGCAAGTTTCATAGAGTTAGCAATCAAGAATTGCAGAAAACAAGTTCGAGAAAATGAAATTTATTATAATTATATATATATGTGCCATGATAATACAAGTAGGTCTGTAATTTAAAAGATGTTAAATATTCCTAAAAATATAAAGCATATTTTTAAGACATTTATATATGCTATAATGTTTTTATTCTCATATATATAAATTATTAATATTAAAAAATACATTTTCTCAAAACTTTGCTTTCTGTCCTTATGTCCTTTATCAGGAGACCACAATGTTTTTTGCTTTATGCACGGATTCAAAAATTTCACTAATACAACTTGACATAGACATTCATATCATGAAAGAGTACAGATTATGATAGCTATTGCAGAACATTTTGAAATTTTTAGTATTTAAACAACAACCCGTGAGCCGAAGCCCAACACAAGGTTTTACTTTTATAATAGAGGACAATCACAAACATTCATGCCCCAAGCGGGATTCGAACCCGCGACTTGCTGGTTGCAAGAGATAATACCTGCGCCTCAGCGCTCTCGGCCAACAAGCCGGCTTAATGTTCAATTTTTTTTTTTATATATATGGCTCATTATATACAACTTGCCTTTGATTATATTTTAATTGTACTGAATTCTTTCATTAATCTTGTGATGTGATTTATGATGTACGTTTTCTTTTTTCAGGGAGTATATGTTTATTCACTGTATACATATACGAAGAACAGTAAACCAAACTGGCCCATGAAACTGGATTCCATTTTTCAACATACCAACCTACAAAGGAAGGAAGTTATGCACGGCCTTCGCTACGAAAAGCAAGCACTGTATGCTTACCAGCAAAAAACAGGTTATGTGATTGAAAACGTGGGTTTGGTAGTCTTGCCACAGATGCCATGGGCTGGTTACAGCATTTTAAGTGGCAAGTTATTAATAGAGGTGAAATGCCCACATAAAGGCACACAAATAACTGCAACAGAAGTGGCCAAAACTTTGCCATATTTAAAGTGCACAGAAAGTGGGTTTGCCTTAAAAAAGCAGGCTTACTACGCACAAGTACAGTGGGGCATGGCAACATTAAATATTCCCGCTTGTGATTTTGTGATTTACTCATCATTTGATAACTCTGTTAATTTTAAAAATAGACTATGATGAAATGTTTACTGCAGTTCTAATGGAAAGACTCAGACTCGTGTATTTTAGAGAGATTGTACCATATCTGTCTTCTTCCTTACTGGCAGTGCCATCCTGAAAATGGTGACTTGCAGAATTTCTGTTATGCAATACAGCACAGGACCTTTCATCCGGAATGCTCAGGGCTTTTCCGTAATTTGGAGCACTAAGTCTTAGATTCAATTCAACTACATTGTGTAAATGTAGTTCAATCGATTCTAAGAGTTAGTGCTCCAAATTTAGGAAAAAAACCCTTATCCAGAATATACTAAGCCTCGACCATTCCAGATAAAAAGACCTATACTGTATTACACATTTGCTTCTCACCTTTAGTACATAAAAGTAATCGTACAGAAAAGAAAAATGGACAAATTGGAAATTAATTCTGATGGAAAAAACAATTTTATTAACATCAGGTTACAAACATCAAGGTATCTAGCTATTATTCAGTTTATAAAAAAAAATAAGTACCTTGATGTTTGCAACCAGATGTTAATAAAATTGTTTTTTCCATCAGTAATTAATTTCCAAAGTCAAAATTTAATTGAAATGCTTTTATTTAAATTTTCAATTTGTTCTTTTATTTTATTTTCTTTGTTTACTTTTTTTGTACTAAAGGTGAAGAGCAAATGCCTCCCCGTGGGCACTACCTTGACGTGGAGGAGGGGCTTGAGTGCCTCAATGATGCTAAGGGCTATGCTGGGTAGGAACACCCATGCCAGAGAGGCCATAGCTGAGAGGTCAGACTAAAAGTGTCCAGCCATTCGTGGGACCAATTCTTGCAGCAAAGGCTTCATAAGTCTCCAATGTGATCAGTACTTCCACCCATGCATTTACTGTGCACAGCGACCCATATTTGGGGGAAAGGGGATCCTAGAAGTGATTCTAGTAGTGCAGTGTGAGGAGGCCGAAGTTTTGTTAAGTTATGGAAAACAATGCCTCTGGTATGGAAAAGAAAGTGGAAAGAGTGACAAATTGTGAAGACCCAAGATTTATTGTATATTACTTGATAATAAATTTACCTCCAATGTATTTCATGTTATTATTTGTACATTTCTGTTAACTTTATTTAATATTAAATAAAAATAAAAAGATCTTGATATTCTTCTTGCTTTTTTAAATGCTTTTAATCTATTTATCTGTAATTGGAGCTGAAATATCAATTCTGACCAAGAATGCTGAAGTATTGATGCTATGGTCTGAAGAGATAAGTACCGTAATTTTCGGCAGTAATGCTGTGGCGGCTGATACGCCACAACAGCAAAAACTTAACATAAATGTAAAATCTCCAACAGTAGCGCCGCAGCTGCCGATACGCTGCCCCCCCCCCCCATCACCATGCTTTCTCCCCTTCCGATGGAGGGGAAGATATACTCCACCATGCTCTTGCTTATAATAATAATATATAATAAAATACTGGTGTTTCTAACACCTCTCAAGCGATTTCGTGACCGTTCAGCCCCGCGCTCGCTCGTGAAATTTTTTGATAGTCAGTCCCAAGCATCGAGATAAAAAGTCCGATCAGTGAATAAGAGCAAGAGCGTACCTTCATCTGTTCTTGATAAGACTTAACTGCCACAGAAACTCATTATGCTTTTAAACTTTCTGTTTTAAGCGTAATTATTTATTATTTTCCTATATTATAATCTGGTGGGGATTTATTAGATTTCAGTGCAAAAACGAGCGTTAAAATGCAAAAATCTGCGTACGAGAAGAACGAAACTTTAAAGAAAATTCGAAACCTAAGAAAAAATTTTAAAAAATAAAAAATATAAAACAATCTTCACTTTTATCTTCAGCTCCTTCGCCCCTACCATGTATCCAGATATAAGAAATTTTAATTAAAAAGCACAAAAGAACTACGACAACAGGCAACTTTTCTCCTTAAAGACAAATTTCGTTTCCCGTTTTCACTACATCAGTGAGTGTGCGTGCCAATCATAAGCTGGCTGCGGGAGTTGGCCGTTGTGTAGCGGGAGCGTAACCAGTGCGCGTCGCCGTCACCTAAAAGGGAAGATTTATCCTAAAAAAACGTGTATCCTGACATGTTTTGTGCCTTCAGATTCATTATAAAACTATAAATGCATTTGGAACATACTTCGAGGTGGGATAAGCTTTCACTGTCTGCCATTATTGCAAAGCGAAAGTGGCGAAAGTGAACAAGCGCTTGAACGTGATCAGATTTCAAAGTTGATAATGTTGGTCGTGTAGTGAACGATGAGAACGATAAGGGCAGGAAGTTTTTAGATGCAGTGCTCACGTTGATCGATGAACATGGACTGGCAGTCTAAATCGTACCGGGCAGGTACCGGGAAAATTCGGCGAAAGCGGCCCTCAATCACGAGAAAGTAAAGGCATCCGTCCAGCCCATCGGGATTTTTCCCGGTGACTCCATGATAAATATGAATCAAGGAATACATTGTCACTACTCATTTATATCGTTGAGAGAACGATATGAAGTAGGGCTAAAATCGTGGGTAGATTTTTTTTATTTTTAAATTTTTGTAAAATCTCAGACGGTAACGCCGCGGCGGCTGATAAGCCGCACACGCCAAAATTTTCATTTTTATTAACAGAAACGCCGCGGCGCTACTGCCGAAAATTATGGTATATAATAGTGATTTGGAAAGGACTTAAATATATTTATTGAGATTTAAAAGCTGCTGTTTTACAATTCTGACTTATTGAAATTTATCTAGAAAAATAGGGAAGATAAAGTATTTCTGCGTGTATCCTTTATACATCTGTATAAATAAATCTATAAAAAAGCAAGGTTTTATAACAAGTAGAAATGAAACTTAATTTTTACAAACATGAAATATGATTATTATAACACAATAAAATAGCATGTGGATAAAATTAAAGTATGGTATAAAATAACAACTGTATGCTCTTAACAGAATTTATATACCGGGTGTTTCAAAAATGACCGATATATTTGAAAAATCAATAAAAACTAAATGGGCAGCGATAGAAATACACCATGTGTTGCAATATGCTTGGGACAACAGTAAATTTTCAGGCAGACAAACTTTCAAAATTACAAACTGTATTTCTATCGCTGCCCGTTTAGTTTTTATTGATTTTTCAAATATACCGGTTATTTTTGAAACATCCGGTATATGAATATTAGCATTCTTGAATTAGAATCTACATAAACTTGTTGTCAGCTAATATGGGATTGCTTAAATTCACTATTCCAGGAATAATTTTAAAAATATCATCTAGATACCCACCATTCTAAATAGTATCTTCCCTGCACTTAAAAACTTGAAAATTTTAAGTCTTTGGATGCTTCGCTCCACATGCACTCTTGCTGCAGCAATTTGAATAACAAGCAACATAGAGAATAACCAGGTAAAAAAGAAATCTTCTCTTTTAAAATGCAACGAGCAGATGTATGTGTATTTTGGTTCCTGCGTCCCAAATTTTAAAACACGCAGCCACTCCTTCCTGCGTTTTGTCTGTCGGTAAACAATGGAGGGATATTTCAGTGCTCTGCTTACTTTTATATTGTGGCACGCTACAGTATCTGTTAGAAACAATTATTTTTTTTTGTTCTCCCAAAATTTGTACCTACGGAACTTCGTTCTTCATCCATTGCATAGTGTTATGTTGTAGTCAAATGATCCACTGATTGTTTTCTTGAAATGAATTGTTTTAATTCCCTTTCATTTCTGAACAGCACACAAAATAAATAAATAAATAAATAAATAAGATAGCACTCCTTGTCTATGTTTACACCGTTTAATCTCAGGTGCAGAAAAAATAAATTCACAAAAAAAAATACAACTTGCCTTACATCAACGATTACGCCAGCTTACACACGTGTTGCTTTCCACTATCTTATACCACTCGTATTGCTTTCGCTGCGGAACATCAGAGGCAGATCGATATCTCTCACTCGCGAATAGAATGTTCTATTCAAATGATTCTTTCTGGCCTGCTACTGGCTCTCTTTCATATACATATGAGATTTGTTTATACATGTAGATTAATATTAATTAACTAGAGATTGATTCTCTCATATTTGTTTATCTATATACATTCACGCACCAAAAGTCATGGCACACCAATCAGGTTCCCTGTCCGAAATGAGACTGATCCCGCTGCTTTCATTCTCAGCATGCAGGTGCACAGGACTCCTTGATATCACAATCAGTGTAAGCAAAACTAGCTGCAGAAATGGCAGCACACCGCGAGCTATCTGCATTTGAACGGGGGATGTAGCCAACACCCTGCAATTTTCCTGCACAGCCGTTAAAAGTGTTTTATCAAGAGTACACCCAACGTGGGGTTATAACCCATGTCGGACAGCGGGCCGCCATGCCTCATTGAAGCCAGAGGTGTTCGCCGGGTCACCCGGCTTGCAACTGCTGATCGAAGGGCGACAGCAGGCCAAATCACCATGCGGTACAACCAGAGACGTCCCACAACTGTGTCCGTGCGACAATTCGGCAAACCTTGGCAGCTGCAGGCTTTAGGAGCGGGAGGCCACGACGGTTGCCACTCGACAGCTGCACATCGTCGACAAAGCCTAGCCTGGGCCAACCAACATCGACATTGGACTGCTGAGGACTGGCGAAGGGTTGCCTGGTCCGACGAGTCATGGTTTCAGCCGTATCGGGCCGATGATCGTGTCTATGTCTGGCGCAGACCACACGAAGCCATGGACCCCGCTTGTCAGGTGGGGACGGCTCTGGTAAGTGGAGGCTCCATACTGGCTGGGGTGTTTTCTCATGGCATGCAATGGGTCCATTGGTGCATCTGATATCCACTCTGCATGCTACTTCCTATGTCGATCTGCTTAGGGACCACCTGCACCCCTTCATGAACTGTTTTTACCCTGCGGGCGACGGCATCTTCCAGCAAGATAATACGCCTCCACACATGGCCCTTGTAACACGGCAGTGGCTGGAGGAACATGCTACCGACTTCGCGAAAATGATTTGGCCTCCACGTTCCCCAGATTGCAATCCCATTGAATATTTGTGGGATGTCATCGAACGATCTGTCAGGTCGTCACCAACACAAATGGCAAATGCAGCATCGTTATGGAGTGCAGTGGAGGTGGCATGGCTTGCAGTGACTGTGGATGTGTTCCGGGGACTGGTAGACTCTCTTCCACAACAGGTCGTCGCTGTTATCCGGGCCAGAGGGGGTCCAACACGTTATTAGGCAGGTGTGCCATGACTTTTGGTGAGTGAGTGTATATAAAAGAGGACATCCACCGACTGACTTACTGACTCATCATCGCACAGCAAAATCTACTAAAGCCACTGACTCTAAACTCGGTGGGGTGATAGGATGGATAGCGTAGGGGCGTGCTAAGATGGGATTTTTAGAAATTCAGACCCCCTGGCCACTCAGGAGGGCAGAAAGGACTTGCATGTTCGGTCGCTTGGCTCCGCCCCCAATAAACTCAGATCTTCAAAATTTTGCAGGAAGGTTTTTTGCCACCATGCCAAAAATGAAGTTTCCTCAATTTTCGATATTCAAATTTTAAAGGTGTGAAAACTGGAGGGGGGGGGGAATCGATTTTTGGGGGCGTTTCACAAAAAGTTTTTGATATTTTGATGCAACTTTGCAGGGAATAAAAATAAAGCAATGAAACTCTGAGCGAAACTTCTCAGGGGTATTTCCAAAAAACCAATTTCCGTTTTTTTTTCCTGAATTTCGCTTTGTAAGGGGTCCAGGTGGGCCCAAAAATTGGCCCCTTGTTTTGTGTTTATCCGTCTAACTCCAATGCAGAAATGCAGAGAGCCTCAAAATTGAGTACGAGGCTGTAAAAAGGGAGATACATTGATATTTGAAAATCGATTATTAGAGAGGCAGAAATAAAAAAAATAATCCCAAAATAGGTCTTGTAACTCTTAAACCGTTGCAGAATTTTCATGCAGCAAATGGGTGTTCTAGAAATTAAGGCATCAACTACTTAGGTCATAGGTCATTTTACGCCTATTACACAAGTTATCTGTACGCAGCACGGGAAAAACACAAACATCCATGCCTATAGCGGGATTCGAACCCACAGCCAGGCGGACTCGAGAACTAGAAAGCCTACACTCTAGCCCTCTCAGCCACCTGGCCGGCCATGCAGCAAATGGAAAAAAATGAGACTTATCATTCTTTTTCAGTTGCTTAGATACACAACAATTTATTCTCTTTAATAATGACAAAAGTAACAATTCCACATAGCATCAAAGAAAAACTATGTTAATAAAATCAATTCAACTTAGCTGAACTTTCAGTTTCAACATCCTCCCCCACCAAGTTGCTCATCAACTTTACAGTTCAAATCAGTTTCAACAGGGCACACATGTTCAGTTGATCTTATCACTACACCACTGGATGTACAGACAGTACTTGATAAGATGATATTTATCTCTGCCAGGAAAAACTTTTTCCACACTGGCTAGCTTCCATATTAGTCAAGGCAAGTTGGCTTCCTTTAAGATGACATCTCCTCCTGGCTTCAGTGGCGTACTCTTGCGAATTGGTTTGTTGAAATAAAAATTGCATAATTCCAACAGGTATTATTTGTTCCATCTTCTCCAGTAATTGGTCATCAGCCTTTAACGATAGATCCATAGTTTGTTTAAATTAATTGAATGTTCATCCTTTTCAAACTCTTGTAATAGCTTATATTACGTATTTAAGACTCGGTGAAGTGGGGGGGGGGGGGGGCTGTATAAAACTTATTCACTATGGATGTTTACCTGTGTGTAGCGTTTCGTGGGCTCCCAATGGTACATCGACTGTGGTTGAGGACGATGCAAACACAGACATCCATCAGAACGGAATACGGAGATGGAGAGAGATCATCTTGATCAACAAACGGAACGATAATACTGGAAACAATGACACAAGACGCCACAACGATTATGAACATCGTGCGCGACAACAATCAAAGTGTTGATCACCGACACAACATCCCTCCCGTCGCACTAAGCTAGGGGGAATACCGCTGGGGCAGCTGTCGAATGCGACCCGAGCGTCAGAGAGCTACTGGGTCCCGCCTAGGTCGGTTTCGACGGTGAGTGGCGCCTTCGTCTGGGAGCGCTGGTGGTTCGCCAATTCCCACATCTAGCTGATGTGGCTCGATTGGATTGGCAGAGTCATTTGGGTCGAGCGGCGGAACGTCTTCCACTGGGTTAGGGGTTAGTGCCGTGGTTGGCGGCTCATCATCGGCCGCAACTGGAATCTCCTCAGGTGCGTAAGCCACTGATTGGGGAACACACTCTGCAAAGCGCACCCGACAAGGAGTTATACGATTCCTCGTTTTGCCGCTGCATCTTGGAAAACACGCTAACAATCGCCACCACCAACAGAGCACACACATGAAACACACACTCACGCATCTTACAACAATTCAACGATTCAACAACTACGATATTACGGTAAAAGAAACCAAAAATAACAACAGAGCAATCTTTATTAGCTTATTATTCAGACAATGAATTACCCCTTCATGAACTGAATCGCTTCAATTCACTGCTAAAATAAAACAAAAGACTATTACTTCGAATGATCTTTAGCCCCTTCCCTACCCATGAACAACATACATGAAATAAAGCTTTCGAAAACCCAGGTGAGTCCTTTTAATTACCTATAATCCACCCCCTCCGCCGGACACACGTGACTTCCAACTAACATGGAATATCACATGCGCCCGACGAAAGGCCTCCAAAAGAGAAATACCTACAAAAACAAGACTCCATGTGTAACCAAAAATAAGCTCCACAATCAAAAGACACAAAAACAAGTTCAACTAGTAAATCAACCCAGAAACCCAAACCACAACACAACCACCGCATATACTACTCATTTATGATTACACACTCACTCATTCGCTACCAATATACAGTTTTCCAATCTAATTCACACATACCAGTCGCTCCTCTATGTAGAAATGAGGGCGGGCATTGGTACTCGTCAATATCTCCATCAAACTCCCCTTCCTCCCAGTTCTCAACTTCACCTTCTTCATATTCGCCATACCCATTGTCATGAGCATCAGGCGTCCCTACTACTACTACTGATACTTCTACCAGTTCTCTACCATTTTTGTGCAATTTCATTTCCCCAGGGTCCCTCTCCTGCCTCTGTACACGTTTACCACCCTTACCCTGTCTAACTCGTTTCTTCATCCCTTTTGACTTACCCTTACTCAACACCCGTACTGTTGACGCACATATCTTATTCCCACTGGCACACATTTCTCCCCTACCTTCTAACTTGGCCTCCATTTGTTCCCGGACTTTATGAAACACCTGTACACCTGTCTGCCATATAAGCTCAGATTCCTACAGGTGGCCGACACCTTCCATCACCGGGTCCTGACTACGAACACACGGCTCATCCTCCCTGTGGCTTGCCACGTCCTTAACTTTATCACCTTCCTCCATCCCATAGGGCTGAACCTCGCCCATGGAATACTGTTGCTGCATACTCGGGACAGTATGAGCTTCTTCGTCTCCATTATTTGCTACGTGATCATCTTCACGCCAGTCCACTTCTGGCCACTGCTCGTTCCCTCCACATGGGGAAAGGCCATTACAGTCTATTTCCTGTTGATTCACGTAACCTGTATACCCCATCCCATTGATAGAGTGTATCCACGAATCTCCAGATGGCCCCTCTTGCCATGCTCCCAGTTCATTCCTGTACGTGCATCCTCCAGTGTACTCTCACGGCAGACTGGGCATTATTCCCTCGACTGGTTGAATCGGTACAAAATTGTACCCTTCAGTGGGATAACTCACTCCCTCGACAGCTGAATACCACTGAGGTGATTGATACCCACCTGTTGTTCCTTGCGCCACCAAGCCATTGTTTATTTCTGCTTGAGACAACCCCTCACTAGGCATATCCCTGCCCATCCGTTTCCATTTTGCCCAGACCTGTCCTAAACGTACCCATCTAACATCCTTGAATCTAACACCCATCACCTGTACCTATCCAGCTCCATCTTCCAAACACACCTCAAATGGACCAATCCATTGTGATTTATTCTCTACTTGTTTTCGGGAGACCCTTCCCAGCACCCTCAGCATCACCCAGTCTGGATCAGGTTGTCGGTTACCACCAGTGCACCTAGTTCCATAATACACTACCCCCCTATCACCCTCCATAAAACCGTTCCCATCTTCCATTACCCTTTCCACTGACAAGATCTGCACCAGCTCGACCGCTTCCACACATGCACACTGGAACGTTATCCCTCGTAGGATGCCCATGCCCAGGATTCAGCCATATGGGCGATCTGCGAATGAATGAGTCAAAAAGGTTCACATGCCCATATGACTAATCTGGACATTTACTTCTAATATGCCCCCTTGCCTTAAATTGAGGCAGCTACCGTTTATTCCTTTAATAGTCATCTCGGCGGGCTGCAATGGGGGACCCCGAGATAACTATATACTTCCGCATCTATCAGCGACACCCGAGAACCGGTGTTGATCAGCATAGTAACTGGCTGTCCCTGCAAATACACCGTTGCGGTGCAGGTGCTCCCGTCACCCCTCTGGGTCAACACCAGACCCTCAGGATACCCACTAACATTCATGCTTCGAGGCCGAGGTGCTGGCTGCGGGCAATTCCAGGCGTAATGTCCGCGGCGTCCGCACTTGTAACACCCAGTACCCGATCCAGGCCCTTAGGGCACCACTGCACGCGCATCACTTGCACTGGGCACTAAAGGGGGCAAAGTCGCTTGAGCCTGGCCTAACACAAGTTTTTCAACAGCCTTCAGCAGGCCTTCAACCTAGCCCTCCAATTTCTTAATTGCCTCCGTACAGCCACAGTTGTACCCTTGGGTTTTCACCTGACCCCCCCCCCCCCCTTTGGTGCCCTTTGGACCATGACGTACCCCAATCGGTTCTCCTTCGCCACCCGGGTAGATCTGCCCGGACTCTGCCACATTTGACGCCCTCTTGTACCTTTTTTCTAAGTCCTCCGACCTCATAGCCAGCACGACTGCTTCTCTGTATGTTTTAGGGTTAGCGATCATCAAGGACCTCCGGTGTGCCAATACGCAGCTATTGCTGAAACACTGCAATAAAATAGTCTCACGCATTGGCACTGCCTCCGGAGTGACCCCCAGATATCTTTCGACTGCTAACTCGAGCTGGTCGGTGAATGAGGACACGGTCTCATTAATTCCTTGCGTCGTTTCATGAGTTCCTGGGAGAAATCCCGGGTGACTGAGTTTTCCGAATACACGTTCCAAGCATACACGCAGCTGAGTATAATCATCGATATCGAAGAACTCGTGCTCTGCAGCGCGCTTGGCTGCGGCCCCCTTTAATTTCGATCTAATTACGGTGACTTTCACCTCAGTTGCCCATTTGGCCAGTGCCCCAATACTCTCCACACAGGCCAAGAACGCCATCACTGTGATCCCACAATCCTTGCCATTGAATGCAGGAACTGCGACGGTGTATCCTGTAAGCTCTGGGGCAGCCGCAGCCCCTGCATCCCCTGCATCCCCTTCATTCCCCGGCATTATACTTATTTACAAATATACCCTTACACACAGCAGCCCACTATTCTTAAAACCACAAGCAATACTCGTCCTTATAGACCCCAGTCAATCACAACAAACTGTCACTGAACGAAAACTCTCAGCATTCAGCTACACGTCTAAGCTCTCGCACCCTTGTTAGTCCGGAAATTCCCTTTTCGGGCTGTGATGGTCCCAGCTCCGGCTACTGTGCATAAGTAGACTTAAATTTTACAAGTCTATCACTGGACTATGGGATGATCAAGGGTTCGGGACCAGTAATGGAGGGCTACGAGAACTTAGATTGGTGTCTGTAATTATTCTTACGTTTATTTCCATCAAACAAAACAACAATCGGTACAATATGCAAAACAATTACGTATTAACCTACAACTCGAGGGGGCCCAGCGAGATACTCAAAGATCAACAGAAATGCAGCTTTGCATAAAGTTAACATTTTAAATTAACATATTCGTGTGCACTTCAATTCAGGGTTCAATCTCTGAGGCAGGGCACACATGAACAGTATATGGTATTGCTTTGGGGGAAAAAAAACTTCCCATGCAGCGACGCAGAGTTTTACAGGTTGTGCTCGCTCCCCCAAATAAAGCATTCAATAAGAAAATGTTACGCAAGTGCGTGCACTGTGCCTCCTGTTAATTTGCGACTGCAGGGGAGAGGCACTGTAACCCCTCTTGGCGGGAGCAAGCACTCAAAACTTGCAGGCCACTGGCGATCCCTGGGCAAGCCTCCACATCCGTCTCCGCAACACGTGACTTGGATTTCGCACGGTGCATTAGCTGGTGCTACAACTTGCTTTCCCTTTCAATAACTCTGTTCCTTAGTCTTCCTGCTCAGTTCTACCATGCTCATAACCATGTGCAAAGAAAAAAACTATTATGTAATCTACTAGTTTTAAATTATATGCTGGCAATATAGTCAAATACAGAAAAATCATTTTACAAATCTTCCTTATAGGGAGTGCTTTCCTTTAAAATAATGTTCAAAAACTCAGAAACAGGAAAACGTGGGACACTATAAAAAACTCCAAAATTACACGAATTCCGGCAGGAGGATACGAAAATCACACTCAAGGAGACCAGTTAATGATCACCACACCCGTTGGCTTCTACGTCGTTAAGAATCAGAAAAGACATCATTCACCAATATTGTCGTAGATCGATATGCTACCATGAGCACTCTGCATGGCTACCCCATCGCACGCTGCCTTGTTGAACGTCACTCCCGTGTATTACCCCTTCCATGTGGCGTCGTCAGTCAATGCTCCGCTTCTACTCTGCTTGACCGTTGCCTATCTTACTATTTCTCAAATTAACACTGCAAACTTAGTTAATTACAAAAACTCTTCTTACAATGACTTCTAACAGTGCTCCCGCTAGCCTATTTTAAGAGGGCGCTGTGCCCTGCCGTGAGAGTATTGCGCCCTGCCACGACAGTAGTGCGTTTATTCCAAAAACATTGCTTTAGCTAAATTATTTACCCATTTAAGTAGATATTTTATTTACAATCGTTAAATAGTTTTCAAACTTTTTTCTAGATATAGAGATGTGAGCATTATTGAACATCTTTCACTTTTGGATTTGGCTGATCTTAAAAATATCCAGTTCTTTTATGGGATGCCGGATATATAAGCAATAGCGAAACATTTTGCAGAAGATGAAGAACAGCTCCTAAACGAGTGGCAAGTTTTCTAACCTTAATACAAAACTTAAAAATGGAAGACAGATCGTTAAAAGCGATCGTTAGATCTATTTTATGGATCTAAACATGTGAATCAGGGATTTAATAAATCTCTTTCCTAGTTTAGCAAAAATATATGCTACTATTACTGTCATTCCATTAAATACAGCTGTAGGAAAGTTTTCTCTCAAATTAATAAAAACGATCCACAGAAATGCACTGAAAGAGGAAACACTCAAACATATTTTATGCATTAAATTAAACTGATATAGATTTATTTAATGAAATTTTACCATTTGCAGTAAAAGAATGGTTTAAATTTAACATAGAAGAATTGCCTCATAGGAGAATTGCCTTATATTTTGTATTTATGTTTTATTAAGGAATAAAGTATCGATTTTATATATGTAAAATTCGATTCCACTTTGAGCCTTGCCCCTGCCTCTCTTCCCCATGAGATGCCTTGACACTGTATGATGCCCTCTTGCTGCAATTGTCACCCTGCCCTCTGTCAACTTTAGTGGGAGCACTGTCTAATCACCAATAATAATAAAGCAAATCTAAGACATAGTTTACTTAGCAACCAGCTATCCCAGCGCGAGCTTCTGATCGGGGCGTTTGAAATTTGTGAAAGCTTTCATCCCGAGGAGCACATCTGCAACGCTTGGAAGTTGACACTGGCATACTCAAAAAAATACAAAAACACTCAACACGCGCAACTAACAAAAACATTCACATACGAAGCATTTTTTCCCCGAACAATTCTCTTTTGGAGGCTGCGCTGATCATCTTGGAAAACTCGCTAACAACAGCACACACCCACCCACCCACCCACTTACCCACCCACCCACCCACACACACATTAACAAACCTTCCAACAATTCAACTTCAATAACTACAATACTACGGTAAAGGAAACCAAAATACAACAACAGAGAATCTTTATTAGCTTATTATTCAGACAATGAATTACCCCTTTATGAACTGAATCGCTTCAATTCACCGCTAAAATGAAACAACAGACTATTACTTCGAACGATCTTCAGCCCTTTCCCTACCCATGAACAACATATATGAAATAAAGCTTTCGAAAACCCAGGCGAGTCCATTTAATTACCTATAATCTACCCCTTCCGCCGGACACATGTGACTTCCAACATGGAAAGTCACATATAAACCATTTATACATATATGATAAATGTCATCAGATGAAAAATAAATTGGCAAAAATCGCCAAGAGATACCTTTCAAAAATTTATACAAACCAGAAGTAGAATTTGGAAGCCATGTCAAAACAGCATTGGAATTGATTTAGTGTTGGAACTGACCGCATTTTACTGTATTTGTACATGGATTTCATTAAAACTAATCAAATTCTTAGAAATATTGTGAGTATCATGAACACTTTGTAACGGTCATGTAGCCTCGTTTTCGTCTGATTAACTCCAAAACCTGTAAGTCAAAATTTTTATGTGAGTTGTCAGGGTTCGATTGTAATAATCGTTTGAAAGACATGTTAGTTCATATCTATCGAAATGTCTCCGAAGAAATAAGTATTGGTCGGAGAAGACAAAACCTTATCAGGGCATTGGAAACATCTGAACAACGAGCTTGTCTACAGCAGGAGATTGTAGAATTATTGAAAAACAATTCGAGTTATTACAGTATTTAACTTCTTCAGGTTGTTCCGTTTACCTACAACTTTAATTAGCCCGGGCAATGCTGGGTGCCTTTGCTAGTCATATATATATAAAGAAGATAGTTTGGTTGCTTGTAAATTTGTGTGTTTTTTCTTATACTGTGATATTTCATGTATAAGAAAAAACACAGTATAAGAAACTGAATTTGTTTATTTATTTGTTTATTAAAATACGCTCGTATTTATTGCACTAGTTGTAAAAATTTCGTAGACTTGTTTCGTTTTGAAACGTAATCTTAGCAATGAAATATAATTTTTATTATTTCTTTTGTTGTTTATTTTACCGAGTTTAACTCCAGACAACGCATTCGTGTCGTTTTAAAAGTTTAAAGCAACAGGGAATGCGATTGTCGGGAGACTATCATTGTTGTTTCAGATGAGTTTTCTGAGAAGCTGTGATAGCCTCCCTGGAGTTAATTGTTGAGCTCAAATAGTCTTGATGATGAGATTCTTTTTAAAGAGAAATACAGTCGAAACCCGTTAATATGAACTTAGTTAATACGAAAAATTTTGCTGGCCTGTCCCCGTGAATGATATTTTCATGTAAATTCATCCTCTTAATACAAACGCTTTTTAATTAAAGTCCGGTTAATACGAAGGAAAATTTCGGAAATTTAGTGAGAAAATAGTGATGAAAATAAAAATTCTAATAAGTTTTCAAAGTATGCAATTTTCTAAAATAAGTATTAAATGTTTTCTGAATTCTAACGAATCACATGTTCTTTCGGGCGTGACGAACACACTAATCACATTAAAGAAATAGTGAAGATTATGTGGATAGTAGATATGTTAAACTTAATGATAAATAAATACTCTTTAACCACAACAAAGATTAAGTTGAAATAATACAACCTGGTAAATCTGGAAGCACTTTTCGAAGCCCTGCATTCATCATTCAGCAGTCTTAAGTCGATACTCGAGGAAGCCTACAGTGAACTCGAGGAGGTCTGGAAGATCTGACTTTAGAATGAAAAACGTGGATATAATGAACAAAAAACCAATCAAAAAAATTGGTCAACCAAATCAAAGTTAACGATTGGGTAGTTTGGAAGCCCATTTGATTAGAGATGATTCCTGTGTTGGCCCCATGTCCGCGTTTAATAGCAGTTCTTTTTCAGCACTGTGAATGGCTAAGCATTCGAAAGCGTCCAGCAGGTATTTTTTATTTAACGATTTTATCAATTTAACATTTTGTAAAATCATGGCCGGTTTCTATTGAATGTTTTGCTATTGACGATTGACCCGTTCTTCCGTATTTTCTGTGTCTAAGATGTTCCTTAAATCGAGTCTCTATATTCCGAAAAGTTTGCCCCAAATAAAACATCGGGCAATTTGAACAGGTTGCTTTGTAAATTCCTGACTTCTGTAGTGGTGGGATTCCGTCCTTTGGGTTTTGTAGAAAATTCTTGATCTGATTTGGATTGCTATAAGACAGGGATAAATTAAAAGCTTTAAGAACCGAATTTAAACCTTTAATGTAAAACTTATTGTATGGCAACAAGATCGTTTTTCCAATTTCTTTGTTTCTGCTGAAGGTGGTAGTATCTTCTATAAACTTCTTGATTCTCCTCTTTCTAATCACATGGTGTTCACTAACGCGAATCCGATTGGTTCTATATGAGAGCGCACTTGTTTCAAAAGAAATTGAATCACGTGGCAATTTTAAACAGGAATCAATTGGTCTTCTTCGATACAGACTACACAGCTGCAGACTACAGACTATACAGAATACACTACGTACTGCTTCATAGCTGCTACACCATGTCCGACATAAGGAGAAAGAAACGAAAGGATCTTTCGCTAGAAGTAAAATTAAAAATTCTAGATGCTTTTGAAAAACCAAATGCAAAAAAAGGGCAGATTGCTAAAAAACTTGGAATTCCTCCGTCAACTTTGTCAACGCTAATAAAAAATGCTGAAAAAAATAAGACAGCAAGCAGAGACAAGTGGGACACTTAAAAGGAAACGGTTAGTGATTCAATGTCTGTCGTGCTAGTACAGAATAGCGAGCCGAGTCTAAAATTAATTTTTTAAAATGGGCAAAGTTAACGGGACAGCCTAGAGAAGTACATTCAACAGCAGATACAAGTATGCATAGAGGAATGAGATTCCAACGCTGAATTGCATTGTAAGTATTTACGGTGACACTTTATAAAGGACATCAATTTTGCATTTCCTAGTGGACCGATGATTTTTTGATTTTAATAGCCAAGCCTGAACAAAGGATGCTGGATGAGTACTAAATCTGAGAGCACCAGTGAGTTCATATAGGAAGTGAATAGATTTGAAAACCTCTAAAGTTGGTAAATTATGTGAATAACATAGGCCAGAAATTGAAGCGAATCTTGAGGCGTTGAAAGCAGTTCTAAGGATATTGTTATAAGCTACTTTTAAGGGTTGAAAACACTGATTAGACAAGCTTGCCCAAGCCATAACAATATACTCTAAATAAGAAAGGATCTTGTCTTGAATTACAATAATCATTTCTGCATTAGATAAAACAGACTGGAGTCTTTTCATAAAGTAACAAAGTCTTTTAAGCGAGACGATAATGGACTCTCAGAGTGACTGGAAGGAAAGGGTATTGTCGAAGACAAACCCTAAGAAGGTAAGTGTCTCCTTACCAGAGGATTTCCGGTCTATAATTAAAATCCTAGTTTTTTGGGCATTTAGCTTCAGGCCACGTTGATGATACCAAGACTCCATAAGTTGGAGATCATGTTGGACCATGGTATTTAACTCTATCTGTGCAGATACAGCAAATGTTATGTTTATGACATGTATAGCAAATTGTCAAACATAACTCATAATATTCAATTTAAATGGATTGCTATATAAAGAGGTGATTCCAATGGCAAAAAGCATAGGATCAATACTAGGCCTATAAGGTCTACGATAATTGGGTGGATGACAATTCAGTGGACGTGACAATTCAGTGAACGTCAATTCGATGGACGCGACAATTGGGTGGAAATGCAAATTCAGTCGAGATTTTTAAATCATCGAAGAATTTGAGTATTTAACTCGTTTGTTTATAATTGACACATCTTTATTGCAATTACAAAGCAATTTGCTTCATTCATTTTAGGTCAAAGTCACTTTATATGCGGGAATCTTTAATTTATTATTTATTAGCTTACAAATAAATAAGATTATTTCTTTATTAAGTAATTTAATAAATCATTTTGTAAAAAGCGTAACATTTTCTATTTTGTTTTATTGCTAAGAGTTCCATTATTCAATAGGGAGTGCAAGTGTGACGTCAGTCCTTGGAATTCTTCAGTCACGTGACTCGATTTGGTTCCAAACAAGTCTTCTCGCTTCGGGATTTAACATGGTTCCAACGTAGGGATGGAATAAAATCGTTTTGTATAAGCCCAGTGTTTGTAACACATTTAAGATGTGAAATTGTTTAGTTCCTCACTGCTCAAGAAGGAGCCAAAACTGCGATTTAGACATCTATCGTTTTCCCAAAGAAAGAAAGATCCGCGAACGATGGCATTCTTTTGTTAAGTGATTAAAAAGCGTTCAAATATTAATGTATAAATTATATAATGGTATTAAATGTCTTAATAATAATATAAATTACACAAATTAACATAATAATTTAAGAGATGTCATTTTACTGGCCGCCCGTTTCAACGTTACTAGTACGTATATTGCGTGGTTCCAATGTTTGGAACCAGCGATCCCATTTCCTAGGCTCTCGGCCCGTTCATCGCGCAAATGACGTCAGCTGTGACGTAGTCACTTGCACTCCCTATTAAAAATATTACAATTCTTAAATTACTACTTAAGCTTGTTAAAACAGGGACAATAGGAATTACGTAGATAGATATGTTATTTGACATTAATATAGCATTGTGACCCCCCCACCCCCCTTCAGTCTGGTTTAATATAAAAAAGGCAGTTGGAAAGGAGGACAGAGGGTAGAGTTCATTTCATTTTTAGGTTAAAAGGGTTGATCCCTAATATAACTACTTCCCCCTCCAGCTTTTAAGAGAATTAGATTTCACTTCTTATACAAGAGAATTAAAATGACTGTCTTAAAAGTGTACAGTCAAGTTGAAGTTATAAAAATATTACAAGTAAAATATATACAAAAAATATAAATAAATTACGGAAAAAATATACAAAAACAAAATACAGCTTTGGGAAAGTATACAGTCTGTTTGTAATATAAAGATGATTGGAGGGGAGGACAGGGGGTAGACTTCATTTCGTTTTTGGGTTGAAAACTTTAATTTAGCCATTTGACCCCGGTTAAATTTTAGCTTCTCCTCCAAAAGATTTAAAACTCAAACACACATGAAATTTGTACAGAATTTTGGAAACATTTCAAAAACTGAGAGGAACATATAACTGAACAAATTTTCTTGATACAGTATTTTTTTCTTTTTGTTATATTTAAAAAAGTGATGAATAAATTTGAAAATTATTTGATTTTTATTATATTTTATATACTTTTGTTGTTACAATTTCACTTGTATTATTTGTATATATTATCTGTAATTATTTTGTTTTTGTATATATTTTTTCTGTAATCTATATATACAGGGTGTTTTTGAATTGAGTACAGATTTTTTGGGAGATGATAGAAGAGGTCTTTAGAAGTATTTTTTGTCATATGAACATGGGGTCCCCGCAGCTCCATTTACTTACAATACTGCATTAAACAATCAAATGACACCAGGACACAGTGTGCGTTGGTAGGCCTAGATTATTTTATTTTTAACAATTAACACAAGCAATCTACTGTAATAACTTTTAAAGTAATTGTTTGCAAAGAAACTTCAAGGTGCACGTGCTTGTTTGTTGAAAAGTCTTAAAACAAATTTCGTCAAGGAGATTCTATGGTATCCAACCCCTTTGTAAAATACGGTTAGTCCATATGTAAAAGTCATACAGTCCTTTCAAACAATTACTGTAAAAGTCATACAGTAGATTGCTTGTGTTAATTGTTAAAAATAAAATAATCTAGGCCTACCAATGCACACGGCGTCCCGGTGTCATTTGATTATTCAATGCAGTATTGTAAGTAAACGGAGCTGCGGGACCCCATGTTCATATGACAAAAAATACTTCTAAGGACCTCTTCTATCATCTCCCAAAAAATCTGTACTCAATTCAAAAATACCCTGTATAAATATGAATTGCTGTTCGTAAGTCTCGCTAAAACTCAAAAATGGCTTGACCGATTTGAATAATTTTTTTGTTTGTTTTGTTTCCTCTAATACAGGGGTGGTTTAAAACAAATAAGAAAAACCAACCCCTAAGAGGGGGAAAGGGGATTGAAAATTTGTTAACACATTAACTGGTGTTGCATTGTATACTTAACACATCAACTAGTGTGGCACTACATAATTAACGTAATTAAATTAACCTCTTTTAGGGAGGGGGGTAAGGAATTGTAGAGTGTGCTATCCATGTAGCGTGGTATCTCCACCATGACCTACCTAAAACCTTCCCAGGGTCCATCGGAATTACCATGAAAAATTTCATCAAGATTGGTCTAGCCATTTTGAGATGCATAGCGATCAGATAGGTCCATGTGTGTTTCTTTCTTACATAAATTAATAGTTTAATTCCAATCTTGATGAAATTTGCAAATTTGATCTTGAAAGCAAGAAGAAGGTCACTGTCTACATGAGATTTCGAAAAAATAATATTTATCGATAATTCATGGATTTAAATTCAAATTATGGACCAAAAATATATATCTCCTGACGAACAGTGCAAGGTAAAAAGTTTGTGCAACAATAGACTGCTCTGTTTGTTTCAACAGTAGTGATAGCAACAATTCTAAAAATGATATGGCATTAAATACAAAAATTGGAGAAAATATACCAGATTCAGCCAATCAAATAGTTATGCATGTAAGACATGTTCATTAAGACATGTAAATGAATCTCAAGACTGATCATTTTGTAAATTTCATTAACAAAAATATTTTGGAGGACACACGACTTACATGCATAAATCGAGGAACATCCTCTTATAAAATATATTCTTCGGGCTTTCTAATTTCCTGACCATAATTTAAAGTTTCGCGTAATGGTCTTCAGCATGCAGCTGGAAGGGTCTTCCTCCTCTGAGAATCAATGAGAAGGCGTCGGAAATTTTAACAATACATATAATTCCTGTCCTTTATGCTTTTTTTAGAATTGATAGTTGTTAGAATGTAACATTTTCTTGAAAAGCTTTAAAAATGAGCATTAAATGGAAATAATGGAGAGTTAGCAGACTATTGAGAACAGTGGAAAGGCGGCAGAGAAAGCAGCCCCTTCACTTGGTGCTGTATCGATTTTTTCCAGCACACTGCTTCAATAAACAAATGGTGAGTGACCCTGTGGCCGTTGATGCAAATGTGTCAACAGAAGAAACTGCGACTGCCGGATCACACCAAGTGATGAATGCACCAGTTTTGCCTCAAGACCTCGAGAGCACAGTGTGAATTGCAACAGTTTACCAATTAGAAAAATTGATGGAAAAATTCCACAACCTGGATTCGAACCAGGAACCCAGACCGTCATGGTCGATGCCTCTGTCAATTGGGCTATCACAGACAGTTGAACAGGCATGTTGTCACTAAGTGTCTTAAAGACAACCAAGTTGTCAAGAAGGAAAGCCCAATGGGACCCAGTCACAGATCGTGAATTTCTCCTATCCAAATTATCAGAAAGTTTGATGAACACACAATAAGAAATAAAGAAATTAAACTGGAGCAAACACCATACATTAGGTAAAGACTACTTGGTTGTCTTTAAGACATTTAGTGATAGCATGGCTCTTCAGGTGTCTGCAATAGCACAATTAGTAGAGGTGTCGACCATGACATTCACTGTTCCTGGTTCGAATCTAAGTCGTGGAATTTTTCTACCCATTTTTCTAATTAATATCATTTACCTGATGCTTGGAGTTTGCTCCAGTTTAATTTCTTTATTTCCTAACAGTTTATCAAATGTTGGAATTGCAGAGTACACAGACACAAATGATCATGTACATCCATCGCCACCCGAGAAGAGAATTTTGGAATTGTGGAATTTTTAGATAAACAAATGAATTTTTAAAGGTAAGCTCGCACAAAATAGAAGAACTACAGCCATAGCCAGGGCTGAAAAAACGTCAGATCAAACTACTGTTTCATTTTCATTCTATTTCCTTCCAATTTCGTAGCCATACACATTATTCCACACATTGTTTCTCCTGCACTATGGGTAAACTTGCTCAGCTATAAACAACACTACAACATGAACCAGGAAGAACTGTTACAGGGTCATCCATTAGGAACATTTTAAAAGTTTTTTTCGGTTTTGCTGGATGAATTTTTACTATTTTAATGTGTTAAATTTTACTGTATATTCCCATTCAGATATTGCAAACTTTCATCAAAAAAGAGCCCGAGCAGCGCCGGGTATATCAGCTAGTTTATTTATATTTTTGTATAGCTATATTTTATTTGTAATATTTTTGTATTATAACAAACTTTTAAGACAGTCATTTTAATTCTCTTTGTTTATATTTGTTTATATGAGAAGGGAAACTTAATTCTCTTAAAAAGCTGGAGGGGGAAATAGTTATATTAGGGATCAACCCTTTCAATCTAAAAATGAAATGAACTCTACCCTCTGTCCTCCTCTTCAATTGCCTTTTTATATTAAACCAGACTGTAAGGGGGGGGGGGGGGTGTCATCGTGCTATATTAATGTGTGGCATTACCTCCCCCCTCTACTAAGACCCAAAGTCCTGATTCGTTACCAGAGCAAATGCAAAGAGGAGATCTTAGGGGTTTGAAGCACCGCCTTGAGGGCAATCGCACTTTTGTTGGGCTGTAAACAAATAAATAAATGCAAGCAAACATCCACATGTGTCTTTAAACAATAAAATGACTTATTACTCTGCTGACTTATGTTTCTGCATACAAACACATTATGCAGTGGGCTAATATACCTAACTATATTATATAATCATCAATACCTTATGTTAGAATAGAGGGGCACCTCAATTAACTAGGAACGCTATTAGTACTTAGCAATATTAGTCAACCTTGAAAATGGGCTTCAGTTAAGTGCTACTCCATAATGCTAGCAGTGTGATGACAAAACACAAGCTCACGTTTATGCAGATATTACGACCACAGGGCGGAGGTACTGCCTGCAACCAGTTTGTCCATGATCGGAATACAGACCGACAAATATTCCATGAAAACAGACGCACACATGCGCCATGTGATCGCTTTTATGTGCCGGGGGGGGGGGGGGGGAGACACGGGAACCTCTGTGTCCGTTTCCTAGGTGCGACACACCGATGGTGCAGGATCTCGGTTCATTAAACCCCACGCTCTGCTCGATAAAGCAACAGCCTGTCTGTGGCGCTCAATTGTTTAGCACACCCCTTCTGTTTTTATGCAGACACACACCTTACTCTTATCCTATTCCTACTAATTATATCAGACATTTAAAGGCATTCTTAAATTATTAGACGAATTTGTAACTGCCAAAGACAACATTCATCACGTTTCTTAGTTCGCTCAACTGAGTTCAGAACTAATACAACGAACTGTCCTAGATACAGTTCCCGCATATGATTCTCCTGGAACTATAATCGGGTATAACTCACTAAGCATGTCACTTCGGAATACTAGTCGACAACACCCATACGTCGCTGGACTCCCGTCACGATGATAAAAATAAATATGAAAAGGTTCACTCATCAATTATGTCATCAAATTGCACAAGTTGCGGGCTTCTCTGCCAGATACACGACTTACAAACCCTTGGCTGGCTCTGCACCAACAATGATCCCATCGAACGTTGCAAAGTCTTGTTCCAACAACAAATGGACATGAAACAGCTTAGAACTGATGACTGCATTAGCATATTGCAAACTAATTAAATGTTCAGAGCTTGAATAAGCAAAAATTGCAGTTCATTCGCATTAAACAGTTCAGAGATGAGAGTTTCACATTTTACATATCGCCGCCAGCCTTTCGAACTGCCTATCAAAAAATTGACTAAGTTTCTCGTCAGGAAATATCATATCTGCCCTGAAGGAAAACTTCAGTCAGAAGACCAAAATAGAAGACAATACAAGTCATAAACAATGCTACAGCGGCTATCATCAGCTTCCTGGAAAATCTCCGAGAGACAATAGGAGCCACAACAATACCCAAGCGCTGTCGCTCTTTTCAGTGACGACAGCGGCCAAGTAATTGTGCAAAACTTAACTGTACAATTAACAAACCATCGTTATAATTACTTATTATAATAACTTATTGGGGATCATTGCAAGAGCGTCCTTGTCACAATCCCTGGGAGGCTAGAAGCCTGCAAATCTTGCTACCCACTGCAATATGCTAATGCGATAATATATTGTGTACACCGGAGTAGTTTATGGATTATACCCGTTCCTCACTACGAGTTATCTCTTTCAACGTCGAAGGCCTTAGTGTCCCAAAACAGGATATCCTATCTGATATATGCAAAACAAAACGGTGCCAAGTTCTATGCCTACAGGAAACTCACAGAGCTACTGAAAATCTCAGGCCTTTTATCCCCGGAATGAAATTGGTTGCTGAGATACCCAATCCGAAGCTTGGGAGTGCCGTGTTCGTGCGACAACATCTTACCAACATTACAGTCCTGCAGGAACTGAAACAACGCAATGTAGAAATCATTTCTATTTTGCTGGACACAGTATGCGTGTCCTCTGTGTGTAAACTCCCTGGAGAAATTTATGACCTGCAGGAAATTTTTCGTAACAGTGCTGATAATGCCCCTTGGATTGTCATGGGGGATTCAACAGCCACAGCACTACCAGGGGATACAGCTTAACTGACGAGAGTGGTAAAAATGTAGAAAGCTGGGCAGAAGCAGAATCACTCTCACTTATCCATGATGCTAAGCTTCCTAAATCCTTTAAAAGCAGTCGATGGCGTAGCGGATATACCGTAAATATTCTACTACAATGTGCATCTCATATAATGAGATTCCACTTTCAGAGCCCAAAAAAACAGTAAAAATTTTATCCTCTTGTATAATGCGGTCCCCATTTTTGACTTGTCGCGAGAAATAAAATAGGCAAGAATATACAGAAAAAGAAAGAAAGGGGGGGAAAAACCTTATTTTACTATTGCTATTACCAGTCACTGCTTTTCAGGTCATAAAAAGTGGAAAACATTATGAGTTCATTACAGAAAAGTGAAAAACGTTTATAAAGTTCCATTGCAGGGAAGAGGGAGAAGTGGCTTATTGATAGTCTCTGACAACACTTAGAAAGAAAGCCTATGCACTGAAAATTTATACATTGTTACATGACCATAGGCAGTCATAATTTACGGCTTATTATTGGTAGAAATAGGATTAACAATGCCTTTTTATGATGATGTGACAATGTATGAATTTTCAGGGCACAGGCTTTCCTTTGAGATGTTCGTTAATTTATTCAAAATGGTGGCATGTGAAGTGAGCTGTGTTTTTCAACTTCTAAGTTAGTTTCCTTATTTTATTTAGTGATATTTATAAATATCCAACATTTTTTATAGGTGGTTACTGTTAACAATAATAAATGTATATTAATTTAATAAAATTTAAATGGGAAAGTTAAGGGGAGAATAGCAGTGTTCGTTAATTTATTCAAAATGGCGACATGCGAAGTGAGCCAGTTTAAATCTCCATCGAAGTTAGTTTCCTTATTTTATTTAGTGATATTTAGTAATATCCAAAGATTTTTTGTGATTACTGTTAACAATAATAAATAGATATTAATTAAATAAAATTTAAGTAGGAAAATTTTAAGATCTATGCAGTTTTGAAGTTATTTTCGTATTAGCCACTGATCGACGGAAGCATAGCCTACATGATAATCTCTTATCATGTAGGCTATGACGAAAGTTGCCATTCAGATTGAAAAGTCATTTTTTTTTTTTGGCGATGGGAAATTCAAATAAAAAATGAATTAATTTGCCATATAATGAACTGTACATTGTATATATGGGATAATTAAAGTTCTGTGACATATATGCTAGTTTCATCTGAACTTCATCAGCCTTAAGGAATATTCCTCGTGGATGTAGAACATCTTATATACCAGGCCTAACTGGAGAAGCAGTAGAACTGTATAAAGAATATACCAACCAATATAATAACGACCCCTTTGACCTGCGAACTATTGAAACAGGGAACCAGCTGATGTCGCTATTGGCCACCAACTGACGGGAAAAGTGGATTAAGACCACTGAGTCGACTGAGATGAAGCGTAGCAGTCGTAAGGCCTGGCAAACCATCCGACGCCTTGGCAAAAATCCGACCATACGAGATCACGTACCTTCTGTTACAGCAAACGAATTTGCACACCACCTGCTGCTCACCGGAAAGCGACAGGGAAAAGTACAGAAACTTCGAATTAACAGTGAGCCAGATTCTGAATCAAACGGTTTTTAGCTCGGCTTTCACCTTAAACGAAATCGAACGGGCACTCAGTTGTCTGAACACCAACAAGGTCCCTGGTATAGATAATATTTTCAACGAACAACTTATCAACCTAGGACCAAAGGCTAAATCTTGGGTCCTCCAATTTTTTAACCACTGTGCAGAGTGTGGCAACGTCCTGAAAACGTGGAGGAAAGCTCGTATAATCGCTATTCCTAAACCGGGAAAAACACCATCAGAAGTTAAAAATTTATGCCCTATCTCGTTACTTTGCACCTTATACAAGACATACGAGAGTGTCATATTGAATAGGCTAAGCACAGGAATTAACCAAACTTATTATGGAACAGGCTGGATTTAGGCCCGGCAAGTCGTGCACGGCACGGGTGCTTAATTTAACTCAGCACATCGAGAATAGTTTCGAAGCCAAAAAGATCACTGGAGTCATATTTGTAGATCTGACGATGGCCTATGACACCGTAGTTATCCGTAATTTGCTCTCCAAAGTCTATGACCTAACAAAAGACTATGGCCTTATCCGAATCCTACGATCTCTCCTAGAAAACCGACGTTTCCAAACAGATGTATGCTCACAAGGAAGCAGATGGCGACGTCAAAAGAAGACTACCTCAAGGAAGTGTTTTAGCACCGACGCTCTTTAATATTTATATGAACGATCAGCCCATCGTACCTTTGACCAGAAGTTTTGTCTATGCTGATGACCTTGCAGTGGCAGCACAAAGTGACAGCTTTGAGACCACGGAAAATATGTCATCTGGAGCACTTCCAGACCTGGCTCAATATTACTCTGACAATGGACTACGTGCAAACCCGTCTAAGACTGCCTCCTGTGCATTCCGCCTTCGCAATAGACAAGCTAATCGCAAACTTAAACTGGTTGGGTGATACCATACCTCACTCGCCAAACACGACATACCTTGGGGTTACCCTGGACCGTACGCTTTCATTCAAGAGCACTTGCAAAGGGTCAGAGCTAAAGTCAACATACGAAACAGTCTGTTAAAGAAGCTTTGTGCATCACAGTGGGGAGCTACCCCAGCCACACTTATAACATCAGCCCTGGCTCTCTGTTTCTCCACTGCCGAATATGCCTGTGCTGTTTGGGGCCGATCAACCCACGCAGCCAAAGTAGATACAGCTCTTAACAAAGCATGCAGAGTTGTTACAGGCTGTTTAAAGCTGACGAAGATAGGAGATTTATATGCTTGTGCCAGTATTGCACCCCCTGCAATCCGTAGACAAGTCGCAGCAGAAGTTGAACGCAGAAAGCAAATGGAGGACCGCAACACCTTCTGGCTGGCCAGCTACCACCGCCTCAGCGTTTGAAAAGTCGTCAAAGTTTTCTGTCCAGCATTAGACCTTTGGATGTGCAGCCTGAAGCTGCTAAAAATGAAACCTGGCGACAAAGGAGTCAAGAATATCCTACGGCCATAGCGATGCCGCTAAAAGAGGTTTACCAGTGGGTGCTGTCACTCTCCATGGACAACGTGGAAATCACTCAACAGGCTATGAACGGGCATGGGCTGCTGTCGAGCCAACATGGTAGGGTGGAAATACCGAACTCAAAGTCCAATCTGTGATTATGGTGAACTGCAAACTATGGAACACTTACTCAGATGTGAAGACCTGCAATATCAGAGCTCTACCGAGAACCTAACTTCTTGTGATGCCAATGCAGTGCACTGTGCAGAATACTGGCAGAAAACTATTTAGTTATTAATTATTATTTCCTAGTTTATTGTACTTTCCTGTTCTATTTATTCCGCTTGCTTTCTTTGTATTTGTAATTTGTATCTTGCAGACACAAAAAATAATAATAATAATAATAAATAATAACATTTTTAAATATAACGAAGTGAAAAATAAAGCACACTGCATTACTAAAAGAAAACTACCACCAGTTTCCCATGCAAACTGATGCTCAAACCAGAGCAAACACACGCACATATGCACTCACACAGTCCTCCCCCACGCATCTTACATTCAAAACACCCGATCTCAACAACGAACAAGCTTTCAAACCTAAGCCACACACACAAACGCTTACAAAATAATTAGCACACTAAACACAATATCTCCCACACATGAAAATACACTAATTATATTTCGCCTCTGTAGAATTATACTGACATGTAATGTCACAAGTGTCAAATAACAAATAAATGTCAAATTTATCTACCCAATTCCTATTGTGCCTATTTTAACGAGCTTTATTAATTTAAGAATTACAGTATGTTTAATAATTGAATGATGGAACTCTTAGCAATAAAGCTAAATAGAAAATGTTGCACATATTACATAATGATTTAATAAATTAAGAAATAATAAGCTCATTTATTTATAAACTAATAAATAATAAATAAAAGATTCCTGCATAAAAAGTAAATTCGACATAAAATGAATGAAGCAAATTGCTTTGAAATCACAATAAAGATGTGTCAATTATAAACAAACAACGAGTTAAATATCTAAAATTCTTTGGTGATTTAAAAATCTCGATCGAATTTGCATTTCCACCAAATAGGAAGCTGGATGTTTTAGTTTTTATTGCACCGCCAGAGTGTACAACGAACAATTTTGGTATTGGCAACAGCTGGTAAGGTTAAGTTAACGCGACAATGCCGTACATTTGTTGTGTTCCACAATCCTCGGCAACTTCTAAAAAAAAATAAAATAAAATAAAATAAAGGATTGAAATTTTATTCCTTTACAAAAAATGGAATTATAAGTAAGCAGTGGATTCAAAAAGTCAAATCTGGAAAGAAAATTTCAAATCACATGAAATTATGCAGTCTTCATTTTTCTCCTGAAGAATACATGGTCATGTCTCAGCATAAATAACAGTGTTTTCTTAGAATTCAGTATTTTATTAATTTGTGTTAACCATAAATTTATGTTAATTTATAAGATGTTAATTTAAAAACACTTATATATGTACAATTAATTAAATGTACAAAATTTGAAGGATTAAATTATATCGGTGGAAAGATGGATCATAATACTGTTCCTATTAACTAAGCAGGTGGTGGCCTTACAGTATAACAGAGGGACATCAGGAGTTCCAACTAGTTTCGCCATTTATTCCCGGCTTTGTCAAGGATATACAGCAAGAGGCATGCAAGCCTTTATATATACAGAACAGTGGTACAAGTTAAGCAATGAGCGTAAATACATACAAGAACCAATAGCATATAAAGCAAGGGGGCCAATGAGTTCAAAAGGACGTAATGGCCAGTAGAATAAAATAGAATAAATACAAAAATTTTTTTTAAGATACACAAAAGAGAAGTTGTACAGAGATGGTGCGTTA
>JAHWFO010062738.1:956008-1035046 GCA_023313115.1 Rhysida immarginata | reverse complement strand
AAGTTCAAAAGCTTGCATCTTTGGCCTCAGAAGCTCCTTCAAGGTTGTTTACCCAGAGAATAGGAGCTATAAACAAGATGATTGAAATCTGGAGTATAGGTTCTGAAGTTAGTGCAGCAGCAATACCAGGACGTTTAGAAAATAGTGAAGATAAAGATAGGTGTGAGAAAAGTGAGTGATGCTACTGACAGCAGTGCAACTGGACTGGGTTCAAATCAATCAGATGGTGATACTACTGGATTTTTATTGAAAGATGAAGATACAATTGAACAGATATCAACATATGGAAGTACATCTGTAACGGCGTCAGAGGATACTGATACAATGAAACCAGTAAATCAAACTTCTGCATGTGCCACAGAGAACCTTCTAACCACCAAAAATGAAAAAAAGGGATGTGATAAAACAGTAATAGGGCTCCCTGCAAAGAAATAAGGCCAGAGTTGTTGTTTTTGAAAGGAAACATCCAAAAACAAAAGATGAAATAATGTTAAACTGGTTTGTATCAGCAGAAGCAGCTAAAAAAGCGATGTCTGGTGGATCTTTATTAGACGAAGATAGTGTAGAACAAAATCCAAACAAACTTTCATCTGCATGCTTGAATAAAAATGTATTCATATTGAAGATACGTAGGTATTTCACAGCCGATGCATGGACTGCAGTAAAATATGTAATTAATATTAAGAAAAAAAATCCACTTTCTCTGTGCCCAGTTTGCTTTACTGATGCATCTGAGAAGAGCATCTGCTGTAATAGCTGTTTAGAGTGGTACCACTTGGAATGTGTTAACTTGAAGGACAAACCCCGCAAAAAAAAACCCACTGGTTTTGTAGGCCATGTCATCTAAATAACTAATACATAATTAACTAATACATAATAAATAAATAACTAAATAACTATATATTATTGTATTTCATGGTTGTTAATGTTTTTTGTAACATTTATTTTACTGATTAAATAAAAGGTATGAATAACATTTATTAAAAATTCAAGTTGCGTACTGTATGTTTCTCATACTTCATAAAAATTTAAGAATGGTCCAGAAGTAGTTGCCTATTGGTAATTTTTCGGAAGAAGCTCAGAACATGTACAACAAAATTAAAAAAAAAAAAAAAAAAATGGAAAAAAATAAAAGAATTAAGCCTTTTTTTTATTTAATTGATAAAATTTCTATAAAAATTATTTTTATATCTCTACAACAAAAATGTGACAAAATGAATAATTATAAAAGTTATACCTTCTCCTAAAAAAAACGTTAAACGATCAAATATTTCTGATATTTTCAAGTTTAAAGTTCGGCACTCTAAACATCAACAAATATCAAAATAGACAACATTTTTCTCATAAAACGTTATATCAAAAGTAGATTCTTTTTTTTATACTAAATACTCAATATCGAATAAATACTTAATATAGACTGAGTAGATCTATAATATTTGGAATCGAAAAAGGATTCAAAAAATAATACAAAGAGTTTTGAACTATATAATTAATTAATCATTAAAATATGTAATTATATTTTTTATCAAGAACAAATTGAAAATCTTGTGCTTAAAAAGTACGTGGAATGTTTCTCTGGTTTGGTAAATTATTACCCTGCGAAATTTTATATATGAATTAAAATGTATTGACAGATAAAGTTTTAGACAATCAAACAATTTTAAGTAGATTAATCTTTAGTATAAAAAGGAATTATTTGATTTGTAAAATATAAATCTGTAATGACAATCTTAGAAATAGCGAACAACTCCTATGAATGACTCTCGCTTCCCAAAGGAGTTTCGCCCACCACTAATCATCCGCTGCGCGAAGCGAATGCTGTCTTTAGTCGCGTCACTTCAGTTTTCTCCACCATCGTGAACGCTGGCAAGGCACGGCGCCGTGACCGTATCCACAGCGTATTATTTAATCAATTACTGAAAGAAACAAGTATTCAAAAATTGATATATAAAAATAGAAATACAGTATATATAACGGAACTCTATATACGCCAAATTTGTAACGGCAAGTCCATATAATGAAGTTTTTTTTCGGAAAATAAAAATTGCAGACTCTTTCATGTCTGCAGTTTTTATTTTCTGGAAAAAAACTCCGTTATATGTACTTGCCTTTATAAATTTGGCGTATATAGAGTTCCGTTATATAGAGGGAGCACTGTATAAAAATGATTTGTGAATGACAAAAAATAAACAGTAACTCTTAAACAATGACAATTAGGTCACAAAGAAGTAACGTTTTTTTCTTAATTATATAAGAACTTTAAATCCTTGTTAAAATATACAATTATAACTGATGATGCCATAAGAAAGGCGAAAGTCGACTTGTACAGTTATAGCGAAATAAAATTATTTATACCAATAACAACAAATGCGAGTGCTGGAACTTGACTGATGTCATCTCAATTTATTCTAAGTGTAATTAATTCTCTCCTAGTAAATTTGTTATTACGTATTTATTATCTGTATTGGGTTTATTTGCGTATGACTTGTCAGGTTAGCTTGTGTGTGAGAGAACGGGAAGGGGGGGGGGGGGTTGATTTATTGATGCGTCATTTTCTTAGTTTTAATTTACAATTCTGTCGAGCGTTCGTTAAATTTTTTTTTATTATAACAAAATGCACTTGTTGGTTTTGCTGGTCGTTTACTCGGTATTTTGATGCATGTTTTTGATTGTTGTGAAGTGGCTGTAAGCACTGATTGAATGAGTTTATTGTTCACCTCTGTTGGGAGCTGCGATTGTTGGGAGAGATTCCTAGAAGATCATCTCAGCTTCCAACAGAGGATTGTGACGGTAATTTCTGAGAAGGAATGCGTGGAATTGCGTGTTTTCTGGTTTTGTTGTAAAAAGTTCGTTTTTTTTTTTTTATTATGCCGTACGTCTTTGAACCAAGCGGATGTAGGTTTACAGCGGACATTTGATTGTTGCTTGTTTTAGAAAGCTGTAACTATGAACGCATGATATTTAGGTTAATTTTAATAAGTTTCAATTGGATTATTATAATCTGCTAAGTACAGAATTATGGAAGAAGGTTGTAACTTTATTTATCTGGAAGAGTACGTGAATTTGGAAGGCAGAGCGCTGCCCGTGGAAGGATGACTAACGATTGATGATGACCGTCAAGAGCCATTACCCCGGTGTACACGGAGCGAGATGCCCTGCAACAAAGGTCGAATATGGTAATATTTGTGGAGTGGTTCAAGTTTGGTGAGTGATCTTTTCTATTACTTTCTCATCGTGAAGAGTTGCATTTCAAGGTGCTAGTGTACTTTGTAGCAACCGAGTCTTCGACCCTCCCATCGGAAACACCGGACAGAGCCACAACGCCCTCTTATGCTGCGCTCTATTGTTGAAAGCAGTCATCGCCCAAAACAAGAGAACTTCCACGCCGATTGACTTGTGTGTTGATTGATGAAACACTGTATCTATACTTAGTTAATAATTTTATAGTCATAATAAGTTAAGTGCACCCTCAGCACTAGTAATTTTAGCGATATGCGCACGCGTCATGGCAGTTATGCTGGGAGCAGAGTGACTGCTTTGTTTTCCTTGCACTGTTTGCTGTTAGTTACGGATATTAAGTTTCCTGTTTTGGCATCGGTGCCATTTAAGAACCTCGCCAGTGGCTGGCGGGTCGAAGTTTTTGTGCTCACCAAGAGGGGTTTCTGTACCTCCCCCCTTGTGTGCGCTATAAAATGAGGCACATAGTGACTGAGTACATGTATTAAAAGGAATATTTATTCGGGGGCACAAAGCTGTGGTTACATTTCTTCAGCCCTGGGAGCATATGCCTCCTCTCATTTGCATGTAGCAATGCATGACGTTGTGCTGAATGGCATTTAAGCTAGTGCATTGGAGTGCCAGCGTATTCGTTAACATGAGCGTCTCTCAGTGCATGCCTGGTGAAACTTAATTTTAGTGGAATAGTTCGAAGGGGCCCCATCAAAATTAAGTCAATCTATGGTATCCAGAATTTATGATTGTTATGATAAATTTAGCTAGAGGCATGGTATTATCCACGGCATTATCCATACATTATCACCAGGTGCCGCATAGAGGACGGTCGCTGTTTTATCAGCTCTTTCTGTTTTGTTTGTTTTTCGTTGTTTTTTTTTTTTTTTAATATATGGCAAAAGGAGGTAATCAGGGCAAGATTGGCATATGTGAGCCCTGTGGGAACAGCATTCATGGTAAACAGGCGTACATAATCTGTAATGGAGACTGCAAGAGAAAATTTCATGCGAAGTGCGTGGGAGTGAACAAGAATACATTGAAGAGGATTGGATCGACATGGCTCTGTGAAATATGTCGTGAGGTTAGCACGGTTGATTGGCCTAGAGTGAATCAAAGCAACAGTGAACTGAATCTAGAAGATGATCACGACTCGGGTAGTACTGGAGTCAGTGCAGTTAGTGCTGTTGATTCAATGTCTATTTTGCTAAAAACGGTAAATGATTTAATAGTTTCTGTTTAAGAAACTATATTACTAGCATCTAAGATTCAGGAGGAGAATAGATCATTACATAATAAGGTTGATAAGCTTCTTGATATTATTACTTTAAATTCTACCTCTGCTTGTAATGTGAAATCTGTTCCCTCTGTCTCAAAATGTATGATTCCAGCCGTTAAACCTATGCAAACTTTGAAATATATTAACATGGATATGAATTTGGATGATAGGAAAATAACTGATGGAAAAAATATTGCCAGAAAATCAGATAAATCGTATAAAAGAATGATATTTGGGAATGTGGCGGATTCTGGCTCTAAATTTAAGGCAGCCAAAAATTCATTAAAAGACAAATCGGTTAATATCTTTATTTCCAGGCTGGCACCGGATTTGAATAGAGATGATCTATTAATATTTCTGCATCAAATTTTAAAACCAGAAGAAGTTTTAATCTGTCATAGATTAAAAACTAAATTTAATTCCTATTCTTCGTTTTATGTTTCTGTTGCTGCAAGTTCTGTTGATAAGTTATTCTTGCCCTCTAATTGGCCTGAGGGTGTTTTAGTATCTGAATTTTACGGAAAGTTATATGATGATCAGATTATGACGGGTTTGGGGGAAACCCTTCCATCTGTTGCCAATGTCAATTAAAATTCATTATCAAAATGTCCGTGGCCTAAGAACTAAATTATTGGAAGTGAATAGCGCCACGGCGTGTCATAACGATTTTATTTTTTGCTTCACTGAAATGTGGCTAGATGACTCCTTCACGAACTTTATGCTTTTTGATGAGTCTTTAGGTCAGATCGTAAGGGTGATATGAGAGGTGGAGGAGTTTTAATTGCTGTTCCAACTGCTATGGAAGTCACACAACATTTTTTTAATTATTCAGTCACGTCTATTGATATAATTGGGGTAACTATCAGATTAAGGGATTCCAAACTCTTGAATATTGTTGTTCTTTATGTTCCCCCGACCACTACAAGGGAGAATTTTGAAAAATGTTTGGACGAATTACTGAACAACTTTGAGTGTTTTAATGGTAATCTTTTGATTTTGGGAGATTTTAATTTTGGAACATATTTCCCTTCTGATAACAGCAATTATTACTGCAGAACCAGATCAGAATATACCGAATTGTGGACTAATGAACTTAATATTTCAGATAAGAATAATATCTGTAATCATCGTAATGACACATTAGATAAAGTATTCTCAAATTTTCCAGTCAAAATTATACGTAGTACTCTGTCAATTGTTCCTGAAGATAAGTTCCATCCTGCGCTTAAGATACAATTTCAAATGAATCCTAAAAAGAGCTTAATTTATTCTCCTCATTTGTATAATTTTCGTGCTGGAAACTTTGAAATGTTGTATAATTATCTTAAATCATTCAATTGGCAATTAATTGATGAGTTTAATGATGTAGATCAGATTTGGGACTTTATTGTGAAAACTATTAAAACTGCCTTCGAACTTTGTTTTCCTAAATTGACTTTGCCACCTTTGGACAAAATGCGTACTTATCCTGTTTGGTTTTCGAGTGACTCTATAAAATTATGTAATCGTAAAAATAAACTGCATAAATTATATAAGAAGTCTGGATGTTGTAAAGTGTTAGATAGCTTCAAATCAGCAAGAAAGCAATTTAAATTATTTAGAAAAATGGATTACAATATTTATTTTCATAAGATGGAGACTGATCTTATTCATGACTCGAAAAACTTTTGGTCGTTAACAAAGAAGCTCTTGGGTCGCAAGACAATGTACGCTGATAAACTTGAAAGTTTGGATTACATTAGGTTATTAGAGGGACTTGAACGAAATTTTAGTCAAGACTCTATATTAAAGGCTGATTATGAAGGTCTGTCTGAATTTTGGAAAAAAATTGATATGCCTTTTTCGTTAATGTCAATTACGGAATTAACTATAATCGCAGCAGCTAATAAAACTAAAGCTTCCAGGCAGCTAGATTCTAATGGTATTCCGGATTATATTCACAAGGGGTGCACTGATGCCCTTTCTAGTCCTTTTTGTAAATTGTTTAATTTTTCATTAAGCTCAGGTATTTACCCAGCTGCTTGGAAGAGTGTTAATTTCCATCTTATTCCTAAGACTACATCTCCGATCTTAGCCTCTGATTTTCGGCCAATAACTGTGTTATCGTTCCCGGCGAAATTACTAGAAACTATTGTTGCCAAGTCTGTCTGTTTTCATAGATCGATTTCTTCCACCAGAACAGCACGGCTTTAGGAAGAATAGGTCTACAGTTTCTAATCTCGTAGATTTCACGTCATTTGTTGCTAAGAATATGGATGCAAGAGTCCAGGTCGATGTAATATATCTGGACTTTTCCAAAGCATTCGATAACGTTAATATTAAATTGTTATTGGAAAAACTTAAAATAATTGGATGTTCCTCCTCGTTATTAAATTGGTTCCGTTCTCTATTAATCCGGAGGTCTTTTTCTATTGGAAAAGATCTTTCCATTAGGAAAGGTCTTATTAAGAGTGGTGTCCCTCAGGGATCTCCTCTAGGACCCGTTCTTTTTAATGTTTTCGTGGCGGATATTGCCTATTATGTTAATATCAGGTCTGTCAATTTTCTTATGTACGCCGACGATTTAAAATTATTCAAATGTATTAAAAACTAGTCCGACTGTCAAGAGCTTCAAGATGTAATTAATAAGGTTAGCGGCTGGGCCTGTAATAATGGTCTCACTCTTAATGCCAAAAAATCGTCTATAATGACTTTTTCACGCAAAACAGTTAACTTCGTTTTAACTATCATCTTGACTCTGCCCCTCTGTCTTCTAGTATTCTAGTCAAAGATTTAGGTATTCTTTTCCAAACTTCTCTTTCTTTTGCCACCCATATAAAATCTTTGGCTAAAGAAGTGTGCAAAGAATCGGTATCTGTAAGAGGTTGTCGAATTTCTTTAAAGACCCGCTTACCTTTTTGACCCTTTTTAAATCTTTGATTTTATCAAAAATTATGTATGGCACCTGGATCTGGTATTCAGGCAATACGCAAAATTTTATCTTGTTGCAAAAAAAAGTAAACAATTTTTATAAGTTTTTAAAATTCAAATTTCCACATAATAAATTGTTGGATAATAATTCCTCCATTTTCGACTTATCTGTTAATTATCATATTTTTATGTACAAAACCTTCTCCCGAATTATTTCAGGCAGCATTTGTATGCCTGACTTACGTTTCAATCTTGTCGTTCGCCAGTCTAGGTCCAAGAGGCAAAGTAAGGCGCCGTTATCTTTAAGAAAATGGAGAACTAATTTATCGAATATTGATCAGTTTTACAAATTAAAAGTTAAATTCGACGAATTCTCTTCTGGACAAAAGGAAGTTATCCTTTCTGCTTTCTAGTTTTTAGTTAGTATTATTAATATTACTAATTTATCATATCTTCATAATTAATTTTATTATTATTGCTGTTGTATTGCTACTGTTTTATTATATTAATAATTTTATTAATTTTATTATTTTACTTGCATTTATTTTTTTCTTTTAAATGTATATTCAGTAACCCCGTTTTGGGCTTTTCGCCTGTTGGGGGACAACATCGGGTTTGGACTTCCGGTTTATCTGGTGGTTTCCCCTCCCCTGTTGTTGTCACATTATTATTATTATTATTATTATTATTATTATTATTATTATTATTGTTATTATTATTAAAACTATTAAAATAAATAAGATTAGTAGATCAATGAGAATAAAGCATTTGTTTTTGTCTGCCAACTGAGTGTTGTCAAATTATCCCCTTTTTCTGGTTTCGAACTTTAGCAATCCCACTTCCCAGCTCCGATCTATTGACGGTGTTGTTAATATATTCATTGAGGGGGTGGGGGAACGCTACATATTCACATTGAATTCATTAAGAAATGACTATTTTCATCTCGGAAGCATGAATTTTTTGAAATTTTGTTACCCAGTGTAATCTTCTCTCCACTTCGCAGCACGGTTTCATTAGTAAGCGTAGTACACCAACAGCCTGTTATGAGTTAACCGAATTAATTATTTCTAATATAGCTAGTAAAAACTTTGTTGTGTCATTATTTGTCGATTATACTAATGCTTTCGACTCCATTCCTCAATCTCCTGCTTTTTAAACTTTCCCAGTGCTTTAATATTAAGGGTTCCCCACTGGACTGGATCACGAGTTTTCTGTCCAATAGAGAATACACCTTATGTATATTTAATAGATCTTCTGATGCAATATCTCGGAATTTTGGAGTCCCGCAAGGTTCAATCCTTTCGCCGCTTCTTTTTAATTTATTCATAAATGATCCTTCTTTTATACTTTCCCCTTTGTCTCTCATACTCTATGCCGACGATGCTACTTTGTCTCTTTCTGATCCTTCACTTCTGACAATTGAACGCAAGTTTAATACTATTCTACATAAATTTTTTCTTTGGAACTATACTGATCACTTGCAATGGAACCTTGTTAAAGCTACTTATGTAATTTTTTCTCAACGTAACAAACAATATGATACTAACACTTTTAGGTTAAACTACAATTCACAAGGCATCACTTCATCCAAATCCTTTAAATATCTCAAAATTTACTTATCCCATAATTTATCTTGGGACATTCATATTAATAATCCTGCTTCTACTCTAAACTATCGACCTGGTCTTTTCTCCAGTCTTCATTACCTTCCTCCCTATATATTACTGTTCAGTGTTCTCCCCAGAAAATTATATCACGTGGGAGAAAGATAAAATAGTCGGACGGACACAATTAAAAAAAATAAAATAAAAAATAAAACATTATGATAGTGTTTTGCAGCTTCGCGGTCACCAAAATCAGCTGGGTGGTGCACCCGTTCAAAAGGGTTCAGGGAGAACCCTGCTGTTGCTTTACCATGCATTAATTCATTCTTCGCTCTCTTATGAGATTCAGTTGTGACGACCCCTTGCCCCCCCCCCCTTGTAATATGTGACACTTATCTGTAGGTTGAAGAAATTCTTGTAGGCATGTGCTGTAGAACTTATTCAACGTGTAATTCTAATGATGTTACCGATGCGATACTGCAGCTGGTTGGCTGCTCCGTTGATGCTCACTGGTGAGGTCGACGATCGCTGACGCTTGAGGCGTTCCTTCTCCGCAGCTTCTTCCGCGGCTTCCCAGAGTTGCTCGCTCGTCACCCGGCGTCACCCACGATGTCGGTCTCCCGAGTATCGGACATTGCGTTCCTCACAGTCACAGTTCGCTCCCCAATATGTTTCCTGAGGTTTATGACCTACTTTCACTGAAGCTCCGTGAGTGCTAGATGCAGTTACAATGGCAGTTGCTCTTGTCATTGCAATAATTCATGTACAAACATAGATTCCCACAATGGAATCAAGCCAAAAACTGTGGACACAACTATAGAAAGAAAAAATAACTCCAAAACCACTATTCCACATAATAAATTTTAATGACTCAGCATAAATTTTAAAATTTATTATGTGGAATAGTGGTTTTGGAGTTATTTTTCTTTCCATAGATTCCCATTTATGGCATCAGCCGTACTTGCCTTTCACAGCAGCTCTTCGTTCTGGTTGTCTTCATAACCAACTCATAACAGTTATGAACAAACTATTTTCTCCGCACGCACACTCTTTTGTTTCTTCGCACGCCAACATAGTATTAGCCAATCGAAAAAAAAAAAGTCACCGCTCTCCTCTCAGTTTTGAATCTTAACGGGGGAAAAAAAACAAACATTCGTTCTCTGAATCCATCCAGGAGTCTTCCCCTCCCTTTTATCTTTATTTCAGGTTGGCGGTAACGTGTAGGCTCATGAGGGCTCAACGAGGGCTAATCTTATTAATAAAAGAGATAAATAACTTACATGATAGATTTCTTTCTTATACATAAAATATTAATAAAAGATTGACACCACACATTTTATACAGATCACTAATGAATTCCTGATAGTTAATAAATGGTTGGTTAAACATATCACATGATTTTTTTATTAATGTAAACTAATTGAATTTTAATTGATTTAAATTTGTTTTTGACTAATAATTAAGTTAATTATTTATGTTTAGGAGCATCATGATGGACCAACTGGTCCCTCACACAATTTTGGGGCTCTTCCACCAAATCCAATTTATTAGATCAGTTTCACCTTCAAAAATGGTTTCTTCGAATACTTTTGAAACTTCTTAAGCCATCTTCTGTATCACATCATCTTAATTCTGTAGGCATCATTCCTATTTACCAACTCTATACCTTCAACTTGGCTACCTTCATTTATAAAGCTCTTAATAATCACTTAATTGCATCCCTACCTCACTCGATCTTTACTGCTACTACTATCCCTCCTCAATTTCCACCAACATAATCCTATAGCCCTTTCCCAGATTAGATGTGTTTACCAACTTACGAGTGTTTCTATCTCTGGTTTAACGCTCTGGTCTAGCCTTGCATCTGAAATCTGCTCTTCTTCGTCTTATTTTTAAAGGGCAACTCTACGCAAAAATTTGATTATAATTTTTTTACAGAATATCAATTTTTGATATAAATATAACATGATTCAGTTGAAATTTTTAATTTTGGTCCATAATTTCTATATAAAAAATGCTTTGAAAAGCGAAAAATAGCGCGTTTGCATTCCCCTCACGCCGGCCATTATTTTTCCGGAAGTGACGTAGTACGAGGTTAGCTGCTGGGGTCGATTTAATGTTTCAATGCTAAACTCCAGTTGTTTGTAAGCTTTCACAGCGTGATTTTTTAAGTAAAAAAAAAACTAGAAAGAGTTTCCAAATGTGAATCTCCTTTTTGAATGAAAATAAAATAAATAAATGAAAGGCACCAATGTAAGTTCTAATGAAGGAGGGGATTAAAAAAGGTGATTCACATGTTATTGAAATATTATCAAACCACTCCTTTTATTATATAATAATTATTTTGGTCATTTTAATTCATTTAATATACTCTATGTAAATGAATATTTATTGAAATGTGTGTAGCTTTTAAAGCGAAGTCACGAATGGATGATTTTCAAAAATGAGACGTTACATGAATGACACTGAATAAATTTTGAAACTTTTTTTAGTTTGTTTATTAAAAAATCACACTATGGAAGCTTTCAAACAATTAATGCTAATTATTTCTCTAATTCACTGTGTTGACATGGATTTTATCACCATGCCCCAGCATTAAAAATTAGCTCTCTCTCTCTCTCTCTCTCTCTCTCTCTCTAACATCTCCTGATATTTTCTCACTGAGTAGATATTTACGACCGGTCTTCCTAAATTTGTAAATCGCATATTCGTCATGCCTCATTCTTATTTAGTATTTGGCTATAAGAACAGAGGTATTTGGCTATATGCCTCAACTGGCTTCCGATCGCGAACTAGTCGACTCTGCTCCGCTCACTTTGAAAAGTTTCGTTATTGATCCTGTCGTATTAATGTACGTAGGTATTAATTAAGCTCACTATCTATTTGCGCAAGGCTATGTAACTACAGAGGTATCCGGATAAAACGCAACCGGACAAAATGCAAATACACGTTTTGAAGTGTTCAGATGGCCACATTCGATTGAAAATGATGAGGAACATAAGAACATAGAGCTAGTTTTCATTTCTAAATACTACATCCGAGAAATTCAATTTTTCAAACAATAGACGAACTCAAGGGGAATTATTTTGTTCATTGAAGCATTTAATGGAAGCTAACCAGAAATAGAGACGCGGCCCCCGCCCCCGGCCAACTGATTATGATTTGAAGCCACTTTCTTGGTTAAAATTCACAAATAGAAAAGGGGAAGGGGGACTAGTTATTGGCTATTGCTTTTAATGTTTGACTAAGACCCCATTAAAATTAAATTAGGTAATCTAGTTAAATAAGTAAATGGTGCTAACAGTAGCAAATTTTTGTTTAATGTTTGAAGCTAATACATTTGTCATTTAAACTGGCTGAAATAGTTTATATTTAGTGATGATCGTAAATTAAAATATTTCAGTGTAACAAAATACATTTGATAACCTGAAATTTACTTCGATTTTCCATAAATTTTAGTTATGAATCAATAAACAAAGAAAATTGCTTGACAAAATTTTAATTAGTTTTAATAAAATTTTACAGTATTTGAAACTACAATGTTCTTGTGAAGGAAAGATTTTTCGAATGGCTGTCACAACGCAACGGGGAAGAACTTTTCTTTTATTTCTTCCCAGGTGCAGCCAAATCTAATGAACAAATTAGTTTGTTGGTATATTGTAATCCACGCAGATTTTTGAAAAGACGGAATTTTCGGTGATGCACTCCGAACCACTGGGCATATGCTGATCGATCTCGTTCGCACTTGTGATGTCGGCATATATTCACATATTGTGCACTGATACCTAATTTAAAAATTAATATCATGAAATTGTTCACATTTAAATAACATACGTATTAATTATACTTGACAATTTGTTGTGGGTGATACATTTTCCGTCGATTCGGCGACACTGTATTCCTCGTCTAATGACAGGTGATCGCGGTTCTAAACTATATGGTTTCACGCCTAACCAAATCACTGATATAGATAGTTGTCCAATTCATTATATAGATAGTTGTTAAAATAAGCCTCCATATCTTCGTAAGTCTTAAAACTAATATCTGAATCACTGCTTTCATGTCCAAACATTGCGAAAATTGTAGTGAACGCAGTACTGAGTGAATGTAGATCTATAGTGAATGTTAAAGCTTCACTGCAAAGCTTGATGAGAGAAAACCTCGCACTACGTCACGCCTCCACCCAAGATGGATGCCCCCGATTTCAAATCGCGCTCGGAATTTTCGTTTTTCACACATTTAGGATTCGAATTTTAAAAAATTAGATATGTTATGATGTTATTAATAGGTTAGTCTTTCGATTTAAGTAAAGTTGTATGTGACCGTAGAGTTGTCCTTTAAATCAAGACTTTCAGCTCGTCTGCGTAACATTTCTTGAATCTTGCTCTTCCCCTCTTTTCTAGGTTTTTCTTCTCTTTCTTCTCTCTTCCTTCTCTTTCTTTTTTGGCCTTCTCTTGAACTTACATCTTTAGATTTAATTTAATATAATTTCTTATATTCTACCCAACCAGGGACTATCTCTTAATAAATAATAATAAAAATGAAATAACATTATCTTTAAAATCAAAAATATAAGATTCTGCAAAGAAGTTAAATGCATTGTTATTAAATCTTCCCAGCCATTTCGTTAGTATTGTGACATGATGGCAGTGTAATTTTATTTTTTTTGATAAGCTTAACCCTTTAATGCCTGAATTAATTTTTTTTTTAAATTTATTTAAAAACTTATACTCTTATTCAATTATGTCTAAATGAATGAAAATCACCATCATTAAAAAATTTATACAGATTGTTTATTAATTATTCATTATTATATAAATATATGGGTCTTTAAAACAACAGTGATTTTACAACAGTCGATGCGTTTCAGCCGTGGCTTTCTTCAGGAGTGAGTGCAATTATTATATTGAATAGGCATTTCTGAGAGCAAAAATGATGCAACATGACCATTGATGAAAATAATGGCAAAATTTATTTAAATTTTTTTTTCCTTTAAATATTGACAAGTATTTTGAACATACACTAACCTAAAAGTACACCCGTAGCATTTTACCAGTGTTTCTAGAGCACTGTCATGTGAAGCATGAGCAGGCAAAAGTGTACAAACAGCAACGTGAAGATGCTACAACTGAAGGATTTGCAACAAACAAGGCATTGATTCAAATGGACTTTTCTGAAAACTACACTTGTCTATCCCAAGATGAAATCCAAAGTGCACATTGGGCACAGGCACAAGTCAGTTTGTTTACAATTGCAGTTTGGCATAGTGGAAGTTTGCATTCGCAGGTAATGGTTTCTGATGATCTAACTCATTCTAAGGACACTGTGGTGCCATATCTTGACAAACTTCTATCAGAGTTGCCAGAAGAAATTAGGGAAGTGGACATATGGACAGATGGGCCAAATTCTCAATTTAAAAACAAGTTTGTTGCTTCCTCACTGCCAGTCCTTGAAAAGAAGCACCAAATCATATTGAGGTGGAATTTCTTTGGAAAGGGGCCAGTTGATGGCATAGGAGGCTCCGTCAAGAGACAGGTGTGGGATTCAGTTCGAAAAAGAGAGAATTTAGTTTACAATGCTACAGACTTTGCTGCAGCTGCCAAAGCAATATCAAATGTAAAAATGGCGGAAGTTACACCGACTGAAATCTAGGAGCATGCACGAAATTTGAATCTGTTTGAAGTGTTCGAAAATGCAGCCACAATAGAGGGGATTATGAAACTGCATTACCTTCATGTAGTAAGTGGCAGAACTGTGGGTCAGCAACTTACAAATCTGTCATGTACTCCTCAAGCTGAAAATATTGAAATGTTATCATCAGCAGTCAGTGTTGGAGATTGGTTCGAAGTGGAGTATGATTGTCAATACTATCCTGGTGAGGTGAAGGAAGTAGGTGGTAATGAGTACCTCGTTAGTGTGATGGTTAGAGCTGGAAAGTATTGGAAGTGGCCAAACCCTGTTGATGAAATTTATTATCTCCGCAAAAGACTTATCAGGCAACTTGATCCACCAGAAGCAGTTAATGCTCGTGGTCATTTTCAATTTCGACAACTGAACATTTAAGTTATGATATGACTATTTTGAGTTATATAGTCATAAGATATGACTATTTTAGATAACTTACTTACTAATCAAAGTTAAAATAGGATTTAGGATTAAAAAGTGCAATATGTTTTTGTAACATGTAACAAGTTTCATGTAACATCAGTCACATCCAATTTTAATTTTTAATAATTTCTTGTTAATCATTTGTGTTGATTGTTTTAGTTTGTGTTCCTTGAAGTTTGGTCTATTTAAGGGTAATAAAGTTTTCTTTTTTCTGTATGATGAGAGGAGAAATTGGAAATTTGCACATCCCATTTAGATGAGTGTCCATTTTCTTGTAACATCAGTCACACTACATTTTTTATGATATACAGCATTAAATATTAAGAGTTTTTTTGTACTTATTGAATTTAAATTGACTATCCTCCAAGTAATGAAACAGAGATAGTTAAAAAAATTTTTATCATTTTTTTTTTAGAATTATGGTTAGGGTAACATAAAAAAAATTATCAACATGTAACATCAGTCACGCTGGAATGTACCATATAATTTTTCTGGACTAATTCTGAATCTTTACTTTCCTTCCGCATGTATATATTGATGATTCATCTATAATTAGAAATATAATTGCTTGGCCTAAAAATTTTTGTCATACTTGGATGGGAGTTACATTCGCATAAATGAATAATCAGATCCTGGCAAGCTATAGAGAGAATCTGGAGAATTATTTTTTTTTTACGAGAATAAGTTTTGCTTTTCTTATAGTATTATTTTTATATATATTTTCTTGTTTCATCTTATTTGACATCAATAACCACCAAATTCTTCTTTCAATTTTCATTTGTCAATACTACTTCCGCTTAAGTTCGCAATTGCCGACTATTCAAATTATGAACTAATCTACCTTCATTTACATTTGAAGAATCTTCATCAGAATTTTTATTAGCTTCAGGTGGTTCAATATAAAGTTTTCAATTGCTAAATCATTATTCACTTCCATTATATCAATAGATCCTCACAAAGTCAAATCTCTGTATAAAAAGTAATACTTCTGATATCATATGTGTTCAACAATGAGATGATACACCATTGTTGTGTTGCTAAGTTTTTTTTTACTTGCTGTTCTTTAAGATGTTCTGAATGAGTGTCTTTGTATCAATGTCAGTTCTTTCAGATCTTCTGTTTTCAATGAATGTCAATGTCAGTTAATTTTTCATGTACTGTATCTCCTCATTTGATGACTTTTCTTCTATTAAAGATATGTTTTTTATAAATTAAACACCAATGCTTTCTGCAATATTTATTGGAAGCCTAACTTGTTTGTATGCAAAAATGGGTTATGGGCCTGCAGTACAAATATGTTTCCAAGTCTTTAGAAGAGGAGTGTCTATTGCAGAGAAGATCTGAAGTACAAGAAGTTTAAAAATAAGAAGTGATATTATTGGATTTCATTTTACTATAATTAAAAAGGTATGGAGCCCTCCATTGATAAACTGAATGCTAACAATTACCTTACATGGATCAATGATGTGAAAGTTATTCTAATGGATAGAGGCTGTTGGGGGATTTATAAATGAAAAAGAGGTGGAGCCTGATGCAACAGCAAGCTCTAAAGAAAAGAAGGAATATAATATGAGAAAAGATAGAGCTTACTCAACAATCTATTTAAGTGTAGACAAGGAATATAGAACATTGATTTCTGACACAGATGATGCTGCTGAAGCTTGGAGAAAACTGAAAGAACACTTCAAGCCAGACTCCCGAGCACGAATTATACAATTATTAGATTTATTTTTTAATTGTAGAATAGATCAAGGAGAAGATGCTGGTCTCTACGCTGCTCGTCTGAAAAAAATTATGAATGAGTTCAAAGAAGCAGGACACCCACTGGAGGACTTATATCAGAGCTTTCAACTGATAAGGTATTTACCTTTAAATATGCAAGGGATTGTTCAAATTATATATCGATGGAAAGATGATCAATTTAAGTTCGACAAAGTGCTTAAAGAGCTATTGGCAGAAGAAAGCAGGGTGAAGCAATGTACTATTGACTTAGGAAAAGAAGAGCATCATGCATACAAGGTAAAAACTACTATACAGAAAAAACGAGATGTTGCCAAATCACCTAAGTTGATGAAAAATAAGTGTAAATTAGGACCATGTTTTAAATGTCAGAAATTTGGTCATCTAGCTTCCCAATGTCATTTCAAGTCAGTAGATAAGACTTTTGTGGATAAGACATTTGATAAATCATTTTTAACTGAAGCCTTTATTAATCAAGAAAATTATGTAAATGATAAAGAATCTTGGGTCTTTGACACTGCTGCATCTACCCAGTTCATATGAAGTGGTCAGTAACAAATGTCTCTGGCTCTAGGTGAAATAACTAGTCCCATTGAAGGAGTGGGAACTATAGAATTCAGTTTTATAACTAATGGGGTAAGGCAAGATATTTTGAATAATGTTATGTACAACCCTAAGCTTAGACGAAATTTAGTATCAGGTCCATGTCTAGATAAAGGAGGCGCTAAATTTGTGGGTCACTTACTTACTTACTTACTTTTCAAACCCGCTTATCCGTTAGGGTCGCGGGGGCAGCAGCCCTATGGAGGATCTCCAGCGATCGCGATCTTCCGCCATCAGGCGCATGTCCTCCCTGGTAATATCCAAGCGACTCGAACCCAGATTCTCCAGGTAGTCTAGCCACCTGGTTCTAGGCCGACCCCTTGGTCTCTTACCCACCGGCTTGGAAAATAACAACTGCCTAGGAAGACTAGTTTGCGGCATCCGAATCACGTGGCCATACCAGCGCAACTGAGACCTCTCAATGCGGAGAAGTAGCGGCTCAACACCTAAAGATTCCCTTATTGTATTGCTGTACACTCTATCTAGTAGGGTAACACCTGCAACACCTCTCAGAAATCTCATTTCGGCCGCTTGTACCCGCGATCGCACTCTTTCGGTCATTACCCAAGCCTCATGACCATAGGTGAGAATGGGGACAAAGATGGATTTGAAGACGGAGAGCTTAGCTTTGTTACTCAGCTCGCGTTTCGTTACCACGGATCGCCACAGTTCACGTCTGACACAGCTTGCTGCACCGATCCGAGCATCCAATTCTTTCTCCTGCCGTCCATCACTCGTGAATGCAATCCCGAGATACTTGAATTTCTCCACCTGTCTCAATGAGGCTCCACTAACATGGAGAGCGCACTGAGCAGGCTGTCTTGAAAGGACCAGAACCTCGGTTTTAGCCACACTGATCTTCATCCCAGCTTCTTCACATTTGGCTGCAAGCCGGTCTAGTGCATGCTGAAGGTTCGTGCGAGAAGACCCAAGGAGGACAAGGTCGTCAGCAAAGAGCAACCTCTCCACCAGGCAGTCGCCCACACAAACACGCTCATCGCCTCGGCTGCCCCTGTCTATCCAGTCCATAAAGATAATGAACAAGATGGGCGACAGTACGCACCCTTGGCGGAGTCCAACACCCACGGTGAACGGTCTTGACTTAATGCCATTTATCCGGACACACATCTCAGAGCTTTCGTACAGAGACATGATAGCAACCAGTAATTGCCCATCCACTCCATACTCTTGCAACACTTGCCAGAGCTTCTCCCGAGGAACTCTGTCATATGCTTTTTCGAGGTCCACAAAGCAAGCGTAGACCTCTTTTGCATACTCCCAGGATTTCTCAAAGATTTGCCTTAGAGCAAAGATGTGATCCGTCGTGCTTCGGCCAGGTCGGAAACCACACTGCTCCCCTGACAGTTTGGAGTCGACTATTTCCCGACTTCTCTTCTCCAGACACTTAGCGTACACTTTCCCAGGAATGCTGAGCAAAGAGATGCCTCGATAGTTGTTGCAATCTCTCTGGTCTCCCTTTTTGAAGATAGGGATCACAATTCCTGTCTGCCATTGCTTAGGGGCCTGTCCAGATATCCAAGCAACCTGACACACTCGAGTCAGCCACAGGATACCATCCTGATTTAAGGCCTTTAACATCTCGGACCGGATTTCATCATCACCTGCAGCTTTGCCAGTCTTCAGGGACTTAATTGCCCATCTGACTTCTGTTTCAGTGATACTACCGTGACTATTCTCCGCTCCAAGGTGCATCTCGTATGTCTCAGTTGTTGTCGTCACCGGATTAAGAAGAGATGCAAAGTATTCCTTCCACCTATGCAATACGCTCTCCTCCGTTTTCAGAAGCCTCCCATCTGAACTCTTAATAGTTTGTGATGAAAGAGACTTCTTTCCACGGAGGCGGCGCACGGTCTGCCAGAACACCTTGTTTGCCGAACCATAGTCTGCCTCCAATTTCTCCCCGAACTTCTCCCAGGTCTTGGCTTTAGCTGTTGATACTGTCTTTGCTGCTGCTTTTCGCGCCTCAGTGTACCGCACTCGGCTCGAAGTTGACTTATTTGCAAGCCATAGCAAATAGGCTTCCTTCTTTGCCTTGACAGCTTCTTGGACTTCACCGTTCCACCACGCAGTCCTTTTCTCACCGCCCTGCGCCACACTCCGCCGCTTACGACCACAGCACAATGCAGCCGAAGTAATCACAGCAGTTTTAAACAACTGCCACTCCTCTTCAACAGTACCACGATCACTGGGAAGTTCTTTGAAACTTGAAGATATGTTATCTGCAAAGGTCTTCCTCACAGCTCTATCCTCCAGTGCCTCCCATTTGATGCGCCAAGTTTGTCTGAACCTAGTATTTCGCTTGGTTGGCATGGATTCAGAGAACCGCAAAGTGCAGACAACAAGGTGGTGATCAGTTGATAGTTCTGCCCCTCTTCTCACACGAGTATCCAACACTGATCGGAATAAGTCAGCTGAAACAATTACAAAATCAATCAGTGACTTCTGGTCCATTGCATCCCTGTACCAGGTATACTTATGGACATCCCTGTGCTGGAAGAAGGTGTTTGTGATGGAAAGTCCATTGTTGCAACAGAGATCCAACAAGCACCTCCCATTCGCATTTAAATCGGGGTCACCATTCCTCCCAATCACGCCTTTCCACGTTTGGTCATCAGCCCCTACGTGTGCATTGAAGTCGCCCATCAGGATGACAGAATCTGCACTCCCTCTCCTGCTAAGAGCAGCATCAACTTCATCTAGAAACAGTGGGTACTCTGTGACTGCATTCGGAGCATATGCAACGAATAGAGAGAGAGACCGTTTCCCTATCTGAAGTCTCAGGAGACACAGTCTTCCACCTAAGGGGGTCCAATCTGCAACATAATCTGCCAGCCGGGGACTTGTGAGTATCCCCACTCCCGCCTGGGCAGTCATGTTAGGGTCGACACCAGAGTAGAAAAGCTTCCACCCTCCTTCTAAGTCCACAGTTCCAGAACCCGGACGTTTCGTAGAGGTAATACCTATGATATCCAGTCGATACCGTTTGGCTTCCTCCACTAACTCTGATTCCTTTCCTGTCATGGAGAATACATTCCAAGTGCCAATTGACAGCACCCGATCCCGTTGTCGCTTTACCAGTTTCTCCTCCTGGGTAAAGGCATGCGCTGCCCCCGACCGCTTCCCCAAGCGCATAGCGAGTGCCCTGGTGGGGCTTCTCGGAGGCATTGCTCCGAGATAACAGCCGGGAGACTGTCGCTTATTTTTCGAACGAGAGCCTCTGCCTAACTCCCGAACGCGGGTGACTTTAACCTGCGCCACACCCGATGCAGTATGAATTTTCTTATTCGTAGACATCATGAGATATATATTTGTTTAGATACTCTTCGTCTCACTTCTCAACCATGACCTTTCTGGTAAGGGTGACCCTAAAGTAGCCATGCTACAACCAGCATAGCTCACAGAATCCCTGAAGCACCCAAACCCCTGACCCACGGTAAAATTACTGTATATAGCAGGCGTGGAGATAAATTATTTTAAGCATTTAAGTTAAATGGTCTGTTTTATTGTAAACCTAATTTTTATAATGTAAATGAGACAATTAAAACACCTATAGGATTAACGACCTCACAAGAAGGCCTAGAAATGTGGCATCGACGCTTTTGCTATATAAATAGCAAATATATAGTTAATACAAGTCAACAAGACTGTGTTAGAGGGTTACCTAGTTTTAAGAACACACATTCAGATTGTGAATCTTGTAAGATTGCAAAGATCAGGCGTAGGTCATTTAAGTCAATTTCTGAAATTAAGTCAGATAAACCATTACAGCTTATCCATATGGACGTTTGTGGTCCTCTTCCTTGTGTTTCAAAAGGGGGATGTAGATATTTTCTAACTATTGTTGATGATTACTCTAGGAAAGTGACTGTATACCGCTTAAAGAAAAAGTCAGATGTTTTTACATGCTTTACTAGATATCAGAGTCGAGCTGAAAGATTTTTAAATTTGAAAGTGATGAATATTAGAACAGACAATAGGATGGAATTTATACATGATAGTTTTAGTAAATTTTTAGATGAACAGGGAATACATGCTGAAACGACAAACACCTATACACCCGAACAAAATGGGGTTAGTGAACGTTTTAATTACACAGCACTGAATGCTGTAAAAGCTATGCTCAATGATAGTGGACTAGATAATGAGTTCTGGGCAGAAGCTGTTTTGTGTTTTACTTATGTATGGAATCGTGTTTGCCACCAAGGACAAACCAAGACCCTTTCCAGCTATATTCGGCAAAGAAACCGTCAATCATCTTAAAAGTTTCGGTTGCACAGCTTACGTAGGTGTTCCCAAACAATTAAGGAACAAATTGCAAATGAGAATGGAAAAGGGAATAATGATAGGATATGCAATGAAAACAAAAGGGTATCGAATATGGATGCCGAATCAAAAGGCTGTTAAAGAAACCATAAATGTTACATTCGATGAGAATGAAGGTAGCAAGGAAGCTATACTGGGCCCTATTAAAAATGATAAATTGGAAAAATATGTTCAAGTTTCAGAAGAATCTGAATCTGATGACGATGAACAAATAGAAAGTATTCCTACGAAACATGAAATGGAATCTTTTCCATTTTACAGTTTTAAATGGATTAGAACTGCTGTTTCTAGACCTGATGGTTCTAAAACATATATATTATGGCATTGAGGGTACCAATATGAGATTAAGATCGTATAATGATGCACAAAAATATTGCTCTTCACATGGTATAGATTATAAACGTGAATATTTTAATTTCAGTGGTAAAAATGATTATACTGGTCCTGTAAATCAAAATGTTAGTTTATATAACAGTCATAATAATGCAAATGTTAATTTAGAAGCATGCCATGTAGAAGTTGTTATTCCAAAAAATTATAAGGAAGCAATTACATCTTTCTCAAAAAATGAATGGCAAAAGGCCATGGAAGAAGAGATTGACACTATGTTAGATAGAAATGTATGGCAGCTTGTAGAAAAGCCACCTAATGTTAAAATATTAGGAAATAGATGGGTGTATACTGTAAAAAAGAATGAACAAAATGAAATTAATAGGTATAAGGCATGTCTAGTAGCCCAAGGCTATAAACAAGAAAAGGGTGAAATGTATGAGGAAGTATTTAGTCCTGTTGTAAATTTTTCAGTAATTAGATTGTTTTTTACTATTTTGGTGTGTTTATTAGGTTGGATCAATTGTCAACTTGATGTCAAATGTGCATATTTATATGTAAACTTAAAAGAAAAAATTTATATGTATCAACCACAAGGCTTTGTTAATTCTAATAATCCAAACTTTGTATGTATGTTAAACAAAGCAATTTATGGTAGAGAGTCTACACCAAAGTGGTAGAGAGTGGTTTTTCGAAATCCACAGAGTATTAGAAAGTTTGAATTTTAAAAAATTAAAATGGTGCAATTGTGTTTATATTTTTGATAACAATATTATTCTATTATTATATGTCGATGATATTGTAATCTTTGGTAAATCTGATGCACAAGTTGAAAATATTATTTCAATGTTAAGTAGCAAATTTGATATCAAAGTAATGGGTAAAACAAGAAAATTGTTAGGTGTTGAATTTGAAGAATGTAATGGTAAGCTATACGTACACCAACAAGATTATATCAGGAAGATCTGTAATATGTATGGAGGATTCAATATCCCTATTACCTCATTACCAATAGCTAAAGGAACTGTATTTACTAAATTAGATTGTCCCAAAAACGAAGATGAGATTAAAAGAATGGAAAGATTACCTTACAGAAGTCTCATTGGTTGCTCATCTTATATAGCGGGTCGTACAAGACCAGATATAAGTTATGCAGTAAATATATTATCACAATTTCAAAAAAAATCCAGGTTATGTTCATTGGAACAATTTATTAAAATTACTTGGGTATTTAAAGTGTACAGAAGATTTAAAGCTTGATCTCTCTAATATTAATAATTAAATATAAATTGTTAGTGATTCAGATTTTGCTGCTAACAGATGATAGGATATCTATGGGAGGCATTATTTTATTTGTTGATAAAGTACCCATTATTTGGAAAACTTTTAAACAAAAAAGCGTAACTCTGTCTACAATGGAGGCAGAATATGTTACTTTAACTGAGGCAGCAAAGGAACTTGTATGGTTTATACTTATTTTACATGAATGCAAATCTACTAAGGTTTTTAACTTAGATTCTTTTTATAAACTGATGTGTGATAATCAAGCTGCAATTGATTTTTCAAATTCCCCTATAGAAAACAGTAGAACAAAACACATTGATGTTAGATATCATTTTTTAAGAAATCTTGTTTATGAGAAATTGTTTGACTTGAAATACGTAAAAAGTAAAGATAATAATGCTGAAATTTTACGAAAGCATTACCAAAAGAAAAATTTAATAAATTTGTCGGAAGTATTTTTATAAAATAATTTTTATGGAAAAATTAGTATTTTTAAGATGTACTATCGTGAACCTGAGAGGGGGGAGGCAATGTTAATTATAATATCTTCACTGTCATGTCCAATAATGTATTTATTTACTCATGTCCAATACTGAGATGATACACCATTGTTGTGTTGCTAAGTTTTTTTTTTTTACTTGCTGTTCTTTAAGATGTTCTGAATGAGTGTCTTTGTATCAATGTCAGTTCTTTCAGATCTTCTGTTTTCAATGAATGTCAATGTCGGTTAATAATTTTTCATGTACTGTATGTATCTCCTCATTTGATGACTTTTCTTCTATTAAAGATATGCGTTTTATAAATTAAACACTGATGCTTTCTGCAATATTTATTTGAAGCCTAACATGTTTGTATGCCTAACAATATGCATTGTTATAGTAGATTGTCATCAAATTTTTAAAATTTTTCACTTCTTTACAGCTTTATCAGTAATACCATTTTATAATGTATACAATAATTTCCAGGTCAAAAATTTGATAAGACAAGTCTATTTACTTCAGATATAAAGTTGCTACTTTTTCAACATTGCAGAAAGTACTGTTTTTTCCATGTCCTCAAAACACTGAAACTCTTGTATAAAACTCGAGAAAATGGTTCTCAAAACAAAAACACAGCACTTATATATACAAGCAATCCCAAAAGGGCACATTTTTAAAAAATACTATGATGTGGCTGAGTTTGTTTATGCAAATGTAGAGTGTGACCAAAGACAATAAGAAAGGAAGACCGGACAATTCTCTGTTTTAAGTGATTCGCGCATCACGCCATTTGATGTAGTCTGCTCAGTTTGTTGGATGGCGTAATTATCGTATATTAAAATAAAGAGAAATTATGTTAATTATTTAAATAAATTATGTATTTAATAAATAAATAAAAATTATACGTTGCATTACGTTGTTACTTTTATTAAATCGAAACTGTGTGAAAACGAAACTAAAAGTGTTTGATTCCACTTAGCTGTTCGATTGACTCATAACGGTTGATAATCATTAAAAAAAGTGACAGCGGCTGGTGTGCAGCTGATTCAAATGAAATATGTCATTGGGACGCTTGTGTGAAGATCCAGGTTGTTCCAACAGACGAGTACATATGTATAAATCATTGCTGTCATACTAACTTTAATTTGCATAATTTTAATCTTTTAAATCCATCAGTTTAAATTTTATGTTTGCTGAAGTTTCTATTGTTTTGTACTTTGGTTTGATTCTGCTTAACATATGGATTAGATTGTCTTTTTGCTTTGTTTTATTTGTGTAGTGATTATATTTGTTATTTCTTGTAATTTTTTATCCATTCCTAGATGTAATAAATAATTTCTGTTACTTTCACTATTTGTTGAGCTAGAATCTTATTAAATACTGAAGTTATTACCTCATTAATTATTAATTATATAAATTATCTTTCGATACTTCAATTTTATTGATTTATAAATATACAACTTCTGTGATATTGTATATAAATATACATTTATTTACTTTGGTTTTTTTAAAAGTCTCAACTTTTAAATTTTTTATTGTTAGTAAATTATTTCTTTAATTATTTAGGAATTATCCTAAAAATTCTATGCATGAATTAAGATGCATAAATTAATTTAAATTTAATCAAAATAATTTTTAATTGTAATAATTGCGAGTTAATAAAATGAAGAAATATCTTACAATGAAGAGGTTGTTTGAGGTTAATTAAAGAAAGGCTGCTTGGAGGGTAGAATTGTGTTTGCTCCTACTGCTAGCTAGTAATGGCACTAGTTTAGGAGGCATCATTTTCTTCTATGGGAAAACGTGAATTGTCCAGTCTTCCTTTCTTATCGTCTTTGGTGTGATCTTATGATCACGTTAGGCGTTAAAGGGTTAAGGTATGTTAATATGGATATTTTTTTTTTATGGGGGTCATTTTTTTAATACGAGGGGAGATCAAAAAGTAAAATGCACTAACTCGCAGCAGGAGCGTGCTGTGTGTTACAATCTTGGGCAAAGCGGAGAAAGGGACATTAACTGTGCAGACATCAGATAGGACTGTTGCTGTGGTTTCCCATCGTGTTTTGTGTGACTAGCGGGCTAAAAGCAATGGCGCGTCAACTGGATATCCACTCCAAACTTGAGGTGCGAGCAGCAATCAGATTTCTATGGCCAAACTGGTGAATTGCACGGACATTCATCGTGAAATCACTGCTGTATATGGAAATTGAGCGCCGGTGTGATTTTGTTGCACGATAACGCAACACCTCACAAGGCCCGCCAAACGTGCGAACTGCTGCAGCGATTCAAGTGGGAGGTTTGGCAATATCCTCCATACAGTCCCGACTTAGTGCCATGCGACTTTCATCTTTTTGGTAAGCTCAAAATGGAACGCGGTGAACAACTATTTCGAAACGATGAGGAGGTGAAAGCGGCTGTCACCGTGTGGTTACAAAACGCTGGAGGAGATTTCTATGCATCCGGAATCGAAAAGTTGGTTGATCGTTCGGATAAATGTTTAGGGTCTCTTGGGGACTATGTGGAAAAGTGAACCTACATTATATGCTGCTATAGCAGTGTTGCTTTTGTATAGGTTGTGTAATAAATGGCCATACTGTGGAAGTGCAACTTACTTTTTGATCTCCCCTCGTAGTTATTCATTATTTTAGTTTTAAATTTTATAAAATAAACAATTTGCCAGTTGTTGCCTTTTGATTTTATTTTATCTGTCCGTTTTGCTTTAAATAGCTTCTAGATCCGTTACATGTATATTGTTATAGGGTAATTTAAGCCATAATAATGAGAAACTTATTGTTTCGAGATAGCATCATTTTCCCCAAAACGTGTCTTCTCATGGCGATTGTTGTCTTTTTTTATGTTGTTTTTATTTTTGGGGGTAGGGGGGATTAAGTAAGCAGCGGAGTATCAGCTTTCCTGATAAGTTGCGTTTTGCCATTGGATCGAGTTTTTCATTATTTAGCTGCTTTAACTATGTCTATTATTTTTGGTTGCCTATTACCATATTGAACATTTAGCAACTAACCTTAGCTTGAGAACTGCCCCATTGTGTGGCCATCGATTTCGTCTTTTTCGCTGATGCTCTTTTTTATATCATGGAGTCGACCCAGATGAAACAACGATGTTCTTTTGTTGTGGCTGAGTCCATATAAATGTTGGTTTGTAGCATTGCATACTTGTCTGATGTGGGATATAGTTGAGCGTTAAATAATGTATCATTTCGGAGGGACAGTTTGGATGCTCTCGGGTTGTGATATTGGGAAACGTTTCAGTGCCTGGGCGCCTCATAGAGAATCTTTGAGGCCAAAGTGGTCGTGAAAGGGTTACTGTGCCCCCCCCCCCCCTTTGTTAATGTTGTGATGTTCAAGTTTGTTTTTTTTTTTAAATAAAAATAAAGCCCTTGCATCACATGTATTATTTTGTTTTATATGCTGTATAATATATGTGAATTTTATGTTGGAAATATCTTATTTTGTAATATTTTTGAAGTTTGCTTGTATTGTTTCTATCATGCTGAAGACTGGCATTGTTGGACGTTGTTGAGGAGCAGAAGAAAATTCGAAAAACAACAAGCTTCACTTCCATAGCCAGCAGCAAACAACGATGATCTCTTCCAGCCTTAATCCTCAGCTAGGTTTTCTTCAGGACATAGCCACCATGTTGGATTTTGTCTTGTTAAACTTTTGTTTCAACATTAAGGTGATGAAATTGAATGTTTCATTCCGTCGTATTTTCTCCTTTGTGCTCTTTTGGACTAGGTGATGCAATTTGATGCAGCAACTGTGAATGGAAGAACTTTTGTACTCGAAGCCTTTTATTTCTGGTGAACTGTTTGTAATTTCTTTGCTTTTTGAGGATCGTCATGTTGGTATTCTATTGTATTCAGATTTGGTTTGTAATACTGTTTTATAGTGTTTGCTGTGGCTATTTTATACTGTTTTAAAGTGTTTGCTGGTAGTCAAAATTTCAGATTTATACTTTTTTGTATAGATTTATAATTACTTTATATGTAATATTCCTTTTTCTTGTCAGGAGGCATCCACACCCAGTTATTGTTCTTGTCGATCAACTTGCCATGGTAAATTTGAATACTTAGGTATTCAGTAGTCCTACAATCATCTTACTCTTTTTTTATATGTAATTACTAATACATGGGATTTAGTAAGCCTACATTGTTTATACAGTGAACAGGTATTCACTTTTAGAATGCTTATGCATTTGAATTAAGTTTAGAACAGTTCCCAAAGGTGGAATCTGTTGTCGTTTTGATGATCAAACTGCTTATTCTTTACTTGGTACTTTTGAGCATTTATGATGATGCTGTAAGTACAACTTGATATCAATGTTGATGCATTGATTCTATAGTTTTAAAATACAGGTTTCTTTTTATATTTATGATGCTTATGCATTAGCAATAATTTTGTAATTAATTTGTTTGAGTTCTCATGCTTTGTCTACGGTGTATTGAGATACATGCTAGTTTGTTTAAAGTTTATATTCGGAGTTTAGGTACAAAGAGTGCCTGTAGTCAGATTGTTGTTTTTTTTGTTGTTTTTTTTTTCATGTGTCACCTACCTGTTTCTTTGCACAGGGAACTGTTGGATGATGACACTGGGAGTTTAGAGGAATGTGGATGATTCCTGCAGTTGATATAATTTAGTTTATTGGAGTTTGCCTGTTCCTCATGGACAGGGAACAGACAAGCAATGTAACTTGGTTTAAATTGGGCATGGGCTCAGTTAAGAAACTTTTACTTGATTAGGAACTCGTGGAATTTATACCGAGTTTAAGTTTATGGTGTATCTCGTGATTTTTAGGATTGTTGGATTATACCTAAGCTGCATACTTCTAATATATATTCTTTTATAATAAATACTTGAAGCTATTTGCTTATTTGATTGAAATATCTTAATTGTTTATCTTCCAATTCAGAATTAATATTTTATCTTAAATAAATAAATAACGAACGGGTTATTGCAGAAATAAACACAATGCCATCAATTAAGCAATGTAGATGTACTACAACCATTAACCATTACCGATTAAAATGTCTTTCCTCATTACAATGTTAAGAAAGGGATCATACGATGTTATCCGGATGCTGTGGTAATGTTATTGCTTATGTCTTGCTGTATGGATTTGCAGGTTGCATATAGATGTGTCAGTAAGTTTGTCAGATAAATAAGGTATATGGTATAAATATATTTTAATGAAATTTCTTCATTTTTAAATTGTGACATTCCATGTCAGTTTGGGATGCTGCATGTGCCAGCAGGAATGTTTGGGAGTAATCAAAGGGTTGTGTTTTATTTGTGTTGCATGAGGGGGGGGGGGGGTTGTATGGCGTGTGCGTTTGTGTTGAGTTTCTGGTAGTGGTCTGTTTTGGTGGTGTCTTTTGTGTTCGTGTGCGCTTTGTTGAATTAAATTTTTGTGCTGTTTTGGGTTAAAAGAAGTTTTCTTTGGTGTGCGTAATTAAATTATGTCTGTTATTTTTTATCGTCTTGGCATTGACAGATTATTGCCATGCCAACAGCGATGCAGCGTCGGTCCATCACTCTTGTGTTTGTTGGAATCTGGTATTGTTGGCAGATTTTCTGAGAAAATCCTCCCAGCTTCCAGCAAACAATTGTTGCGTTTTGTTCCTGGAATTTCTTATTCTGTCCGATTAAACTTCAATATTTTGTTGTTTATATTTTTTTTGTGTCACTTTACGGCCGATTTTTGGGCAGAGCAGGCTGTGACCTGGGTAGCAGAAGAAGAATGCTAAAATGCATGTGGCCCTTAAATCAGCTTTTGTGCACATTGTGATGTATTATATTTTTTAATAAATGTAATTTCATCGCAATTAATAAGTGCAATCGATGCGTGAAAGTTTTTTGTTTTTTTTTTTGAGTAATGTAAATCGTGCGCACAGTTGTGTGCATTGCCATCAAGCCTACCTTCTCCCGTGGGGCAATGGCGGCGTTAGTTCAAACATACTGTTTGACTTTTAAAGTGAAAGCCAGTATGAAGAGTAATTCATCTCCTGAAAACATCATGGCAGAGTGTCCTGTATGTATGGTAAACCATTTTTTGAAGAGACAAGTCTGCGTGAATGACAATTTTATTTGCTTTTACTGTGTAGATGTTTAATGAACTGTAAGGGGTGGTTAACAAGAAACCGAAGTGGTTATACGAGAAACTGAAGTGGTTATACGAGAAAACCGAAGTGGTTATACGAGAAAACCGAAGTGGTTATACGAGAAACCGAAGTGGTTATACGAGAAAACCGAAGTGGTTATACTAGAAACCAGAGCACTGCGACTCTATGAGTCTATTGTACTATGTGTAGATGTTTAGAGGAGCAGCGAACAATTTAATTTGGCGTGATCCTATTTCTCCCGCATATCATCTGTTCTGCCAGCATAGCTGTGTCCTTGCCAATGTTTAGTATCCAGAGAGCTATTGTTCAGTGTGCTGTGTAAAGAACAGTTTGTCTGTCCTAACCTATACATCGTCGTACTGAACGTGAAGAGACAAGGCTATGTCGCGTTATATTGAAATGTGTGAAACCAAAAATATTGTAATGGCAACGAAGAACTATGTATCAGTTTTGAAAAGTCTCTCTCTAGATAGTGTTATCAAAACTATGTTAACCACATAGAATCTAAAATTAAAAACAATGTTAAATCATTTTAGCGTTTTATTAATAATACAAAGGCTTCCAATACAGTGCCAATATCCATGTGTTATAAAGATGTTTTAAATTGCCCTCAAGACATTGCTAATACTTTTCGTAGTTACTTTTCCTCTACCTACAAAAACAGTGCTGCCAATAACTATCACTAGTGACTACTGCTTACCAACTGATCTTTTTAGGCTCACCATTACCCTCAAGGATATAGAAGATAAACTCAATCATATTAACATGACCAAGAAACCTGATCCAGATGATATCCATCCTACATTTCTGCGATCATGTGCTACATTCATGCGATCCACCCTACATTTCTGCGATCATGTGCTTTCCCCTCTTGATTATCTTTAATAAATCGTTGTCAACGGGTCTTTTTCCTGAAGTTTGGAAAAAAGTATTTATTATTTCTATTCATAAATCTGGTGCCAAGCAAAATATAGAAAACTACCACCCTATTACAATCTAGTCAGCCATCCCCAAGTCTTTTTGAATCAATAGTTCTCGATAAAATTCAACCAGTCTTCCATTCCATTATTACACCTCATCAGCATGGCTTCATTAAAGGAAGGTCTGCTGTCACAAATTTAATGATTTATGAAAAGTTCATTATCGATGAATTTAATCTACATGGTCAGGTTGATGCCATATACACTGACATATCAAAGGCATTTGATAGAGTTAACCATTCTTTTCTTTGTAATAAACTAGCAGCCTTTGGTGTCCGTGATCCCCTATTAGCATGGATCTCCAACTTTATCACTGGCAGACAAATTATCCGTTAAACTTGGTGATACAGTTTCAGCCTTGTTTACAGTCACCAGTGGAGTGCCTCAAGGGTCCCATCTTGGCCCTCTACTTTTCTTACTATTTATAAACGATATTGGTACCGCCATAATCATAGAAGGGAAGTAGTGAAACTCCGTAATTCCCTATGTTCCACTGCATGATGGCGCCACTTCTGTTTTGGCACCAAGCTTATTTTCCTGTTAACTTTTATTTACAAAATGATAAAATCTAAAATGAATGACAACATATCAAAAATAAAATTTCAATTATGCATTTATTAAACTTTATTGCCTTTTATTATTAATAAATTTAAAACAGAATTATACTCTTAAAAAATAAATAACAGCTCAAGTATAATCAGAGAAAGAGTTCAAATATTAAGAGAGCAATTTTGCAAATTTTTTATGTGATTTACTTTTCACTGCATTACAAACATCTCTCCTTAATTCTCTCGCCAGAAAATAAAAACTAGTCTGAATATAATACAAAATACAGGGTGAACAAAATACAGTCGCTAAACCCTTAAATTCTCGTCGCCACTCCTTACAGGATGTTAGTCTTTATATTCTTCATAACTTCCGTAACAAAAAAGAAAGAAAGCAATTAGAGTCCTTTTCTCATGAAATTCAATTCCCTATAATGACATTAACCTTCGCAAAAGCACCATTCTTTCATTACCTTTCCCCCACTCCCTTCTCCCTCCAACTATTCTCTAATTTGTCAAGGGGCTTTCTTTCTACAGATTCTTTCAGTATCTTTGGCTTCAGATAAGCATTAAATCTTCAGTAATAAAAAATTATTTTCTTCTATGTATGTATAAGCATAAGGGAGTTTCACTACTTCCCTTCTATGATTATGGTATCGCCCTTGAGGATTGTCAATATTTGTTATTTGCTGCAAACGTTTACTAGTACACAGCCAACGGGTTAGGTCATTCCAGTACAGAGAAGGACACCTGGGGAGGAGTTTAATATGCTCCTCCTTGTAGTATGCACAAAGCGCTAAAAAAAGGAACACGTGATGCCACGGTAGATGTCGTTTGAGCAATTGAATGGGTGATTCTCTCCTTACTACGAGTGCACATACAAACTACTGCTATGCTTACAGCCAACCTCGTTTTCCTCGAGTTGGGACAAATTAGTTGCATATGACAATTTAAAAATGCCTGCGGGGAAGTTTTCTGGTTAACAAGTTAAGGCATAATAAGGAACATGATTGTATAAATCATGAAACTGTACTGATAAGAAACATAGTACTTAGTTGTGTTGAAACTGTGTTTTAAGCGCGATGTTTAGACAGTAAGTGAGAGGGGCCCCTCTTCAGCTTGTTGCATGCAGATTGATTGTAATAGTATAATTAGAGTGCACTCGCTGAGAGCTGTCGCAGTATTAATTATTATTGTTAACATTTACTTTGTATCAATGTTTATCCTTCAAACCCCTGACGATTACCCTTTTCCATAGGTGAGTTGTTGCTCTTACTAGTTGGTAGCAAAAGGGTGGTGGGGGGGGGGGGGCATGTCACAAAAGGAACAATACTAACTACTACCATGCCAGCATTGTTTAAAAAAAATAAAAACAAATGAAAAACCTAATGTAGAGACGAAGTGTACTATAACCCCCAATATTAAAAGGGAAAGAAATTTGAAATTACAGTTACCGGTATATTAGAAAAATAGAGAAAGAAAATATACAATTTTGTAAGCTTTCATAGTCTGCGTAAATTTGTCTCTAGGAGTAGTGTGGCAGCATGCATCCAGAGTTCTAAACTACACATAGTCAAAATCACAAGGGATGACTAACATGGGCTTTCTGCACAAGCTCAAGGAATTCTGAGAAAAGGCATCTCTTGGACAAAGAAGATTAGTCTAAGTCTTTCCGTACATCTTCTTTTAAGAACTACCGTAAGTTGTAAATTAAATTTTCTCACCATCGGAGCTAACATCTTCACCTGGCCCAAGAAGACACTGATTCAAAGTTTTAGCTAGATTTGTCCATCTCGACAAAAAGACAAGAACTTTGATTAAAGGCATTAAAGCAAAAATACGACTGAAAATCCTGGTTGGCTGGCTATGATGAAACGACTCTGGAGTGTCTGGAAGATGTGGCCCCTTGGCTGGTTGGCATCGTAGTGCTTAAGCTGGGTTTTGATAATTTTTCAACAATGCTTTGCTACACTGCCAGCTCGTGCAACAAAGAAAGAAGATACCCTGTGCTGCATGCATATGCTAACTCCACGAATGAATTATACAAACAATGGCATTTAAAAATAGACTTGTCAGAAACTGTGGACTATGATTGAAACAACAAATCAAATGAAAACACAATTCCACACAAAATTTTTAATAACACGAATGCACATTTCAGGAGCCATGCTGCCTTCGTCAGCGTGGTACAAGTTTGATCAGAACAGTTTTATTTGGTTTGTTGTTTCAATGGCATTTAGCTTAATCAAAACTTTTCTACATATCAATGTTTAAAAAACTTAGAACGTTAAAGAATTAGCTAATTCATAAAATATAATTTATTTTGTGCACTTACTTATAAAGCGCAGACACTTGTGATGTGGAAAACGAATAACTTTATGTGGGCTCAATTTTTGCACATCATAAATTACTGCAACAAGAGTGACTACAGAACTTAATACCCACCTTGAACACCTCATTTCGGTAACAAACTTCAATGAGAGAGTGTTCGCAGAGAGCTTCACAAATGTGATATTTGTGGAAGAGCTCAAAGTAAAAAGCCTTTCATCAGAAACCAATGCTAAAACCCATGTCAGGTGCTGTAAAGACCATAAAGCCTGGACATCTGATGACTGGAAAAGAGTGATATGGTCTGACAAATCATCCTTCGCATTATTTCAGACGGGGCAAATTTACATTTGGAGAAGCCCCAAAGAAGCCTGTCCAGACTATCTCATTCCTACAGTAAAACACGGTAGCGGAGTTGTAATGGTTTGAGGGTCCATTTCTTATTATTCAGTTGGTCCAATTACTACCCACAGTGGCCAAATTATTGCTGACCGATATTGTGACCTTTCCATGGTGCAGATTTTGTTCCCTGACAACAATGCCCTTTTTCAAAAATGACAATGCACCCATACACCCTGCCAGAACTGTGAAATCTTCAAGGGAATCTTTGAAGAACACGAAGGCGAATTGCAACATCTTCCATGGCCCGCTCAATCACCAGAATTTGAATATAATCAAACCAGTATGGCCAGTTTTGGAGAGGCAACTCAAAAGAAGATTTCCTCCCTCTTCAGCTCTTGGAGAGGCAAGTTGTTTTGTTGAAGAGTGGTACAAAATCCCAATGGAGACTATTCAAGTAATTGTATGAATCCATTCCAAGGAGGTTAGAAGTGGTATTCGAGGCAAAAGGAGGCCCAACACCTTATTAATAAACAATTTGTAACTTTTTTCTTGTGTTTACATTATTTTGTCCAACCCCTGTAGTTCAAGAATTTTTTTGAAAAGTTGAGCTACGAACATATGGAATGCTATTCTGTCTGTGTTCCTCCTAGTTTTGCCTACATCTCTCCATTGCTATCGCTGCCACCACCTAGTGAGCATGAACAGCTTCCAGTTTAGAAATTAGAGAGCATGAATGCTACTACTTTATTACTGTTGGCTTGAATCTTATTTTCTCCTCATATGAATTCCTTAAGTAATAAATTCTACAGGTAAAACTGATTATGATTATAAAAATACCCGTATTAGAATACGTATCGCATTCGGGTACCATATGCATTTCCTAAAGTGAATACACCTGTGTATACGGAGTTCGTAGACTTTGCCAAAATTCTATAGAACCTGTACCACTTGTGAATAAGCAGAGTTTGCTTTTTAGGATTTTTTAAAGACCTGAATTTAACATCGGAATTTTAACATCAGAAAGTTCAATTTAAGTACTACTTTTTATAGTTAATGTTTATTTCAAGAAACTACTGATGAAACTTGCAAATTTTGGCTGTTCTGCATAATGTTAAAGGACAACTCTATGGTCACAACTTTACTTAAATCGAAAGACTAACGCATTGATAACATCGTAGCACATTTAAAATTTTTTAATTCGAATCTTAAATGCGTGAAAAACTGAAAATTCTGAATTGAATTCGAAAGGCATCCATCTTGGGTGGAGGAGTGACGTAAGTCGAGGATTGCTCCTAGAAAGCTGTGCAGTGAAGCTTTAACATTCACCATATGTCTATTATACATTCACTCAGTACTGCATACACTACAATTTTCACAATGTCTGGACATGAAAGCAACGATTCAGATATCAGTTTTGAGACTTACGAAGATACGGAGGCTTATTTTAACAACTATCTACATAATGAATTGGTCAACGATTTGGAGCACCTTGTAGATGCTATGGATGGTTTAGGCGTGAAACCATATAGTTTCGAGCTTCTCCGACACGATCACTCATCATTAGTGTCGCCGAATCGACGGAAAATGTACTACCCGCAACAAATTGTCAAGTATAATTAATAATTCAATTATTTAAATATGAACAATTTCATGATATTAATTTTTAAATTAGGTATCAGTGCACAATATGTGAAGATATGCAGACATCACAAGAGAACGTATGCTGTCGTGATTATGCCGAGGTCGATGCCGGGTCATTCGGCGTGCATCACCAAAAATTCCGTGTTATCAAAAATCTGCCTGGATTATGATGTACCAACCATCGCATATAAAAGTGACCATTGGTTGGTTTGGTTTATTAGAATTTTTGGCGTCGACTACTAAGGTCATTTTGCGCCTTTTTACACAAGTTATATCTGTACGCAGCCCAAGACAAACACAAAAATCCATGCCCAGAATTGAAGAATCTTTTGAAATTTCTGGCGTTTTTAATGCAATCATTTTGTTATCACGGTGGGATTCGAACCCACGACCAGTCGAACTCGAGAACTAGAATAAAAGTGCATATACAAGTTACAGACAATTTGTCTATTGGGTGCATATGGGAAGAAATAAAAGAAAAGTTCTTCCAAGTTGCGTTGTGACAGCCATTTGAAAAAATTTTTCCTTCACAAGAATATTGTAGTTTCAAATACTGTAAAACTATTAAGATCGTTGCATATCAAATGTCAGATTTCGAGGTGGGTTCCGCGCCTCAGCACGGTTTCCACATTTAGTAGCAAATACCCATAAACCTATCAGCAACCAGCTGCCTGAAATTTGCATGTCTGCGATGATATTTAATAGCGTTTGAACCCAAGCAAAGATAGTCATGACTTCATACAAATTACATGTGATAATGCATTATGAATTCATGTTGAATCACACTGCATCCAAGGCCTCTCGAAACATTAATAAGGTATTTGGTGTAGGCACCATAAACGAACGTACTGTCTAACGTTGGTTTCGAAAATTCTGGGCAGGAGTGACGGACCTGGCAAATGAGCCACGCGGCAGACCGCCCAACGTGTTGAATGACGCTGATCTGAAGTGATCTGTGGAAGAGGACCCATCAAATATTGTTCGGGACCTTGCAGGGGATCATGTTGTATCAGCGTCGACTGTCAGTAGACACCTTAAGACCATCAGCAAGGTGAAAAAGCAGGACAAATGGGTCCCACATGAACTTACGGAAAACCAAAAAAGACCGTCGGTTGGAAGTGTGTACAGAAATGCTTTTGCGCCATGAAGAAGCGAGGAATCTTTAACGCATTGTCACCTGCGACGAGAAGTTGCTCCTATACGACAATAGGAAACTGTCAGCACAATGGCTGGATTCTGATGAACCCCCGCGACAGTTCCCTTAACTCCCGTTGCACCCCAGGAAGCTCATAGTTACGGTTTGGTGGAACATCTGTGGTGTAGCTTATTACAGCTTCCTGCAGCAGGGGGAGACGATCACCACTGCGACCTACTGTCGTGAACTGCATCATATGCACACAAAACTGTGTCAGCAACAACCTGCACGTGTTCATCGCAAAGGCGTCCTTCTGCTGCATGACAACGAACGTCCACACGTTGCACGAACGACCGTGCAGGCGCTACAGGCTTTGGGCTACAAGGTGCTTCCACACCCCCTCGTACTCTCCAGACCTCTCCCCTGCCGACTACTATCTTTTTCAGAGCCTGGACAATTTTCTGCGGAGGAAAACATTCCTAACCCAAACAGACGTTGTAATCGCATTCCGGGAGTTTATCGAGTCCTGTGACCATTGCTTCTATTGCAGAGGGCTCGAGAAGCTGCCAAATCGTTGGCAATAATTAAAGACAATTTTTTTGAAGAATTAAAATCATCGATTGGAGTGAAACAAAATGTCTCCCATGATGACATCATTGAGGACATAATACAGGAGATCGCTATCACGTGAGAAAAATATCTTTTTTGGAGTCAAAGAGAGCTCAAAAAAGTCGAACAAAGTGCTGACGATAAACAGAGTGTAGCGCAAATCCTGGCTGCGATTCCTGATACTCCCCTGACTGTAGAATGCCTTCGTATCTCCGCTTGGGGAAACCACCTGCCTGTAAGGACTAAAAATAATTATGCCCTCGAAATCTGATGTTATCCATATTTTAAAGCACAAAAGAGGAATCAACAACAAAATTTTCAGTGTCTAGTGATAACACTACAATGCAGCGTGAGCGATTTAAATCTCTTAAAGCTGCTCTGATGATACGCCACAATGAAGGAGAGTCATATCTATATATAAATACGGGAACACATTTTTTGTTATGGACTTTTACCTGTGTTAACGTGGACGAATATGCATGAAACTTATATGGTTGGAAAGTTCCTGTGCACTAGATGTGAACAATATATTTTGTTTGCGTATTTGTTCACGTTAAAACGGGTAAAAAGCGTTTCAAGAAAGGTAGCATTAAGGAACAGATTGTGCACCATATTTGTCAACGCATTGCCTTTTTTATTGTTTTTTTTAAATAATAAATATCAAATTAACTCAAATCATTGTTGATGTTCATTTGAAAGAATTTTAATTGTCGTGTTGTTGATGTTCATTTCAAACCATTAGAAAACCGTATAACAAATACTGTACTCTGCAGTTTTTGAAAGTCAACGAACTGATTTCAGAACCTGAAGGTCCCTAAGTATAATATAGTACCTTTAATGTACCTATACATTATTACATAGAAACAACTGCCTTAAAAATTATTAACCAACTATTCAAAATATTTCTATTATTTGTAGTAAGCATTTTATGTATTTTTCGTCGTCTTCTAAGCTATTTTAAGGTTTTTTCATACATTTTGAAAGTAATATTTTTAGTTAAAAATAAATAAATACCAATTTTGAAGTTTTTGATTTTTATTTATTTATTTTTTAAAAATTTTGTTAACACTCTTTCTTTAGTAACAAAAAAAGTTATCGAACTTTGGTTTCTAACAGACCTTAATTTTCCACAGTGGGACGGGGGGAGAGACGCAGAGATAGGGAGAGACAATTTAGCTTAAATATAAATATTATATTTAGATAATAATTCGATAGATATATTAAAAGATATCTTTAGATTTTCAAAGTTACCACTGCGGTGAAATGAATCGGGAGTGTCAGAATGTCATGCAAAGCATTTTGGATATTTATTGTGTTATCTATTTTTCATTCTTCAAAGTTTATTAATAAGCAAGATTGAGGCTAGAACAATTACACATGTTTTTTTTCCTCAGAAATGTGATCAAATTTCAATCATTGGGGGATCCTAGTAATGATTAAATTCATCAATGGCTGTCCTCAAATTGTGAAGTCCAATTCAAAAAACTAAAGTACTCGGGACTATCCATATATCAGAATGTAAATGGACTACGCACAAAATTGACTGAAATTTCATCAAATTGCTCTGTATATGATATTTGTCTTACTGAGACCAACTTATGTCCAGATTTTAACAATGCCGAACTTGACTTAACTAATTATGCCATATATCGACAAGATCGTGATGAATCCACCAGTGCAAAAAAAAAAAAAATCAGGTGGTGGTGGCGTTCTTGCGATTAGTAACCATTTTTCCTCCATTGCATTAAAAAACAAATACATCGAAAGTGGAACATATGTTTGTTAAAATTAACAATCCTCTATAATCTTCTGTGGAGTATATATTCCTCCTGGTGCACCTGTGAAGATATCTTTTACATTTCAATGAGATTTAACATATGATGCTGCCACATCCTGATCAAACACATGCATCTTAGGCGACTATAACCTTCGTGAGCTTTCACCTTTTTGGACCACAGACAATAAATATAGGGAGATTACAAAAGAACTTCACACTTTTAAAAATTTATTACATCAAAGCTATTCAGAATATAGACACACCACATACGGATTCTTAAAGAAAAACTCTTGAAGTTTATTGTGACAGTTAAAGATGTTCAATATTGCCCCCCACCCTCGTCGAATTCGTCCCAAACCCGCATTAACATGTTTCCATCAATCCCACGTATCGCTACCGTAATGCATTCTTTCAGCTCGTCTAGGTCACGGGGAAGGGGTAGGGTGAAGACCTTGTCCTTTACACACCCCCAAAAAAAGAAATCACTTTGATGGATTAGTCGAGCAAACAATAACCTGGAACTTGCAAAGTGGCCACCACGGAGCCCCGACCTCACACCCTGTGATTTCGGTGATCTGTTATATAATCATGGGATTGACATTTCAAATATTTCAATTTCTGCTTTGACATAAAACACAAACTTAAAACACTCAAGGCCAACAAAAGTCCTGGCCCGGATAACCTGCATCTGCTTTTTATTTCCACTTGTGCCTCTCCATTGTGTCTTCCTCTTCTAATCATTTTTAACAAATCCCTCAATCTTGGTGTATTTCCTAATTTTTGTAAGAGCAGTTTTATTGTTCCAGTTTTTAAATCTGGCAAAAGGAGTGATGTGACAAGCTATCGTCCGGTTACTATTCAGTCAGTTATCCCTATAGTGTTTGAATCTATCATTTTAGATAAAATAGAGAGTCACTTTAAACATATCATTATTCCCAAGCAACATGGTTTTATTCCAGGGAGATCTGTTCTTACAAACTTACTGACATATGAAAATTTTATCTTTGACAATCTCGACAGACATAAACAAGTTGATGTTATTTATACAGATTTTACTAAAGCCTTCGATAAAGTGAACCATAATATTCTATGTATGAAACTTGAAGCCTTCGGTATCAGAGACCCACTTTTATCTTGGATCTATAGTTTTATTGTGTCTCGGAGTTTGTACGTTAAAATTAAAGGCAACATCTCCTGTTCATTTAGTGCTACTAGTGGGGTACCCTAAGGGTTCACACTTGGGCCCCCTTCTGTTTCTTCTCTATATTAATGACATCACTGAGGTATTGAATGGAGTTCAATTATTGTTATTTGCAGACGACTTGAAAACATTTATCTCTATTAATGATGAATGTGATTGCAGTGCACTTTAAAATTCTTTGAATGCATTATCATTATGGTGTACACGTAATGGCATGATGCTCAATATTAGAAAATGTAAAGCTATGTCTTTCTGCAAAAACAGACACATCCTTGGTGCCTTATCCTCATTCAGTTGATGATATCATTCAAGAGAAGGTTACAAATATAAAAGATCTTTGTGTCGTTTTTGACAGTAGAATGACTTAAGTCTCATGTAGATTATATTCTCAAAAAATCCTATAAAAATTTAGGTTTTCTGAATAGACATATACAACCTTTTCAGGATATTACATCAATTAAAATTCTATACAGTGGGGTCTCGGCTAACGAACGTAATTCGTTCCAGAACCTTGTTCGCTAACTGAATTGTTCGTTAGCCGAATCGCGTTTTCCCATAAGAAAGTGTGAAAATGATTTTAATTGGTTCCAGAACTTAAAAAATAACCAATAGAAAATAAATTTACTTAATTTAATTTTTAATTTAATTTTATTTTATTTATCACCTCATTTGAGGTAAAATACAAACATTAAAACAAAACACAAAAATAAAACAAAATACATTTTGTCATAATCAGTCAACTTGGTGATTTTCATAAGAACAAAACAAAATCAACCTAACTAAACTAAGACAACTATGTGTACACTAACAATAAACCAACAACGAAAATTTAAAAAGGATAGCGGCTTAAAAATTCTTTTTTTTAAAGCTTTTTTAAAATGCTTAATTAAAAAAAACAAAAAATAATTTAAGACATTTTTAATTTACTGCTTTATGTTCACATGAAAACATCAACACGTGACGTCTTCATCTAAACATCCGTTGTATCACTGCAGAACACGTGGAACTCGCAGCTGTCGAAACGTAAGTAATAAATGTGCACCTGTTATTCGATCTTAGCGCGCACGTACTTGTTTTTTTATTTTTTATTTTGCTCCCTACTTCCGTTCGTTAGCCGATACCGGAAGCGTACGAATGCCATGTTCGCTAGCAGGGGCGTTCGTTAGCAGAGACCCCACTGTATTGTGCATTAGTTCATCCAAATCTAGAATATGCCTCTATAATCTGGTCTCCCCATATGTTAAATATATTGATGCAGTTGAAAGAATTCAGAGAAGATTTCTTTGCATGATTAATAGAAAACTGGGTAATCTTTCCTTCAATACCGATTATGTCCATCTTCATAAACTTTTAAACATCAAAACTCTGGCTGATAGAAGAATACGTTCAGACCTAGTCTTTCTTTTTGACTTACTGAATTCCACTGTTGACTGTCCTATTTACTAGAACAGATTCCTATCCATATCCCTAACTACATTACTAGGAATACAGTGCCCTTTCTGGTTGAGAAACAGTGTCCGCCAATAATTATGTCATATCCCTAACTCGCCAATTAGACGTCTCCTCAGGAGTGCAAATTTCTATTTGGCTAATTTTGACATTTTTCATGACAAGAGACAAAAACTCAAATTAATCTTTTCATTCCTTCTACTGATAATTAATTATTATTATATATTAATTATATTAATTGTTTTTAATTTATTTTGTTAGTGATTTCATTGCTTTATTTAAATCATTATCTTTTCATCTATCTTTATTTTTAATTTGTATTTATGATTATACTTAATATTTCTTTCGCAATAGGGTAGTCCCGTCAATAAATAAATAAATAAAATAAATAATGTTTGGATTGCAATGGGGATTATTTCGAATAGCACGTATGAAGGTGTCCTTTCTAGAGGGCCATTAAAAATGACCTCTGCAATCCAACATTTGATATACAACGACCTGATAATTAAAATTCTCTCAAGCCATTTTCTTTATTTATTTGATCATAACTAAAATTTATGGAAAAACAAACTAAATTTCAGGTTATCAAATGTATTTTATTATACTGATATATTTTAATTTATGATCATCACTAAGAATAAACCATTTCAGCCAGTTTAAATGACAAATGTTTTAGCTTCAAAACAAAAATTTGCTACTGTTAACACTATTTCAGGCATCCCAGTCAGTTTTTAATTGAATAATATAGGAAATATAGGAATTTTAATGTACATTTATAGGAATAATATAGGAAATGTTGTAAAAATATAGGAACTGGAGGCCAGACCATTACAAATAGTTTTCATCTAGAAGATTTATTAAAATTGACATTTACAATTTAAATGAACAAAAAAGTTTGAATGACACATTCTTTATGTCAAATGTTGCTTTTACAAACAATGATTTCTTGAGAATCTTAAAATTTGAAAAAACTCAATTGTTCTTAATATGAAATACAGCTATTAACAGTTTGTTTCAATAAGCAATGATATGAATATTTTTATTTCTTTTTAATTTTTTTTGCAGGAGTTTCTGATGTTGGAAAAAAACTGTTAATTATAGTCTTTCTTTTTTCCACCACTTTTTGTTTGTTTCTATTAATTTCCATTTCTTTATGTGCAACATCTAATTTATTTTTTGCTGCCTCTATCATAGCTTGAGCTAAAGAAATAGCTTTAAAATCCTTTTTCTCCAAAGCCTGTTTAAGTTTTTCATTCCCATCCCTGAGCAAATCATTTCCAACTTCTATTTCTGCAACTTGTCTTATTTCTTTCTCAGCATATAATTTTGATTTTTCAACTAAATCTTCTTTTGTTCTAGACAATTCTTTCATTTTCTGCTGTTTTGCCATTTCTTCTGCTTTTTTCTGTTCTTGTACTTTTTTCTTTTCTTCTGCTTCTTTTTTTTCTTGTTCTAAACGCTGCATATAATGACTATGAGCAGAGCGGGCCATTTGTAAGATTTCTCTTGTAATCGGAACCATGTGAGGCCTATTATTGTAAACTTTAAGTCCATCTTGAATGGAAAGGATACCATTTATTGAAATTTCAGATAATTTTATTCTGTCAGGACTGATAATCATGTTGCTATCAGAAAATCCTCTTTCAACTGCAGCATTACCATGTGACAAAACCAAGACAACTTTAACAAGTTTCATAATCGAAAGATATTTCAATTGATCTGAAGAAGTCTTCATGCAGAAAAAATGCCTCCAATAATGATCAATTCTTGTTTTTGTATTGAGACACTCTTCTGCAAGTGTCTCATTTTGATATAATCTCCATTCCTTGCTTAAATGGTCAATGTCAATTTCTATAGGTAATGCCTTAGCTAAATTTTTCATAGCATTTAAAGTCCATGCTTCCTCGGGTACTTGAGGTTGAAGGGCTTTGCAATTTTTGAGAATTTCATTATCCAAAGGTAACTTTTCTAACATATACTGTGTTACAACTTTATGGAAACCATAGATACCTTTTATAATAATTTTACATTTTTCCTGAGGTAGTGCGATTAATGCAGAACGGCATCTATCTCCCATTTCAAGATATTTTTCTTTTAAATGAATGCTCTCATTTTCAAGGTTGAGAGATTTAAGTTGTGAAATTTTCTTGCACTCTTTCAAAATATCACTTCTGATATTCTTATTACAAAGAAAATTTTAGCGAACTATAAGTTCATCATAGAGTAAATGAATAAGTGGTTCCTGCTTTTGAAAAAATGTTAAGAATGAACTGAATGATTCAGCAACTGATTTTAAGAAACACAATTCTGCAAAAGTCTGTTTTATAACTAACTTGTTCCTGATTCTTATATAGCGAGCATTTGATGAAACAGAGGGCTGACTTTTTGGAAGTTCGTTAATGAAATACGCTTGTAGTCCTTCCCATTGTTCCAGGATTCTCTCAATGGCAGGCAATAATGTTAGCCATCTACATTCAACATGTTTAAGAAATTTGTTATGTTTTAAACTTAGTTTTTGCTGAATGCTAAAATAATCTTCTTGCCTAGCTGCAGACATTTTAAACCAAGAATGAATATCGATTATTAATTCCGGGATGTGGCAGAAATTGGGCAAATTCCAATCCTTTGGAAAACGCATTATGCATAACATGGAGGCAACAGGTTCCTACATTTACAAGTCCAACGTCATTTGGTCTTTTTGTCTTTAATATTTCATCATTGACGATTCTCCAAACGGTTTTATTGACGTTAGGCCCATCACTGCCCAACATCACAAGTTTATTTAAGGACAACCATTTTCATCAATAGCAAATATAATCTTCTGAGCTATCTGTATTCCGGTAGCATGTCCCATAAGGTATGTTCGTAAATGGCGACCAGTTACTGCATCTGCAACTGGTGACCAGTATCGAACTTTTATATCCAGTTGCTTAACAAGTTGTTTGTTTGTAGTTTCGTCATATTCTAAGGTGTAAGAATATGATGATCTAAGTTGACTTAGAAGGCATTTATGAAAGTACGGCCCAATTGCATCAGATATAAGATAGGATATTTTAGACGAACTCATCGAAAAGTTTCCAGGAACTGCGCCAGGAAACATAGACTCAAAGAGTTCTTTTATATTATCACAGGATGAATAAGAATATCTAGACTGAACAACTTTCATTGCCCACAAAATTTCTGCCCTAGTACCAATATCATTTTGTGAAGCACAATATAAAATTGGTTTTATTTGATTTTCAGAATCACTGATTAATGAATTTGCTGATGAAAGAGTATTGCTTTCATTTCTGCAACCAATACCAATTGTCAGCTGTTTTCCATTTAGGATGTCTCTTGCATTTTTTATATGAGTTGTTCCATGAGCATGCTGCTCAATTTTTTGAAGGCCTTGGTTGTTGCAACTGAAAGTCTTCTTGCACAAATTGCAGTAAAGCGTGGTTCCCACATGCGTAAAAACAACGGCAGAAACCACAAAGCAGAAATATTGTATGACGTCACTTCCTGTTTTCGTCTCTTCTGCCCGACTGAAAATTTCTGCTCTTTAGAGTTGGGTTGAGTTCAACTTTTGTGGCACAAGCAGGGCAGAAACGATTGCTCAGCCAATTGAAAACGATCTCTGCAGTGACGTCACAGTGACGTCCCCTCTCTCTCACAAAATAAAAATGTCGGACACTCAGCTCATAAAGGTGAAGAGGCCGAGAAAGAAAATTGATGTAGAAGCGCTAATAGAAGAGGTGGCAAAATATATATTTATTAATTAATTAATCAAATTAAATTGAATAAACAACAATTGAATGCAAAAATTCGATGTGATGATTGATGAGGAATGAACAAACTGTGTACGTACTGCGTGCAGTCGAAGCCGACTGTTTTGATCGATCGACGGCTTCGGTGCAGTGCATTTGTGTTGGGCAAAACTTCTGCTATTTTATCCTTTTGAGTTTCTGCCATGTGGGACACCTGCAGGAGCAGAAAGTAAAAAGGCAGGAAAAAATACGCCCTGGTTTCTGCTCTCTTGTTTTCTGCCAGTGGGAACCACGCTTAAGCTGAGAATGAGGAATTTTTTGATTGTTCACACCAAGATGATATTAGATGCCCATTTTTATCTGTTCTTTTAAGCCATTCTGAATTGAAATTTGTATTTCCGGCTGGCATTTGAAATAAGTAAATGTTGTACACAAAACCTGAAAAAGATAAAAATAGTGTAATATTATATATTTTTTTATATGTGATTATAAACACTCAAAAATATACATGTATTTTCCATTAATACAATTGAAACTTTTAAGAATAACTTTATCCCATGAAGGGTAATATGGGGGAAAAAAATACTGCATTAATAATGAACAATGCAGGATTCTAATGAATAAAGAATTATGTTTCAGCTTCGTTTGATTCAAAATTTAATTTTTAAAAGTGCTATTAAGGTATCAAAGAAAAAAGTGCTATCAAGGTATCATTACAATTTACTGCAAACAAACTAAAGGCCTCAAATACTTTAAATGACTTGTTCTGAGATCTTATATTTTCAAAATATTTTTGTTTAGGATTTTTTTCTTACTCTCAGAAAAAGTAAAAGAATTGGTTTCATACAGTTTTAAATGAATTTCATACAATTTTAAATGAATTTAATACGATTTTAAATGAATTTATTATGATTTTAAATGTACTGGCCGCGTTTGTTTTTTTCAGATGTAGTGACTTGAATTTCATTAGGAGTTGACTGTGTTTCAACATTTGAATGATTTTCAACATTTCATTCCTTTTCGCAAAATTCTAATTGGAATCACAAATAAACCTGTCGTTGCTTAAATGTACTAATATTTCCTGTGCATTCATATTTTCATCCATTTCATCCTATTTTACAAACGAGAAACGTTACTAATTTTACAATCGTTTGCTTTGGAAATGTTTGTCCATAGGGAAGCATTTTTACAATACAGGTAAAATAGTCTTATAAATTATTGCTAGGTGGACAGTAATATAAATTTTTGTAAAAATTTAAAAATAGTTTTAGTAACAAATTTTGTAAAATTATTTTAGAGTATTTAGTAATTATACTTTATTTACACAAATTATATTTATTTAAAATTGTATTAAATTCATTTAAAAATGTATTAAATCTATTTAAAAATGTATGAAATTCATTTAAAATTGTATCAAGCCAATTTGTAAAAATTGTAATAACTTTGAAAACCAAAGAACTATACTTATTCAAAAAACTAATAAATAAAAATTAAAGAACAATTGCCTTAGTAAGGTGTAGTGGAAAAGTTTATTTTAAGAAAATGCAATGATGTATAAGATTTTGATAATATTTAATAATCTATTATCTTTTTAAAGATATTTTAAAAAATAAGTTAAAATATTTAAGTTTTATCAAATTACTTTGACAAATAGACTAGGCCTGTATACTTGATAAGGGGACCAATACTACTTAAAATAAATTTCTAAAAAATTCTTACCTGTTCAGTAGTATTTTTATTTGCATTTAAGACTACTGAACAGGTAAGAATTTTTTAGAAATTTATTATGCCTATATAGTTTGAAACCATCTGTGATCTTAGATTATAGTCGTTTCATTTTTTTTAATGAAAATTAAAATTAATTTATTATTCAGACAAAATAGTATAAAATTCAGTAAAAGTGATATTTTTATAGAAATATAAACTTTTCTTACCTGTTGATCCTTAGAACATTTGTTTCTGATTGCTAGATAGTGCTTTTGGTTCACAGCAATAGACCATGTGTAGTATTAACACTTTAACCACTGGTCACTTTTCTCTTGTGACTAAATTTTCTTTGAAATGTACCTCTTTGGATATTAGTCATCAACTGGCTAAACATAATAGAATAATCACCCCTCCTATGATTCACAATTATCTGCCTGTGGGCATTTGATAGGGGAAAATGTGAATGTAAAAGGAGGAAGAGAGTGCAATACATAAGATCTACATTCACTTCCTTGATTTGACAGATTAATTTCCCTTCCAAAAATTAAATCAAAAAATGTTGGCCTTTTTAAAATATTTTAGATGTCTTAAACATAAACACAAAAGAATCTTTAAAAAATAGGAAATATAGGAATATTTGTCCATATATAGGAATTTATAGGAACCTTAAAAAAAATATAGGAAATATAGGAAGACTGGGATGCCTGCTATTTACTTATTTAACTAGATTTCTAAATAAAATTTTAATGGCATCTTAGTCAAACATTAAAACCAATAGCCAATAACCAGTCCCCCCTCCCTTTTTCTATTTGTAAATTGGGGCTTCAAATCAGCACTTGATTTGCCAATACGCCGACTAACCAGCGGCCTAGGGGCGGCAGATTTCATTAGTTTGACTATCCTATTTGTTCTGGAAAACTCAGATTTTTTATGTAAAAATAGATATAATTTAAGTTTCTATCTTTTCTATTCTTTAAGTTTATTTTACTGTTTTGCAGACAGTGATTGTTGAGTACATATTGTTTTAATAAATGTTAATTAAAAAATCTCCACGTGATTATCACTGTCTGCAGCTAGTTGTCCCTCGCGAATAATTTTCGTGATCACGAGGATGTGTCCCACTATTGTGGATGTTCTTTCCGTGGTTACTGTTTTTTTGTATTTCAGTCAGACCACTTCCAGCCACTGGCTTGACCAGTAGTCCCTTCTTCTGGTCCTCTACGTCCTTCCTAGCTTGCAGCATGGCATTCATCTTCCATTTATCATTTTCGTTCCAATGCTCTGAGAATTACTCTTACCCAGCCGTTCAATGTTTAGTTTTTTATTGAATTTCTCACTTTCTCGCGGCAGCCATGGTTCTTTACCGAGCAGCATTGTTTTGCGGGTTACCCCATACAGTAATAATGAAATTTCTTTTAATGCTATTTCAACAATAACGCGCACAAGGGATGCCATGCTGAACATTTCAATTCTTATTTCCCATTAATAATTGATTATCATTTCGCAGTCTTTCTTTAGACATTTAATGGGAATTTGAAATTTCTTTTCCTTATTCTTTATAAGGAATTGGTCTGTCTCAATTCTTTTTTATATTTAAAGTTAATTCACTCAAAGTAGCGATTAATATTTCTCGTTACAGTGTTTTGCTGTATTTAACGTACATTCAAGTATTTCTTTATTTTATTCTGAGAAATATTTTTTCTTTTGTAAATGAGATCGCAATGCCTATTCCTCAATTAAATCATATTGTATAGAACATTCTTTTGTATAGAATATTTTGATATTTTATAAATGAATATTGCATTTTTTAAACCAAAATAAAAGTCTTTTAACGAGCCACGTTCATTCTTAAGTTTCGGGGTTTCTTTTAAAGTATCACCCTTTAAATTCTATTTTATTTTGCTTCCCCCTCTGAACACTATCTACCTATCTACTTAAATACGTATTATTTATGGCCTAAATAGTCTTAGTTTACATTACATTACTTACAAGTGATCACGAAAATAGGGGCAGCAGAAAGTCAGTGGCCTATACTAAGGAAAAGTATAAATCCGGCACTGCTTCAAATCATAATCAAGTTTTTAAAAACCCCCCTCCCCTCTTTGTTTATGGTTGGCTACTATTTAATGTTTCAGTGAACAAAATAATTCCCCTTGACGAAGTAGTAGCAGCTCTGAGGTCACGTCTATTTTTTGAGAAATTGAATTTCTCAAATGTAGTATTTAGAAATGTAAAAGAGTTTATGTTATTACGTTTCTGATCATTTCCAATCGAATGTGGCCACCTGAACACTTCAAAACGTGTAGTTGCATTTTGTCCGGTTGAGTTTTATCCGGATACCTCTTTAGTTACATAGCCTTGCGCAAATAGATAGTGAGCTTAATACCTATATCATTATGACAGGTTCAATAACAAAACAATACTTTTCAAAGTGAGCGGAGCAGAGTCGACTAGTCACGGTTGGAAGCTAGTTATTTCTTCGACCAAAAATTATCCAATTCTTCCTAATTCATACTTAGGAAATTGATGAAATGATATCACTACATTATCAGTACTTCTATTCGTATAGCCAAATCTACATAAGAATGAGGCATGATGAATATGTGATTTACCATTCAGTAAGATTGGTTGTAAATGCAGGGTTGAGTCACATTATTATGACCACCCCCTAAGTTTCTCTTCAGCATTGCCCAGCCGAGGAATGATGTCACGTGTTGGGGATTGGTTAAGTGACTATGTTCAAAAACATCACTTATTACTGCAGTGGATAAGAAACTTGATTTATCAGATCTGGAAAAGGGGATGATAATCGGCTTTCGGGCCAAGGGTGGCAGTATTTCAGAAACCGCACAGTTTGTGAACTGTTCTTATGCTGCCGTAGTTAAAGTGTACCATGACTGGGAAAATGGGACCGCTTAGAATAAACAGTATGGGAACTGTGGAGCACCACGTGCCATTGATGAGAGAGGTAAACATCGGCTGCGAAGGTGTGTGAAGTACAACCGAAGAGCTACAGTGGGCCAACTTACCACTCAAACCAACAAGGGTGCACCAGACATGTCTCTAAAACCACAGTACAGAGGACCCTGCTACGTATGGGCCTCCACAGCTTTCTCGCCACACACATACTGATGAAAGTCCATCGCCAAAAACGGTTGTAAAAGAAACTGGACCACTTCTGACTGGAAAAAGGTTGCCTTCTCCGATGAGTCATGATTTCTGCTCCGCAGAAGTGACGGCCATTGGGGGGCGAGGCGAGAAACCTCTCAGAACAAGCATCCTGCAACCATTGTTGGACGAATCCAGGCTGGTGGCAGCAGCATCATGGTGGGGACTGTTCTCATGGCACTGTCTGGAACCACTGATACATGTGGAAGGCACCGATTCGGTTATTTATCCATAAATGCAGATCAGGTACACCCGTACATGGCGACCATCTTCCCAGAGGGGGATGGCACGTTCTAGCAAGACAATGTGATGTGTCATACGGCTGCAATTGTTTAGGGGTGGTTTGAGGAACACGACCAAGAGTTCCAAGTACTACCCTGCCCCGCTAATTCCCCTGACCTTAACCCAATCGAGAACCTTTGGGATCACCTCGATCGTCATGTGCGTGCTATGAAACAACTATCACGTACCCTTCAGCAGCTATCGGATGCTCTACAGTCTGCATGGCAACAGCTACCAGTAGAAACCTACCAGGATCATATTGACTCACTACCACGCTGTCTAGCTGCTGTCCGTGCCACTAAACGCAGTTATTCGGGGTATTAGCTGGTGGTCATAATACTGTGACTCGACTATCTACTCAGTGAGAAAATATCGGGAGATGTTAGAAAGAGAGCTAATTGTTGATGCTGGGGCATGATTGTAAAATCCATGTCAGCACAGTGAATTAGAGAAATAATTACATTGTCTGAAAGCTTCCATAGTGTGATTTTTTAGTAAACAAACTAAAAAAAAAGTTTCCAAATTCATTCACTGTCATTCATGTAACGTTTCATATTTTAAAATCATCCATTCGTAACTTTGCTTTAAATGCTACACACATTTCAATAAATATTCCTTTACATAGAGTATATTAAATGAATTAAAATGACCAAAGTAATTTTTAATAATAAAAGGAGTGATTTGATAATATTTCAATAACATGTGAATCTCCTTTTTTAATCCCCTCCTTCATTAGAACTTACATTGGCGACTTTCATTTATATATTTAATTTTATTTTAATTTTATTTTCATTAAAAAAGGAGATTCACATTTATGTTATTATGACCAAAATAATATTTGGAAACTCTAGTTTGTTTACTTAAAAAAATCATGCTGTGGAAGCTTACAAATAACTGGGATTAGCATTAAAACATTAAATCGACCCCAGTGGCTTACCTTGGTCTACGTCACTTCCGGAAAAATAATGGCCGGCACGAGGGGAGTGCAAAAGCACTATTTTTCGCTTTTCAAAGCATTCTTTTATATAGAAATTATGGACCAAAATTAAAAATTTCAACGGAATCGTGTTATATTTATATCAAAAAATGATATTCTGTAAAATAATTATAACCAATTTTTTCATAGAGTTGTCCTTTAAATAAAACAAAATACGAGGGTGATTATAATTCAAGTTTAAGTTTCAAAACGCTATAAAAAAAGAACCACTTAGTAGAATGACGTCCAATTGGAATGGAATGTTATTGAAGAAGGGGGAAAGCTTATGGCATAAGAAAAAAAAGTAGGTCCAAATTTTAGCAACAGATGGCGCTGTAAGCGTCAGAATATGTAATTGAAAATACCTGTCTGTGTTCAGTACTCCGATTGCAAACTTAGTGGAATTGAAGGTACGCATTGCGCAACACATTCTGAACGTGACGCCGGAGACATTTCGATCAGTTGTGGAACATGCTGTTTCTCGATTTCAACTTGTTGCACAGAACGCTGGACAGCATATTGAACATGTTTTGCACCAGTCTCCCGCAATTTAAAAAACCGATTTGATGGATGCTTTGCACTGAACAGTACAGTTGGTTTAACGTGTAACTTACACCTTAGCCTTTGTTTTACGATTCATTTGTCATTTGTAGTCGAAATTCAGATGCTTACAGCACAATCTGTTGCTAAAATTTGGACCTAGTTTTCTTTTTACGCCATAAGCTTTCCCCCTTCTTCAATAACATTCCGTTCCAATTGGACGTCATTCTACTAAGTGGTTCTTTTGTTATTGTCGATCACGGAATACAGTGACGCCGCTCTAGCGGCCATATCTGTAAGCACGCAGTAGGGATTAAACATAGGAGCAGTGAGACAGACGAGATAGTTCAACGCGACAGCTATAACCTATTCGTCCGAGGTTCAATGCAACACTGTTAGGCTAACCTAAACAATCAACAAAGTTGAAAAATGGATAAACAATTGACGGAGTTGAAAAATGATGGTAAGTTTTTATTTATTTATTTTGTTTTTAATTTTATTTTTTACTATCCGTCAAATTTCAGCATGTTGTCTCTTTCTCTGGAGATAGGAAACACTATTATGGTGCATGTTTTAAGTGAAGGGAGTGGGGATCAAGTCCTGTGTCACTTTATTTTCTTTTTATTTTGAGTTGTCAGATCGTTTATAAACGAAATCCTTTTCATCACATGTATTAGCGATCATTGCCTATTAATGATAGACGATGTCAGAAAAACTAACATCAATGCTTCCTTTACATCGATGTTGCGTTTCGTTACTATTTTCAGCAACCGATTGTTTTTGTCAAGCACTAAACATGAAATTTTTATAATTTTAAGTGCATATGATATTTGGAGATTATAATTGTTCCTGTATTTTTATGTAATTTTTTTCTGTATATTAATACATGTACAGTAACACGAACACAGTAGTTCCCCCAGTTTTTGAAAAACATCGGTTGATAACATTTTTATTTAATGAAGTTACGATCATCGAAAATTCGATGTAGATACTTCTTGAATATCGATACTATCGCTTATTACTTCGATATCTTTATTTGGTTTGAACATCGTAAAACCAGTTGGTTCGCATTTTGCACCAAGTCTAGATTTAGACATTACTTCTGCAGTAACATATTCATGGACTATCCTCAAAACCTTCAATTTAATAATCAACTTTCATTTAAATAATGTATTCAATGTTAAATAATTACAGACAGATTGATAATCATTATTTATAGTAAACATGGACCATTAATAATTCAGAAATAACAAATATCACAAATTACAAACAAATCTATTGTCAAAAAGCTAGCAATTACAAAGTTTTACATTTTAACACTTAACAGGTTAATAACAATGTGGAAAGTGGCATTCGGTTATCATTATTAGTCTGTTGTGTCACTTTGTTTCTAGCTTTTTGTAATCAGATTTGTAAGTAATTTGTGAAATTTGTTATTTCTCAATAATAATGCTCCATGTTTACTACAAATAATCAATATGCCTGTATTTTTTTAAAATTTATACTGTTTATTTAATGCTTGTTAATTTAATTTAATGAGTAAATTTTTTAAACTTTTGTTCTTCACAGTCCCCATTTCTTTAGATTTGATGACAATCTTGAGTCACATAGGAGAAAGGAAAAACACATAAATAGAAAAGCACGTAGAATTACACTTATGAAACAAGTATAAATAAATTTTTATGCACGTGAGTGTTCCTCTCGTTTGCTAAATTACTGTATCCTGAAACGAAACCCACTGACTTAAAGTTTTCTTTCATTTGTATTTAATTTATTTATGTACTTTTCAAACCCACTTAACCGTTAGAGTTGCAGGGGCAACAGTGATCTTCTACCATCAGATTCTCCTTGTAATCACCTGGTACTAGGCCAACCCCTTGGTCTCATATCCACTGGTTAGAAAAAAACAACTGCCTAGGAATACCAGTTTGCAGCATCCATATCAGATGGCCATACTGACAAGACCTCTCAATGTGGAGAAGTAGGGACTCTACAACTAAAGACTTTACAACTATGGTGACACAGCTTGCTGCACCGATCTGAGCATCCAATTCTCTATCCTGCCACCCATCACTAGTGAATGCAGTCCCGAGATACTTGAATTTCTCCACCAATATGTCTCAATGGGGTCCCCTTAACACTATGCAAGCTGTCTTGTAAGGAACAAAATCTCAGTTTTAGCCAAATTGATTTTCATCCCCATGCTTAGCTGCAAACCGATGTAGTACATACAAGTTAGTGCAAGAAGACCCAAAAGGTCATGAGCAAAGAGCGATCTCTCCACCAAGCAGTCACGCACACAAAAACGCTCAACACCTTGGCTGCCCAGTCTATTCAGTCCATAAAGATAATGAACAAGAGGGACAGTATGCACCCTTGGCAGAGTCCAACATGCATGAAGGGTCTTTGAATTAATGCCATTTACCCAGACACGAATCTTGGAGTGTTTGTATGCAGATATGATAGCAAAGAAATCTGTCATATGCTTTTTTGAGGTCCAGAAAGCAAGCATAGACTTTTGTATACTCCCAGGGTTTCTCGAAGATTTACCTTAGAAAAAAGTTGTGATTCGTTGTGTTTTGGCCAAGTCGAAAACACACTGCTTCCTCGATCAACTGTTTGGTGTCTGCTATTTCCTGACTTCTACTCTCCTGACACTGAGCATAGTTTCCCAGAAATGCTGAGCAAGAGGATGGATCGTTTGTTGTTGCAATCCCTTCGATCTCCCATCATATTTATTACAAATGAATTTATTTTTGATAAAAACATTTTGATGCAATTCAAGTTATTTATTTACGAGGGTTGGGGCATAAGTCATAGCAACTATTTTTTTTTTATGAGAATTTAAGCATAGGTGGAAAATGTGAAATATACAGATGAAAGGACAAGGAATGGACGAAATGTACGGACATTTAACAACAAGCCAACACTTTGCTTCTCATGTTTATTAAGGTAGTTGACAACATTACAGGTTTCATGTTCTGGAATCATGAAGCCTGTAATGTTTCATACGTTTCATGCTTCTGGAAAATTTATTCTGGAACATGACTACCGGTTTTCTTTTTCCAGAATAAGTAACAGAAATCAAAATAGAGAACGGCTATTTTGATATACGAGCGTTGTTCAACTCGGGTTACATCCTCCTCGCACGGCGGTTGACTGAGAACTGATTTAACATTGCTCTCTGCGCAACATCAGGAACTCACGGAGCCATCTAATGTTGTGGAAACATACTACCAGTCACAGCTTCCTTGAGACATATGACATTTTATGATACCATCCCTTACCTCTGACAAAAAAAAATAGTTGCCATGACTTATGCCCCAACCCTCGTATTTGTATTCTTTTCTGACCAATCCAAATTTTAAAGGCAATTTAATATTTTGTATAAAACAGAATTTTTACTATTTATGAACACTGAATTTTAAATTTGTAATTCTGAGAAATGTCTGATGGTTTAATGCTTTTGGGAAAGAATAAAATTTTTCATTTGGGTATGAAAACAATTATTTTATATGCATTTTATTAATTAAATTTCCCTCAACGTTCATTATTTTTAAAGAAATTTTGAAAATAATTATAAACATTCGCGAGTTACGAAAATCACATTTTTATAACCGAAACACGAATAGCATCATCTAAACATGCATAAGCCCAAATACATCGATCCACATGAGTGAAATCGTAGGATAGGGGCGTGTAAAAGTTTGAATAGTAGCATCGATTTCAATCGGAACAGAAATTCGGAGTAGAATGCTTAGCCGTGCATAGGCTCGACTCAGACGGATACGATTATCGTGGGATCGCGGCTATGGGAATCAGTCTTTTTTTAGACCTACATCGTGGTCGTAATGTAATGAAAAATGCACATGAAATACTAAAATGAATGCACGAGTACTAAGAAAAATGGTATAACATTTCCTGCACGTCTTCTTTAAAATGTTGTGAACAAACAACCATTGTTTCCGTAGGTTTTTTCCCATTTTTAACTTAATGCACCATTCCTTCTTTAATTTCCCATCTCTAGGAAATTTATGGAACAATAGCGTCTTTCCATCTCCTACTTTTCCTTTACACCCCGAGACGCAACAATAATTTACCATCGTATAAAGCAGCGAAAAAAAAATACAGTTGAGTTGTCAAGTGTGCTGTTTTTCTCACGTGCTCGCTCACCTATTCAGTATCCCAACTGCGCCGCCATTATAGTCGCTGCGACGCTAGCGCCACAGGAGTGAAAGTGGTGCCGTGATCGACAATAGCGTTTAGAAACTTATACTTTAATTATAATCACCCTGTATATAGCAACAAAAATGGATACTTGCAGTCAAGAAAAGAGAGGTCCTTCCAGTTTCCCAAAACATAATTTATTGAAAACATACCATATATACTCACGTGTAAGTCTCTAGACCTATATACGCGTATAAGGTATGTGAATCTTCTTTTTTAATGAAAATAAAATAAAATTAAAATAAAATTAAAATAAAATTAAAATAAAATTAAATAAATAAACGAAAGTAACCAATGTAAGTTCTAATGAAGGAGGGGATTAAAAAAGGAGATTCACATGTTATTGAAATATCAAATCACTCCTTTTATTATTAAGTAGCAGAAGAATGGAGATACTTATTGTTTTCACAATGTCAGTCTGTCTGTCAGTCCGTCCCCTTCATAATTTCTGCATTTCATGAGATAGAAGGCTGAAATTCGGAATGTAGCTTACTATGGGCATGTGCATCTTCACTATTTAGTTTGGTTTTAATTGGCCTACTGGGGTCGGAGTTTCAGGGGCAGAAATTAGAGGAAACCAAATGGCCTATGCATATTTATGCATATAAAGGAGTGAAATTCGGTATGCAGATTCCTCTAAGCAAGGTCAACATTACTTTAAAGTTTGGGCCAAATTGTCCCAATAGGGTCGGAGTTGTGGGGGTGGCAGTCACTTGGTCTTTAGAACTATGGCAACAGTTGGCATGTCATATATCATTCGTTCGGAAATGATAAACTAAAGAAGATAGAGCTCTTTTTCATTTTCAAAATACTACTTCGAGAAAATCAATTGTTCGATTAAAAAAAATGGGGGGGGGGGTTAAAAGTGCAGATAAAAGGGTAAAAATATATGACCTCAGCGCTTCCGCTACTTTTCTATACCTTCCTCAGGAGGATTAATTTCTTGTTAATAATTACTTTGGTCATTTTAATTCATTTAATGTACTCTATGTAAAGGAAGAATGTATGAAAAATGTACTTAAAGTTAAGGGACAGACAAAAAAGCGTGTATTATGCGAAAAATCGTATTAAATGGGTACCACTGTATTAGGTGAGATTTGAGAAAAGTACACGGAAATCTATTTGACATGTTCTGGTCCATGCTTCTGACATTAAAGGATTTACAGATGCAGAGAGCAGCAGTCATAGAATTTTATGTGAACATTTACAAGGGAGAGTCAAATGAAAGTCAGCCAATGTCAATGTATGACAAATGGAGTACTTTATTTAAAACTAGTCTCCATGAGCATTTAGACATTTGTCCCACTGAATAACGAGTCGCATGATTCCCTTCTCATAAAACTCCTTGGGTTGCTAATTATTCACAATATCTAACAGACTCTTTCACATCATTGTCCGACACGAATCTGGTTCCCTTGAGCAGTTTTTTCAATAGCCCGAAAACGTGGAAATCGCAAGGCGAGAAGTTGGGGCTATACGGTGGATGTTGCAGCGCTTCCCCACTTGAACCTTTCCAGTTTTTCCTTAACCACACTAGCGACATCCTTCTTTGAACAGTTTGCTCCAACACTTTATAGTGGCCAATGAATTGCAATGTTCGCCGTACACTGCAGCCATACAGCAACTAATTTCGTATTGGGAAACACCTTCAGCTGTCAAAAACCTGACCACACCACACTGTTCATCTATTGGAGCTTCCATTATGTCACGCAAGTGTGTTCAACCCAGTGTATGAGAGCATTAAACAACTTTTATCTTTACACCTATCTGTCACTTTCGTAAATGAGATGCCTATGTGCTAAGCACACGCGTCGCAGATAATGTACCGAACCATTTTTGCTCGGGATGAGTTGGCTCACTTTCATTTGACTTTTCCCTCGTATATTTGTAAATACTGTATACAAGATGCACCTTTTTTCAGGAAATCAAACTAATGAACAGACTACATTGAGAACAAGTTGCTTGTGACTTGCTAACAGAAATGATCAAGAGCCTGATTTTTTTAAATACAATCTTGTTTCTATGAAGCACTTTCAATGAATAAGCATAATGTTCACGTACTAGGCTCTGAGCATCCAAACAAAATTATGAAGCACATGAGAGCCCGAAACTGTATACGTAGTATGGATTGAACATGACAATTAGGCTCTTCTTCATGGAAAGTATCTTAACAGGAAAGCCATATCTAGATATGCTGCAGCAATATGTGATTCTAATGGTTGCATTGTGGTCAACATTGATGTATGACAAGTAATGAAATAAAGGTCCAGGAATAGCATGATGGACCCGTTTTCAAGTTTACTCTGTGAAATCTAATGAACATATAGCATTGTGAGACATGTGCTACGAAAGGTAAACGTTCAAAGTTTACTTCAAACACATCACATCATAGGTTTTCTATGTGATAGCTTTGCATAATCCGACACATCAAACCGGACGATGTGTCCACAACAATTATTCGGCTCACGCGACTATGAAAACCGCGTTAATTTTCGTGCAGTAATTTTTGCGTGATGAGGTAACAAACAAATATACAGACACACAGACAAAAACTCTAAAAATGACTGTTTTGGCTTCTGGTACTGTTTTTAAAACCTGTCGCATAAGATTTTCTTAAATATAAATATGGCAGCATTTTTTAATATGGGTTTTCCAGCTGAACACTTCTTTTCAACAGGATGGAGCTTTAGGCAAGGTGAAGCAATACCATGGCCTCTGATATTATGGCCTTAGACTTTTTGTTCTTTTTTGTTTTTAGGATATGTAAGGATAAATTTTACGGTCCTAGAGTGCAAGTCCTGTAGACATGAATTGTGAACGCTATTGCTAGAGTCACTCTTAAAATGCTACAGCACATCTGGATAGAAATCAAATGCAGGTAGTACTTGTTTTACGTTCACTTGAAAACATTGTTGCTTTAACAACGCTTGACATCAAACAAATGACAAGGAGGCTCTAGGTACTCTCACAGATTTTGATTAAAAAAAAAAAAAAAATTCTATTTGTAGCTTAGAAACACCCATGCAAAGCCATTTGATGCACTTCTCAATTTTCTGAGAAAAAAATTCATAAAGTTTGTTATAATTAACTACACTTTATGAATGCCCGAATTTTAGCATAAATTTTTATCATGTTCAGGTGGTCTAGTGGTAGGATGCGAGAATTTATTTTGTAGGTACGGGTTCAAATCCAGTCTTCAATAATTTTTTTTTCTCTTTATGATTTTTTTTTAATATACCGGTATATGGGAATGTATAATTTATTTACTAAATATGAACCATATTTCTGATTTTCCAATTTGCTACCATAATTTTTTTCTTTTATAAAACTCATAAGATTATGATAGTTAAACAATCTAAAATTTCCGATTTGGCAAGGTTATTTTTACGTAAACTGAAAGGTTGTTACAAGTTACCATATTTTTTGAACATAGGTCATAGCTCTAAACCCCAAAAAATTGAAAAATTTTAAGGAATGCAGCCGAAAGAGTGCGGCTTAAAAAAAATTTTTTTTTGAAATAATGAATCATTATTGGTAATTGTGAATATAACAAAGTTTGAACTATCTCGATTTAGCGTCCCATAGCATCTTAGATAATTTTATTATTTATATAACAATTTTCATTATTTTATATACACTATAACTCACGTTAATACGAGTTTCAAGGGACCGAGCAAAAACTACGCATTATCCAGGATCACGTATTATCTGGGATTGAATTTTTCAGCGAATGGACAAACAATTTTTCAAAAGTGTTGTTGTTACGAAATAATCTTGAAACACATGCATCTTTTTATACACTTTATTTATTTGTGCAAAGAACTGTTATTTGAGTCTGTTTACATGATTGTATATAACACATTCTCCAAATCCTCATGCATCGCTGGCCGCATTCACTTCCTTTTTAGAGTCCCGCCGGATTCCACTTGCTGCCTAATTTCTATTTATTTTTATATGTTAGCAGACTATACAGGCGAATATTAAGAGTCTTTCACAATTTTGTCATCTTCATGTTTGATTTTCTTGCAATATCCAAATATCTAATATCTGGTCCAGCGTAAGATCATTGTGTTTCCTCTTCCGAGATGCAGACATGTGATAATATAAACAAAACTTAACGAAATAAAAATACTAAATGCTAACAAGAGTGATATACAGAGTGACAATTATTGAGTTATATGAAAAAAAAACAAAAAAACCTTTGAACAATTGGCGAAATTCAGTTAAAACTTGGCAGTTGAATGCAGGGCATGATGGGATTTTTTTGAGCATGTGCACTCTTATTCTTGTTCATTTTTCATTGAAAACGATCTCATCCTATTATCCAAAGTGACCCAGTTTTCGAAAAGATGTGGTTCATGCAGGAAGGAGCATGATCCCATCAGACCAATAGTCTGTTTTGTGACCTATGAGGTCAGTAGATAGATTTTAGTAATGTAATTAGAGAGGGATGGTATATGCAGGGCAATTCAGAAAGGTAGGTCAAGAATGAAATATACTATGTACAGTTTGTAGCAAGGAACAATATTTTTCCTATAAACATGAGTCCGGAAATGCATCCTTACAGAGATAATGCAACTTGTACAAGGTAGGAATGAATGTGTTTTACCTGGATGGCAATGGTAGGGTCCATGTAAATTAGGAACTAAACATTTAAAGGAGAGAACACGAACAATTTACAAGAGAAAACGAAACATGTACCTCCATTGTCATACAATGGATTGCTTGACTAATGCGGAGCTGGCGGACATGCATCTCATCTACGGCGAGGCACAGGATAATGCTACTGAAGCGGAAAGGATTTACCAACAGCGTTTTCTGGACCGTGATCACCCACATCGCAGGGCGTTTTAAAAACTAAACCAACGACTTCGAGACAGGTTGCATCGAGGCTCAGTGTCGGCATTTTGAACACCTACTGTAATGTCATTCCTACCTCATACAAGTTGCATTATCTCTGTAAGGATGCATTTCCAGACCCATGTTTATAGGGAAAATATTGTTCCCCACTACAAACTGTACATGGTATTTCATTCTTGACCTACCTTTCTGAATCACCCTGTACAGATGTATACAGGGTGTCTCAAAATTCCTCGTACAAACTTTTAGGGGAGGTAGTATGGGTGATTCTAAGCAAAAATGTTCATATGAACATGGGTCCCAATTTAAACAATAACCGAGATATGAACAGAAATAAAAATGCCGCCACCAAGATCAACATGTTAATAACTCAGTTTCCGGAACGCCTAGAATAATGAAATTTAGGGGAATTATAAGGAACATAAAACCGTGTACGCCGTTAAAATTTGAACTACAGTGAAACCTCTATTCTCGACCACCTCTTTAACACGACCCCCTCTTAACTCGACCACTTTTCCTTGGCACGGAATTATTGTCTAATATGTATAATGCATTTTTTCCCTCTTTAAGCCGACCACCTCTTTACTCGACCAACGACCACCCATTTCAGGCACCAACCATCAATATACCCTCTTTAAACCGACCAGTAGACATGGCAAAATCGAGTCAAGATTGCCATGACTTGATTTTGCCATGTTTACTGGTCGGTCTAAAGAGGGAACATCAATGATTGGTGCCTGAAATGGGTGGCCGTTGGTCTTGGGATTGAAGCGTTAATAATGCCACTTCCTCTAATTTAAAGAGTATGCTCATTTTTTTGAAGAAGGAGTAGGAAACTGAGCACTGTTCAATCTGTTTCTTTGCTTTGTGTATCAGTGGCATTCACTCACACCGCTGCTTTATCTTACAGTTAGGAAGAGCTCAACATGTGATTGCTGTTGAGAATGCATGTGTTGGGCTCACTTTACGTCACTTTCACTCTTCACATCACATTTCAATTTCTTGCCTGCTATTGTCACCATGTCAAAAAGAAAACTTTGTTTTTTATCGCTACAAGACCAAGTCAAAACTTGCTGCATTTCTTTGAAGAGGTGAAAAAAGAATATCAACAAGTTACAGTACGTAAAATGTTGAGCAGAAAAAAATAAACTTCAATGTTTCAGTTTTTCAACAAAGAATAGGGGAAATTTTTGTCCAATAATTGGGATCACTTTTATTGCCATGTAATTGACATGTATTAGGTATTAATATTTTGTTTTTACGTCTTGTTTATTTTGAATAGCCACATTACTGCATAAAGTTATAAAAATTTCATTCAAATTCATTAATAAAACTTTAGTCCATTATGCAAATCACTAAAATAATAAATGAAACCAAAAGAGTAAGCTTTGTATATCATCAGATTATATCCTTATAATGTTAAACAATTGAGACAATGAAACTTTATAAATTACGCTTACCCCCCCCCCCCCAATTCTTTAAGAAGACCACCTCTCCAAACGACCACTATCACGTGGAACCATTGCTGGTCGGCTTAAAGAGGTTTCACTGTAATTCCAAGAAGTAGTTTCCGGGTTACACAGTCAGCATCTTAACATGTGCTGATTAGTACTCGCATGTGAGCACTGTTAAGATCTTTAATGCGTAACTCTGAAACTACTCGTTGGAATACGATCAAGTTTTAACGGTATACACAGTTTTATGTACCCTATTACTCCCCCAAATTTCATTATTCTAGGCAGTCTGGAACCAGAGTTATTAACATGTTGATCGTGGTGGCGGCATTTTTATTTCTGATCATATCTGTTATTGTTCAAATTCGGACCCCTGTTCATATGAACTCTTTTGCTTAGAATCACCCATACTACCTCCCCTAAAAGTTTGTACCAGGAATTTTGAGACACCCTGTATATGATAGTTGGTTTTTTCCCCCTGGTTTGTTTACTCTTTAATTTAAGTTTGGTAATTGTTATTTTTTTTAAATGATATTTAGTTTCATAAACGATTTCTTTTTTCTCTTGTTATTAAGTGTCTACTTGTTGATTTTGTTGCTCATCTTCCCAACAAAGTCTAAGCAAGTAATCTAGCATTGTTGTGATGAAAGTTCTTGGTTCGGGGAGGATTAAGCGGTCGAGCGCTACTGCCCGCGACGATTGTTGTGTATTGCAGGGAAGCAAGAAGATTGCGCTTGTGCGTGACGAGCAAACGGGAGCGATGAGCAATGTGGAGTCAGCAGTTTTGTAATCATGCTGTTGTCGTTCCGAACCCCACCATCTTGTTCAAAATAAATGATGGATGTTGAGCAATATGGCTATTGCTATGAGCCTAGCAATATTACTAATCATTGGCGGATTAAAACCAGCGGAGGTTACAGCTCTTTTTATGTAGTTGGCCAGTTTAGTTTTCCTGGTGGAAGGCAATTTACTCGTCCTTCAGAACGATGTTCGACCAAGTTGAGAATTATGTTCATGTCAGCAGTGCCATTTTGATGTCCGAAATAAATAATGATGTGGATTAATGATTTGCCATGGTGAGATGAACCTGTGTTGTATAAAAAGCGTCCGTGTCTAGAGGGATTAATCGGCTCTCCATCATAAACACTTGCGTACTGTGGCGTGACATTAAGCGTCAAGCGGGAACAGATCATTAGTGATTCTGTAACACTGATGATGACAGTGATTTACCTCTTATGTCACATTCTAAAATTGGAACGGGCGTAAGCATGTTGTATTCTGAAGTAGTGCTGAGCTCTGAGTGAGCTATGTAGCAGTGCCAGTTGTGCGGCTGAACATTTTGGCTCTGGCTCTGGGTGCAGGGTTGTTAGCCCTGGAGGTGTAAGTATTTCGGTCTGTTGGCCGTTATTACATAGTTGGGGACGCTACTTCTGATCTGCCCTACAGAATGCAGTACAGGAAATTAATGGCGATGCGTGCCCGGAAAAGCCTGGGGGTAGTGGGAAATTAGCGAATGTAACAGGGGTTGGGGCAGACAATCTCACAGGTGTATTGGTTAAGGGAGGTTACAATATTCCTGCTCCATAAGCAAAAGGAGTACACGATGTTTTGCGGACGTTGTGTGGTGCTGGTTGATGCAGTGACCTGCGTGTTGTGGGATAACCAAAATTGCATTGTGGGTGCACTTCCATGTATGTTTTAGGCTAGAGTCAAGATAGATGGTACACTCAGAGGAATCTTTTTTTATTAGTTAATATTCTTTCAAAATAGATGTCTAATCAATTAATTTAATTAAGAATATTTTTGTATGACATCAAAAAATACCTAAATAATGCAAAAATATTTGTTGCTAAAGTTTATCACGTAAAACAAAAATATTAGAACTAATTGCTAATGTTTAGTTGTCCGCTAATTATAAATACACTTGCTGAAAATTGTGCGCCAATGTTTTTTTTTATTTTTTATTTGGTTTCCATGTGCGTTGGTTTCTAGTGAGATTGCACAAACCACTTTCTTGACATGACTAACCGCAGTTTCTCTCACACCCTAACGATGCTATTTGAGGCTTTCTAGTACTTCGCCCAACTCGCATGTTCCAAGATCGGGCAAAATGCGCAAGTGTGTGATCACTGTCTAAAAACGCGCTCCTGGTCTAGCCCGCAGTTTGAAGTCCTGGAAGAGCACTTTGGAGTACCCAGAGGGCACTGGCGCAGTCTGGCTTTGGGGTACCCAGAGGGCACTGGAATGTGGATCACTTGACCGCCATATTCTCCTGATCACAACCCTTGTGACTCATTTTTGTGGTGCAACATTAAAGATAAAATTTGCGCAAATAACCCTGGAACCATCACCATGCTCAAAACAGCCATTCAGGAGGTCATCGAAAGCATTCATGCCTTGACACTTCAAGTTTTGCAGAATATTGCTCTTTGTCTGCGCCACAACATAGCCATTGATGGCAAGCATATCGATCATGTCAAACTAAATCTGAGTATATGTAGTTACTTTTAACATTTGAATAAACTTTTTGAACTGTATAATATGAAATAATTATTTCTCTAAGTGAAGTGCTTGTTGGTTCATCGGTATTATGCCGTGATTGGGTAACCAATTACGTCAGATCGTGATTTGTGTTTTTCTATTTAAGTGAAGTGCTAAATAAAGTGTTTGGTATTGTCTTTTGTTGTGCCTTCATCACCTTAAAAAGGAAGTTTTTGAAAACTTGACGTTTTTTTTCATATAGCTCAATTTGCCACCCTGTAAAAATGCTGTGAATAGGATTGTATAGAATTGAAACTCTGAAGATCATTTATCAAGGAATCTGTTTAAATACATGCAGAGAACAAATCAAAATTCGCAGCTATGGAAAGAACACGTGAGTCATTGTTGATGTCCGAATCCGAATTCGTGGTTATGTAAGAACGAAAGAATGCTTCATCGTTTATGTCTAATAGAAGCAATCAGAATTCGTGGATCATCATCAAATATCGCAGGACTAAAAAAAATTCTGCAAACACATTGCAAATAATTTAAGATTCCTAGAAGGAATTTAATTTTTTTTTTTTTTTTGAGCCTAAAAGTACGTATTATCCAGGATCAGTGGGAAAAAAAAAAAGTACGTATTAAAAAGGATGAATTTACATACAAGGTGGTTATAATTAAAGTGACACCATTTAGTCCCTTCTAGCGGCCATTCTGGTAATGAGATTTTGATGAAACTTGAGATATATGTTGTACAGACCATGGGGAAGAAAATTTTGCAATAAAAAAAATTAGAGAAGTTATGGCACTGGTCATGTAAGAAACTGAGAATTTTTACTCAATCAGAGAAGTTATGCAAATGAGATGTAAAATTAGAAAAGCTTTAAAATGACAGTGAAATTAAATGTAAAGTCATTCTTCACGATGGCTTTAGTTAAAAAGGATCAAGCTTTATTGGTGAAGTTGTTTTACCAGAACTGCAATAATGCTTCTGCTGCACTAAGAATATCGACGTTTGAAAAACTAGCGAAATGGGCCTATGTCCATTAATGGTTTAAAAAAGATGATTAAGAAATTTGAAGAAACTGTCGAGTTGGGTACGCTGCCAGTGAGAGGACGAAAACGAATTGCAAATGAGACTGTGGAAGACGTTGCTGCTGCTGTAGTGGAGAGTGCTTAAAGTTCCCAATATTCTTCAGAAAGTGCTCGAGCCGTATCACATGATTTGTCTATTCCGTGGTCTACGGTACAAAATGTTTTGCGTTCTATTTTAAATTGGTATCCATACAAGATCCAGGTGGTTCAAAAGTTGCTTCATGAAGATCCGGAAAAACTCACCGATTTTGTTTGCCAGTTTCTGGCTAGAAGAGCCGTCGATATTTTGTGGAACATTTTGTGGTCAGATGAAGCACATTTCACACTAGACGGAGCAGTGAGTGCTCAAAACTGTCGCATCTGGGGTACTGAAAAGCCGATGGTTGTGCATGAAACGCTTTTGCACTCTGATTACATGACTGTATTGTGCGGATTCACTTCACATTTCATTCTTGGTCCCTTTATCTCTTAAGAGAACACTCCTCAAGGCATTAAAAGATGTTCAATCACTGATGCTCGCTACTGCGAACTTCTGCAGCAGAAAGTCATTCCTGCTTTACAAGAAAGACAATGTTTAGACACTACTGTCTTTGTGCAAGATGGTGCAACATCCCAAATTGCACGACAAGTGAAGGAACTGCTTCATGCTCATTTTGGAGATGATCGGGTGATTTCGAGAACCTTTCCAACTGCATGGCCCGCTCGTTCACCAGATTTAAACCCTTATGACTTCTTGTTGTGGGGATATTTGAAAGATAATGTCTGTGGAGAAAGAATACGGACTGTCCCTGAATTGAAAGCAAGCATAACATGCCATATTACTGCGATTCCTCAAGAAAACCCTTCGCTCTACTGTGGAACATGCAATAATGCGCTTTGAACTTTTCATTGACACAAATGGAATGCACATTGAACAAATGCTCTGATTTTATAAATTTCTCTGCTTCTAACGTAGCAGTCAAAATGTGAACTAATTTTTTTTATTGCAATATTCTGTTCCCCATGGTCTGTATAACATATATCTCAAGTTTCATCAAAATCTGATTACCTTGTGGCCGCTAGAAGGGTCTAAATGGTGCCACTTTAATTATAACCACCCTGTGGAAATAGTTTTCAAGGGGAATGGACCAAAGGAAAATCAAATATTAATTGGTCACATTAACAAGGTTCATCTGTATTTAGTGAAACTTTTAAAAATTTCATAAATTTCAAATAATTATATTAATTTCATTTTAATGAACAAGCGCAACTCCTTATTTCTTCAGCGATAGCCACGGTTCTATCAACAACCATAGCAATAGAGCATTCTGTGACAACACAATTTGGATTCTTAGAAGAGTAGAATGAGCTGGCTTCATGTGGGAATCTCCAACAGCTTTTAACGCACTAATTACATAATTTATGAATGAAATTGTATATGACTGGTTAATTATTGTTCTGAAGTGTGAGAATATTACTTTCTCTGTTAGAAAACGATTGAACACAGATGGTTAATTAAAATGTATGAACTCAAATCCACCATGTTTTTATTGGATAATTTTTGCCAATATAAACATCCATTTGCGATCTACTCTTACAAAAAGCATAAATGTAACAGAATTTTCTTATATAAAGATAGGAAGCAAATACAACAGGTTGGTTTATTAGAAATTTTGGCGTCGACTACTAAGAAATACAACAGAAAATAGGTATACCGTGTGTTCAATTTATCTGAAGACATTGAAATATCTCGAGAACCACACATCGGATCAAAAAAAAGTGTGGAATGAAAAATGTTCGTCTCGAAGGGGGATATCTAATGATACCAAACTCGACCCCCCACCCCTTGGAGGTGGGGGAGGAAGGAGTTAAAAAATTTAAATGGGAACCCCCATTTTTTATTGCAGATTCGGATTCTCCAAAAAAATTACCCCAATTTGACCTACGATTCGAGTCATTTTGGTCACAGATGGCGCTGTAATGACAAAAATCAAAATGGGTAAAAAATCGTTGCAAAATGGCGATTTTCTTTTTCCATTTTATTTTTATTTTGATTTTGATTAAATATTTTTGTTTATTATATCTTATTCTTTATCTAATTTGTATTTTTAATTAATAACTATTATTTATTGTATTCCAGGGTTCTTGTGTCTCGTCCTTCTCTTTATATATATATATCCGTTCTTTTTCCTATTAATAATTCTCCCCCCCTTCCCAGCTGCATTGCTGCTCCTGTTTTCTGTAAATGAGGAGTAGCATTATTAACATTGTAAGCATAATGATTTTTGGCCGGTAGCAAATATATCCATACAAGAGTTTTTTTATTTTTGCTTATTATCTTTTTTTTAGAAAAATTCTGACATTTAAATGCAAATGGATTTTTTTATCAGCAAAAGTTTACACACTTACCTGCTGTAGATAAAAACATGGTGGATTTGAGTTCATGGCTTTATATTAACCGCTCTTTGTTCAATTGTTTAATAACAGTGAATTTAATAGTCTAACCCTTCAGGACAATAATTAACCACCAGTCATATACATTTTCGTTCATAAATTATGAAATTCGCATGTTAAAAGCTATTTTCGGCAATTCACAGATGAAGCCAGCACACTACTCCTCCAAGACTCCAAAATGTTGTGTTGTAATATCACGGAATGCTCCATCGTTATTGATCAGCAGTTAGAACCATGCACTGCCAAAGAAATAAGGAGTTACACTCATTCATTAGATGAGACTACTATAGCATTTACACGTTTAGTTTCTAAATTTATAAAACTTTAAACATTTAAAAGTATGACGATGGTTATATAGATAATAAAATTACTGTCTAAATTACTATTTAAGATCCTATGGGACGCTAAAATCAAGTAGCTCAATCTTTTTTAGATCTCAGAATTTTGCAGTGTAAAGTGAATTGCGGTCTTTGAACGGTTATTTTTTTCGTTCGATTATCAAATTTGCGCCTGTGGCCTGAAGTGATTGTGGCCAATATTCGAAAAAATATGGTATAATCATTTTCTTTTTTTATAGACCGCAAAAGAAGTTATAATTCACATGTAGGTAAAGACAGAAGTAATCGATAATTTCAGTCAAACATCTGCTCCTAGAAGTAGGAAATTGTAATTTGGTGGCTAATGTGCTATTTAAAAATGTTAATGAAAGGTGAATGATAAACTATAGCAACAGATATAGGCCGACATAATGTGTGACGTTCAACTGTTTTTGAGCCTTTATTAGGAAAGTTTTTCTTTATTATTAATAAATCAAAGTATAAATAGTGAAAAATAGTAAAGAAAATTCCACGGCCTGGACTCGAACCAGGGACCTCTGGGTATACACCCTGACGCTCTAACTACTAAGCTACCATGGACATGGAAGCTGTCGCTATCAAACATGCCCTGTGAGCATAGGTTAAAGCTCGGTTCCTTGTTCGTAGGCCAGGACTATCTTTACTATTAAATGGCAAATATTATAATAATAATAATAATAATAATAATAATAATAATAATAATAATAATTGGAAAATGGTCTTTGGAGGAATTTTTTACGCCACTACCTCCGATATTAATTAATAAATAGTGAAAAAATAGTAAAGAAAATTCCACAGCCTGGACTCGAACCAGGGACCTCCGGGTATACGCCCTGGCGCTCTAACCACTAAGATATCATGTCCGCGGTAGTTTAGTGGTACTTTTCTTGCCTGTGATCACAAATCAAAGTTTATGATGAATAAAGTTGTTTTTCCATACATTCTAGACACAAATATTTGAAATACTTAGAAGCCAGGAACAAAAATTGTGTTACATATGCTACGTGTCCACTGGCAGAAATAACCTAGTTATTTAACATCGGTGAGATAAGGGTTCATAATACTGTTCCTATCAACGAAATTGGTAGTAACTTTACAGTATAACATAGGGACGACAGAGATTCCAACTAGTTTCGCCTTTTATTCCCGGCTTTATCAAGGATAACAACAAGAGGCTCACAGGCCTTATATACAGAAACAAGGTACATAGTATGCAAAGAGATTGGAGGATGGAAATAGAAAGTGAACCAGTCAAGAAAATAGGAAAACCAATAACAGAAATTACTATATGAAACCAAGAACAGAAATTACTAATGAAACCAATAACAAAAATTATTATAGGAAACAAAACAAAATGATAAAAGAGGAAAGCAAACAAATCGCGGACCGAAAAGAGAGCATATCTTTTTGTCAGAAGACGAGAAGATTTACAAAAGAGAATGAAAGTAAAATTATATAAAAATATCTGAAAATAAATAAATTATACAAGGTCGGAGACAGAGTTAAGTATGGCATAGACATCAAAATCCGTTTGGCAATTGAGGAGGAGGCCAGGAGTAGATCTCTTGGCTTTAAATATCTCTATTGACTCAAGGGTCGCAGTCTTGAACGGGTCGTTGGATTTGTGTAAGATGGACATCACTTCATCTTGGGTTTTCAAAGTATGTCCGGAATCGGTAAGATGGTTGGCATAGTGGGAATTACGATCTTGTTTTTCGTAGGAGTTGACGTGTTCCTTGAAACGTATTTTGAAGTTACGGGTCGATAAGCCTATGTAAAATTCATCGCATAAGGCGCAGTTCAGGCATTAAACTCCGGATCGGGCGAAATCGTCAGATGCAGTTAGGGTAGATGGGCGCAAAGTACGAAGAAAAGGGGTAGGGGAACGAAAAGAAACTTGGATGCCAAGGGAAGAGAGGAAATTGGAGAGGCGGGAGAAATGGGGGCCGAGGTATAATAGAGAAACCCACTTCTTACGTTGGCTTATATCAGGAGGGGGGGGGGGACTGTTTAAGGAAGGCACGTCTGTGTCTTTGGAGGGTATGGGAGAAAGTAGAGGACAAGAAGCCGTTCATACGGGCGAGGGTGTGGATGATACTGAGTTCGGAGGTGCAGGAAGGGGGGCTGAGGGGTAACTTCAGGGCACGGTCAACGAAGAAGCGTAGGGAAGCGTGTTTGTGGACGGAGGGGGGGGGGCCAAAGGAAGAACAGTGGATTAGATTAGACGATGTGGTAGGCTTACGGAATACAGAACGAGAAACGGTTAATTTGGAGGTTGTTAGTAATGAGGATGTCAAGGTACGGGATGGAATTGTTAACTTCTGTTTCGTAGGTAAATTGGATATGGGGAGAGAAGGAATTGAAAGTGTCAGCGATGTCAGTGGGGGAGGAGGAACAAGAATCGTAAATAATAAGGATGTCATCCACATATCGGAAATAAGAAATGATAGTGGAGTTAGCAAGGAGGGGGGTGACAAAGCTTAGTTCGAGGTCTTGTAGGAAGACTTCAGATAAGAAGCTGCTAAGTGGAAAGCCCATACCCAATCCAGTAGGTTGAGAATAGAACGTGTAGGTCGCCGCCAATTTGCTTTCAAAACTTCGCTATTGCATTTGGCAATGAAAATTTGAGAAAAACGTGAGTTCTCTGTAAAGTTTCGAATGTACAGCATGTGTATAACATGTACCATATTTACTCGACTATACGAGATTTTTTCCAAATTATAGGGCTAATTTGTGTTGTTTTAAAATCACAAATTACACAAATATGCCAACTTTTGCAAGTTAATGCTAAAATTTTCCACCTCAGCTGTAGTGGCACTGCCATTTACTGGCATTCTCCATCATAACAAGATAACACGATATTTTACAACAGTGCTTACAAGATTGGAAAAATATTCCCATTCACATAACGCAACAAGTTTACAAGCTTAAAATATAGATCGACAAAGTATCTTTTTTTTTTAATATTTCACGATATTGCATACGAGATTGGAAAAATATCATTTCTATTAACATAATGTAACATGCTTCAAGCGTAAGGTATGGATCGACATAGTATCAAGTTTTTTTGTTTGTTTGTTTTGGTTTTTTTTTTAAGTATTTTTGCTTCCATGTTCATTAAAAAAAAAATTTTTTCCCTAAAATTTAGCTCAAAAAAGTGGGGTCGTGTTATAATCGAGTCGTCTTATGATCAAGTAAATACGGTATATCATAAATGTCATGAGATGGAAAATAGATGGTCAATAATGGCGAAGAGATGCCTTTTTAAAATTCTTACAAGACGGAAGTAGAATTCGGGAGTCTTGCCAAAACCACGGAGTCGATTTCGGGTTACAGCGAACCATGTCTTACAAGTCCATAAACGTATTGTATAACCTTTTCAACAAAAATAATCAATAAAGAATAACTCATGAATGTTCTGTGATATCCTATGCCATACCTCAGCTGTTCAAATTAGTGATGAAAAATAGAAAAGAAAATTCCATAGCCTGGATTCGAACCAGGAACCTTTGGCTCAGACTGCCAACACGCTAATCAAATGCACCACTGGGGACGTGAAAGCTAAATATTATTTACATGCCCTAAGGACTTGGTTAGAGCAGTTACATCATTAAAAATAATCAAATTTATATAAATATTGTGAATAATTGTTTAGTCTTTGTAGTTGTCGTCATGTAGCCTCATTTTCGATTTAATGGTTAACTCAAAAACTGATAACTCAAATTTGTTATCTGGTACGCTGAAGATTCGAGTTATCAGGGTTCAACTGTAGTTTCTTCTAACAAAATGAAATTGGGGAAATTTCAAATGGGATATCCTTTATAATGAATTATCAATTAGTGAAGTTATAAAAAAAATTAATCTTAATATCAGTGGCGGATCTAGAACTTAAACAAGGGGGGACACCAAGGGGGGGGGGGGGGGAGCTAATCAGGTTGTTTGGCTAATGTTATAAGTTATTTCAAATAACCACCTCCCCTCCCCAAGGAAATGATGGTCCTGGGGTCTTTCCTATACTGAAGTTTGTAAATGTAAATTTGTAAAAAATATTGTAGTATTAAAAAATTTTTACACTTTAACTGGTGTACATTTAGGACCAATGGGGGGGGGGGGAGGTGTTACAGCCCCAATAGCCCAGCCCCCTTAAATCCACCACTGTAATATTAATAAACAAAATTGAACAGGTTTTGAATCAAATATTTTTGTTTTCTTTTCTCTTAATAAATTTCTGCATTCTTTTATATGAGTAAGTAAAAATAAGAAGCAGAAGAGGAAAAGTTATAAAAGAACTACTAATAAATAAAACACTGCAAAATTGACAAGAAACATGCCAAGTTCAAAGTTAAGCAATTTCTTAGATCGTTGCAAAGTAACAAAATTGACAGGTTTCCATTTCATTTTGTTTCAAAGTTTAAATTTTTCTTATTACCATATAGCAAAAAAGGGACAGACTACAGGAGTCTATTTAAAAATATTCGTTTAAACCATATGATGTTCATTTACAGTAGTTGTTCTGGCAGATAAATAACTGTAAAAATTCAAATGATATATGCCAAAAACTGTGGACACCACTGTCAGTAAACAGCAATACGAAACCACAATTCCATTCTTATTGTGGAATTGTGGTTTCGTATTGTCGTTTATCAGTAAAAATATTGAAAATTTTAGAATCTTATCAGAAATTGTAAAGTTTTAGAATCTTTATAAAATATCAAGAATTTACCAACCCTATATTTATTTATTTATTTACAAAGTTACAAAAAAAACACCTATTCAGGGCTCATGTGTTGTGAAATTGAAACAAGTTTTTGTAGAAGTGAAAGTAACATTTCATAGATTACTTTTATTAATGAAAATTTCACAGACACCTAACATTTAATTTTTCTTCAATTTTCGGTAAATGTTTCAAATGTTGAATTTACAGGTACAGGAAATGAAAAAATGTTTTTTAACAGTTTGACAGAGTGAAGAAAATATTTAAAACTGCAGATTTTTCCATGTAGAAATACTTTCTCCCCGTGCTTCAGAGGGCATGTTAAGCCGTCCGTCTTGGATGCTACGACCGCCACGTAGCATTCATCAAAAGCTGGCAGAAGCTCAAAAATGCATCTCCCAACCAGTCTGGTCAGATTAGACCCATGGGAGATTACCAAATACCCCCCTCCCCCCATTTAATCATAGATGGTGGCATCAAAGATGAGATCAATGATATTGACTACAACGAAGCCCAAGAGGAACCCAAAGCAACATCGTTAGACATTAAAAACTCTTTAAATACAATGGGAAAACATTTATACCCTATGAAAAATGTCCCAGACCAAATTTTTGAAAGTTTTTTGAATTATCAAATCATATCGAGAAGGAATTAAATTCTGGTGCAAATTTGCAACAAACAACTATTTTAAACTCAGGGTTCATGCTTACTCACAACTTACTGGGAGTTTCTGCGAAAATTTGACTAGTGATATTTTGAACAGCAAGTCAAAATTGACTCATTGAATTTTAATTAATATCACCGGCCATATCCTTTTCACTATATTTTAATCTCACTTCATTTTGTCATGTGATATCTTATTTAAATTGTAATTAACCATAGAGGTTGTTGATGCATATAAAAATTTGGACGTTAAAAAAATCTAAAATTTGATTTGCGTCACGTGAGAGTCAAATTGACTGGTAGATTTTTAGTCCTAGAGCGAACCCTGTTAAATTATTTTCAAAAATCAAATTGACTTTTATTTGACTTTTAAAACTGATATTTTATCTGAAAATTGTAAAAAATTACATTTTTTAAAATGATATTTTATCTGAAAATTTTTCATCATTAATGTAAAAAATTGTCATTTACTGTGCAATTAATCATTATTGTCACAAATTTTCTGGTCTGTTTTTACGCAGTTCAGATTAATAAATGTTATTGGTCCCCTGAGATTCATAAAATCGAGGTTCTACTGTAATATTTTCTGTCAATCTCATTTTTCCAATATTTTAATCCAAACATCACACTCCATAAAGGCTTAAGAATGTAACACTAAATGCTTCTGAAAGTTTTCTTTTTTTTTTTTTTAATTCATATGCTTTAAATTAACCAAAGAATAGTTTGACCTTACTTTAGTTGTTTTTTTTTGTGCAAATTCTACTTCAATTATGTCAGGAAAAAATGATTACTTTCCCATATGAAATGTTGGCAGATTATATAATGTTTATTATTTAAGTAAAGTTGCAATGCTTCATTTGTTTCTTTCAGTATTTATCTCCTAGTGTCACTTATTTTGTAACTAAAAAACTTTCAATTACAACAGTCATTGAAGAGTGGACACCTGCCTTAAACTTCACTCTACCTATAAACATTCCTGATTAAGATGTGGCCAAAATCTGTTATCCACATTAAACTCTCCCTCAGTCTACCACATTATAAAGTGTTGCTGGAAAAATTTTATTTAGGGAAAAGAGAAATGAGTTCTTGAGTTTATCAGCAACTTTAAACAATCAGTATGTTCCATTTCCTAGTTTGGAGATGGCACCTACGCAGAGAAACCTAATTTTCATTTCTTGTCCCTTAAGGCTTTTTTTTTTTTTTTTTCCCCCTCACTTGTTGATATGCAAAGAGCAATCAGCAGCTGAGAAGACAGACTAAAATTCACTTGTATTCCATTTCAGGAAGCAGTAAAACATTGAGAAAGAAGACAGGGGGGAAGTGAGGCCAAAAAAGGAGTGAAGTAAAACAGCAATAAAAATGAGAACAATGGATTAAATGATAAATTTAATTTTAAATTTTAAAGATAACCACAAAAATTATAACATATAAATTTACTTTATGTAAGTACTGAGATTATAATTAGCATATTTTTCTGTGTATGTAACATTTACAAACATGGTATATACATTAAAGGAAAAAAAAAATAATGTCAATCCAATGTCAAACATTTTTTACATTTAAGGAAAAAAAATAAAAAAAAAATAAAAAAATAAAAAATAAAAAAATCCATATCAAAAAGAATGTGTTTCCAAAAAAAGTTTTTTTAAAAAATTTATTTTTTTAAACAATAAATTAATTTCAGAGATGATCTAATGGACTTTATTTTAATTTTTATTCTCATATTACATCTTACGACTCTTATTACTATGCTTGAAAAACTTTTCTGGTGTCATCAGTCATTGATAAGAATGGAAAGATACATTTTGAGAGCAGGGGAAAAAAAAAAACAAAAAAAAACAGAGGAGAGGAGGAAAAAAACCCACAGGAACAAATTTCTCTATTAATGGTCATCTAAAATGTTTAGAAAAGTAGCAGGAATTAAAAGTTAAATTAAAATGACTTACTTGGAATTAATATGATTATTAGGAACAAAGTTAAAGCAAATGATAGTTGAAATTGATGGCTAACCATAGTTAGCATTTTCTTGTTTGAATGATTTTGGTTTGATGAGTGGAAATTTGGCTTTAAAAGCTTCACTCAACCTATAAACATTGGTGATTACGATGCAGCCAGTATAAGGAAATAGCCTGTAAAGAAATTTTAAATAATTATATAAAACTAATTTTTTTTTTACATTTTTCCCCCTGTATTGCTAATTTTTCAAATTTAATTGCAAAGAAAAAAAAACAAAAACTTATTTCCTATGTCTTAATAGGTGCACAATAAAAAAAATATATATATAAAAATTATTTAAAAAAAATAAATTTTTTTATAAAAAAAAAAAATATATAAATTCTCTGAGTCACTATAAACAGCAAATTTATACAGCAGTGATGAAGCTTTTACATAAAAATACTTCTCTATATGATGGGATTCAAAAAATGAGCACTGGAGGAAGGGACATGCCATCCCCCATTCTCCATCACATAAAAATTATCTCCAGATCTTTAAAAAGCTCTATTTTGTCTTCTCCAATTTAAGGAGGCTCCAGGCGATTTTAGACTGTGACCTCTTTTCTCTCTACCATTTACAGGGCGATATAACACCAATAATAATGACTTTTGCTTCTTTTTATATGCAAAAGGTAGTTAATATTTTAAACATTTTGGTTAGATTGTACGTTTACCTCAAGGAACGACAAAAATCAAACTCGGGGAATATCCAAAGTTCATAGAACAATTTACTCTTGGAATGACAACTGAGAGCACCACACCCACTCGGAAACGATGAGGGGAAAGTTTGGAATGGAGGGGAGGGGGGAGTTCATAAAGGCTAATTCAATTCCTTTCAATGTCTAACTGAATTGCATAATGATTCTGAGGTATTTAACTTACAAAAATTGGGAGAGAAAACGTGGAAGAAATACGAAAGGAAAGATTGAGTGAAATGAAAATTCTTCGAGCGCGTAAAATCACCCATTAAAACTTCTAAAAGTTTCTCTCCCAAACCCCACCATCCCATTCCTTGTGCCGTTTTACGTCGGATAACAATCGTTCATATTCATATTTTCTTCTGAAATAATGTTTATATACCAATTCATCTTATGAGAAAAATAATAAATTTTGACAGGTCACTTAGAAAAAGTTACAGTTTAATTTTTATAAAATTTTTAGCAGTGTTATAATAAAATTTAAATGCTGTTAAGTTAAAAAATAAATTAAAAAGAATCTAATTATAACATTTAGTATCTCTAATTATAAAATCTAATATCTAGCAGATAGGCAAGGAAAAAAAAAAAAAAAAAAAAAAACTACTCACAAGTGCTGTAGTAAGTTCCGTATTTATAAAGTTCATGTGCCTCGGCAACGTGATAGCCGAAGTACAGTGGCTGCAAGAGCACTATCCAGCGATAATAAACCTAAGAACGATTTTTCTCAACTGAAATAACGGCGCTTCAACTGAAATCCTGTTAATTTCAGTGTCCTCCTCCACGATATATATATATATATATATACATGGCCACCTCTAACTACAATGTGCCGCGAGTAGTTCATAAATTTATCCGCATATTGGCGCTAGTAGTAAGACGCCATTACCAAGGTTGTTAAAGAAAAGGTGGCCTCTATCGGGGTGATCGATGGTCATTGGCTGCTGACGTGTGACGTCAACTGGAAGGTTGGAGCAGACGAACGCCATAGAAAACAATAGGGAATAGCAGGGGGACCCTTATTTTCCACCTATTTTTACTATCTATCATCAATATAAATGAAAAAAAAAAACCATGCCAAGGTTTTATATAAATAATTTATTGGAAGAATATGTGTTTAAAATTCAGAGATTGCAAATAACAGGCCTATTTATACATTTAGCACTGAAATACAAAAGCAAATACTGCAACAGCGAGGCCACCTCGTCAAAGCAATTCTTCAACGATTAACCTGTTACAGAATTCAGTCATTTAGCATTAAGTGCTAGTACAGCATTAAAGCATCTGCCGATAAATGTATAATTGTAAAAATATGATAGAAAGAAAAAAAAGTAATGCCTACATACCCGATTGCTTTCTGTTTGAGTCTGACCGAACACTTTGTTCATATTACAATTTGAGAGTGAAAGTGTATCCCACCTCGTCGTTTTTCCCAACATGGTTTACAGAGTCTTCAAATGAATCTGAAGCCACTGAACAGTTTTAATTACTTGGTACGAGTGAAGGAGGTGAAGATGAAAGCGAAGAGTCTTGTGTATATTTTATTTTCTGAACTTCTCTCTCAGGTTTCAAATTTTCTCTTAACTTTC
>JAHWFO010062738.1:824045-931008 GCA_023313115.1 Rhysida immarginata | reverse complement strand
TTCGGCACTTCGACTCAGATCAGCTCAGATGCAAGTCAGAAAATCGTCATAGGTCACATGACCTAGTCAGATCTGACTCAGTCAGATTTGAGTTGCCGAATATGCCTATTAACATCCATCGGTTGACAGTTTAACTTTGCTAAATGACGCTAGATGTCTCGTCGCCTCATGTATCCTCCCTGTGACGTATCACTGGATTTAGCTCCGCCTCTCAGCTAAGTACGTGCGAAGAATCTCTCCCCGCACAGGCTATTATCAGAGTGAATAGTGTGGCAACGGCTACTACTCGCAATGTTACGTGGTTGATTCCCGATTTGATGATAGTAGCGGTGGCGCTGCAATCGACATAGATGCGATTTACCTGGGAGATGAGATGGAAATCTTAGGATAAAGGAGGGTTTTTTCCAGCTATATTTCGGGTGACTTATTTATAAAAATTTTGTATATTTCAGGTAATTGTCTTCCACAGAACTTGAGAATACTCTTTAACGTTAAAATAAATGAAAAATATCTGCTGTTATAAATAAGTTGAAATATAAGATCAGAGATGGATGAAGGTATCTATCCCTAATAAGATAAAGCATGAAATATGAACCCTTCCGAGCCAGAGAAATTACATTTTGAGTAATTAATCATTAAACATAGATCTGCTAAATTAAGTCTAATAAAATATCAACATAAAATCTAATAATATAATGCTGTACACAGCTGGCTACTATACAAATGATAAAAAATGAATTTTCACAGATGTTTCAGGAGAAAAAAATCCAAGAGATGAGGCGTTCGCCCCTGTAACTCGGAAGTTCTCATATGTGAAATGCACAATATTGAAAAATATATAGATATACAAAGAGAATATATTTTTTCATATAAAATTAATTTATCACGTGAATAAACACCAAATTATTTTTTTATGTGATGATAAAATATTAAATATCAGATATTTTAGGTTAATAGTTTTGAAAAAAAAAATCTTATTATTTTTAAAAAAAGGAAGATATATAATAAATTTGTATTTAAAGCTGTTTTGATTTCATTTCCTTATTTAAAAATAACGACTTTTTAAAAATTATTCTGAATTTCTTAGATTTTACATACAGAAAAAAATAAATGAGAAATATAGACAGAAAAGTGGTTCTTGAAATTTTAAAATGCAACAATAAGAAGGGAAGGGCTGCTATTTTATTGCAAAACTAAAATCAGATGAAGAAATCAAAAAACTTATCTAAAGAAAATAACTCTGTGTGAAACGGTCGTGTATTTCACTATATGATAACTGAAGAAGAATAAAATCATTTGAAATTAAAAAATACTGCAAAATCATCTCTAAACTAAAAACAAAAAGGGGGGAAGGTCGAAATATTATTAAAATGGTATATTATTTAATGTTCTGGAATGAAAATGAAATAATAAATCAAATTTATAAATTTTACGAAGAAATTAATGGAGCCTTATTAATGTAAAGCTCTGGATGTTTAGCTACTATGTTGATGTAGCTGCCATCTGGCGGCATCATCATTCGAGGAATCAGATTTGAACGCTCGCTGCCACACTATTCTTCTAGCCACTATACTGCTACTATATAGGTAAGGCCGTGGTCCCACGCGTGGCCTTCGAGATATACGGCCTCCGCATCGGGCTTGAAATTGCCTGCCGAGGCATTTTCAATTTTTGACCGCTAGTTGGCGCTCATCAGGGATAAACGACTACTTTCTACCTGATCGCTATGCTAATTTATCCGACTTTATCTCGCAAAATTCTGGCTCTCACGACAAAATTAGGTCTAATAAAGAAAACTTTCTTTCATGGAAATGATTTTATAGGGAAATTTTTATTATATGCTCAAATTGACAGTGGAATAAAAATTCTATAAATATGTGAAAAAAACCCCTGCCCTCATACATCCCTGCCTGTACTTATGGGAGGTTCTCCTTGTTATAAAAGAACATTATCACTTTAAAACTTTAGTGAAAAATCATTACTTAACTGAATTTCCTTTATTCATTTACATTTATGTATATCTTTATGTAATATTGATGAATTTGTCTTTACGCCGGTTTAGTGTTTAATTTTCAGCAAGAGCAAATGACACGATTCTTATGTGGTCTTGGTTTTCATTGCATTGAATGAAATTAATGAAACGAAATTATTCCAACATATTTTTAACATTTTTCAAACGTCACGCTCGCACATTTTAATGAAAACGAATTACTGTATTGTGTTGTTAGTTTTTCTTTTGAATCGAATCTTAATATAAACCGATCTGCATTTATCACAATGAGCGATATATTCGATGTAAGTGAAAAATCGATTTAAGTCGGATTCACACACAAAATATTGAAATAAAATGTTTTATCAAGAACAGATGAATGGGGGGGAGGGGTATTCACATACGTACCTTCATCTGTTCTTAGTTTTATCAATCATTTTAACATAACTTACACATAATATTATGTGTATGCTAAACTACTTTTCACCACACGTCATCTGGAATGGTCTGCATAAAAACAATCATTGATATGTGGGCCGATTTGAGTCTATTGCGTTTTCCTAATTTAAAAAAAATTATTTTTTCAAAAAAAAAAACGATACCCCGATTCGATATCATCAAGAACAGATGAAGAGTGTATGTGGGGGGGGGGGGGGGTAATCGTTCTATTACCTACCTTCATCTGTTTTTTGAACACGACCGGGTTCCATGACGAACACGTTAGTGCGTTTAGTGGACGCACAAAGACGTTTAGTGCGCGATGTCGAACGCGCCCAAGCTGTTCTTTTTCTGAGTGCTCAGATTGAATATGGCGGCGTCCACTACGATGCGAAGCTATCAAAAAAGCTACGAGAGCCACATCATGGCGATGCCCAGTGTACCCTTTCCTCCCTGGTCTTATGATATACTCTTCTCGCGATCGAATATTAATCATGCTTAGTTGTTCATTTGATACAAATTTTTATTTCATGTACACTAATATTAGTAAAACCGCCGTTTCTTCTCAATATTTGTAAAGTCGGTAAAGCCATTTCCTTCTGAGATAAAAGTGCGTTCGGCAACAGTCACTCAGACGCTCAGAAAAGCAGTCAGACACCACGTGACAGTTCTCTCAGATCTGAGCCAGATCTGAGTGCCGCCGAATGCGCCTAATATCTCGAAGGCCACGTCCCACGTCACCTTGTGCATCATTCTGCCGAGTGGTGGCATTCGTAGTACGCCACAGAACAGTATACGCCAAGGTAAACAAGTGCGATATCGTCTCGTAGAAAATGATTTAAAATATTGTAAAAAAAAATTGATACGAGAGAAAAAAAAAATACATTAACATAATTAGAAAATTGTACACTGTTGTGCTCCATTTTGCACTTCAAATAATGCACAGAAGGCAGGGATAAGTTTTCATGAATTCCCTGTTCAAGGAATTTCAATTCCCAAGTTTTCAATTCATGACAATGGAAGTCTTTTAAAATACTTTTTATAATTTAATGAGCAAATAGAAAACTTAGAAATGAAGCAAAAATTTTAAAAAAATATAATGCTTAAAAGCCATAAGACGAAAAAAAAATATCGATATCTCTTGTAATGGAGATTGAAAGGCTAGATAAATTGGAGCCCAAATGAGAAGAGAAAATGCCCATTAACGGAGTAAATAACCGCAGCTGATTAAAAACATCTTTATTAATATTAGCATTGTTATTGTTAAACATTGTTACTTTTAAGTATGATAGGATATTAAGGCTGCTTCTAAAAACTCTCTCCAGTCGCGATCGAGCGTAAACGTTCATGATCAACGCGAGCACTGCATCTAAAAATGACAGAGCGCTCGTCACTGGCGCCTCTAAAAACTCCCCGATCTCATCGTCGTGTTGGGAACGCTCAGGATCAAAGTGATCTTATTTCCATCGTGATCACTTCGCGTTGCCTCGCTCATTTTCACTACTTTCGTTTTCATAACTTTCGCAATAATGGCAGACAATGAAAGTATATCCCACCTCGAAGTCCGTTACCAATGCGGTTTATAGTTTTGTAATGAATCTGAAGGCACAGAACAGGTCAAGATACACGGTAGGGGCGAAGGAGCTGAAGATAAAAGCGAAGATTGTTTTATATATTTTAATTTTTTAATTTTTCTCTTAGGTTTCGAATTTGCTTTAAAGTTTCATTTTATCGTACGTGCACTCTCGGACGTAGATTTTTTAACACTCTCGTATTTATTAGGCGCATTCGGCAGCACTCAGATCTGAGAGAATTGTCACGTGGTATCTGACTGCTTTTCTGAGCGTCTGAGTGACTGTTGCCGAACGCACTTTTATCTCAGAAAGAAATGGCTTTACCGACTTTACAAATATTGAGAAGAAACGGCGGTTTTACTAATTTTAGTGTACATGAAATAAAAATCTGCATCAAATGAACAACTCAGCATGATTAATATTCGATCGCGAGAAGAGTATACCATAAGGCCAGGGAGGAAAGGGTACACTGGGCATTGCCATGATTTGGCTCTCGTAGCTTTTTTGATAGCTTCGCATCGCAGTGAGCGCCGCCATATTCTATCTGAGCACTCAGAAAAAGAAAAGCTTGCTGAGCGTCTGAGCTCAGAATCTGACAGATTCGTTGCGTGCCGAACACGTTTTCTTCTCAGGCGGAAGTACCAAAGTGCTCGCCGAACGCTTTTCTCTCAGATCTGAGTCAGATCTGAGCGCCGCCGAATGCGCCTAATGTCATAAAAGAATAAATGCATTGAAATCTAATAAATCCCCATCAGATTATAATAATGGACAATAAAAATAAATAATTACGCTTAAAACAGAAAGTTTGAAAGCGTAACGAGTTTCTGTGGCAGTTACCTCTTATTTACTGATCGTGCTGTTATCTCATTGCCCTTGGTGCTGTCAAAAAACTTCATGAGCGGGTGAATAGAGCGGGCGCGATCAGGGGTAAACGATCACGTGATTGAAAATGAGCGCTCGAGAGTTTTTAGAAGCACCCTAAGGCTGCTTCTAAAAACTCTCTCCAGTCGCGATCGAGCGTAAGCGTTCATGATCAACGCGAGCACTGCATCTAAAAATGACAGAGCGCTCGTCACTGGCGCCTCTAAAAACTCCCCGATCTCATCGTCGTGTTGGGAACGCTCAGGATCAAAGTGATCTTATTTCCATTGTGATCACTTCGTGTTGCCTCGCTCACTTTCACTACTTTCGCTTTCATTACTTTCGCAATAATGGCTGACAATGAAAGCATATCCCACCTCGAAGTCCATTTCCAATGCGGTTTATAGTTTTGCAATGAATCTGAAGGCACAGAACAGGTCAAGATACACGGCAGGGGCGAAGGAGCTGAAGATAAAAGCGAAGATTGTTTTATATATTTTAATTTTTTAATTTTTCTCTTAGGTTTCGAATTTTCTTTAAAGTTTCGTTTTATCGTACGTGCACTCTCGTACGTAGATATTTTAACACTCTCGTATTTATTGTCATAAAAGAATAAATGCATTGAAATCTAAGAGATCCCCATCAGATTATAATAATGGACAATAAAAATAAATAATTACGCTTAAAACAGAAAGTTTGAAAGCGTAACGAGTTTCTGTGGCAGTTACCTCTTATTTACTGATCGGGCTGTTATCTCGTTGCCCTTGGCACTGTCAAAAAACTTCATGAGCGGGTGAATAGAGCGGGCGCGATCAGGGGTAAACGATCACGTGATTGAAAATGAGCGCTCGAGAGTTTTTAGAAGCACCCTAAGTTCGACCCTTATGAGCTCTTGGTTCGACGTATGAATTCGGTGATGTATATGTTTTGATGCTGCAGAAAATAGCCGGAGCACTTGTTGTAATCAATATTATAAAAAACAATTGAAGAAGCTGTTGAAATTTTTTTTAAAAGACATTTAACCCGTGAACATTAATCCCTATCATGTTGGCTATGGTTTGGAGAACCCTTCTATTTTCATGCTCGAAGGGAGAACCTTACATGCCACATGCACACCGATTTTAGCACGTGACGTCACTGGCAGCTGGGTGAGCAGAAAACCCGATCATCTCGAAAGCGGAATGTAGAAAGAGAAGAGAGAAATCTCTGTTCGCGAGTGAAGGATTATTTGCCCTCATTCATTCGTATTACAGGAATAATTGCTGAAACTGTAGATACCGACGTATAAAAAATGGAACAAAAGAAAACACTAATCCACATCAATTCTTTTTATTTCTTCGTTTTGATTCACTTACTGATGAAGGATTTGCGAAATCCGAAATGCGCATCCGAAGAAATAAAAAGAATTGATGTGGATTAGTGTTTTCTTTTGTTCCATTTTTTATACTCATTCATTCGGATGTTCAGAGGTGAAACGTGTGTTAGTACCAGAGACAAATGAACAGTACTGTTCATTTGTCTCTGGTTAGTACACTGGCGGAAAAAAAAACTAACACCACGAAGGACTTGTGCTAGATGAATGAAATTTGGACAGTATATTCAGCTATGGTATTTATTCAATTGATTCAAGTTTCAAGGTTACAACTTATAAAGGGCGCCACCAGCGCCACCCTATACATGGTGAAAAGCACGGACTTTAGTACCCGCTGTAGCTGCCGCGCTGGTCTATGCAGGCCTGCACACGTGCATGCATACGGTCGTAGAGATGCCGAATGTCATTTTGTGGTATAGCTTTCCATGCCTGTTGTACCTGGATGGTCAGATCAGCGACAGTTGTTGCTGGTTGTAGAAGAGCCCTGACACGGCGTCCGACCATGTCCCAGACGTTCTCGATGGGCGACAGATCTGGTGATCGTGCTGGCCGTGGTAGGATGTGGACACCCTGAAGGGCACGTAGGGTTGCAGCTGCAGTGTGGGGTTGAGCGTTATCCTGTTGAAACAGCCCTCCTGGCATACCAGCCATGAATGGCAGCACAATGGGTTCAACAACCATCCGAATGTAAACATTTGCCGTCATGATGACTGGGATAACCACCAGGGGAGTCCTGCTGTCGTAGGAAATCCCTCCCCATACCATAACGCCAGGGGTGGGGCCAGTATGCCGACGACGGATACAGCTCGGTAAGAGGACTTCCCCACTCCTCCTCCTGACCTTTGTGCGACCATCACTCTGACCCAGACAGAAACGACTTTCATCCGTGAAGACCACAGACCTCCATTCTTCCCTCCAAGTCACCACTGACGACGTGCCGCACGGTGTTGAGGGGTAAGAGGGAAACATGCCACAGGGCGCCTGGAGTGGAGGTTCCTGGCCAGGAGACGGTTCCGAATTGTGCGTGGAGTGACGTTGGGTGCCACAGCAGCCCAAATGTCCGCTGCAGATGCTGTCCGATTTGCCACAGCCATCCTACAGATGCGCCGGTCAACCCTGTGTCCAGTGGCCGGGGGTCGTCCAGAGCCTGGTCTCCTTGTAATCCTGCCTTCCCTGGACCATTGCTGCCAACAGTTATACACAGTGGCAACGTCTCGACCCATGCGTTCTGCAATAGCACGGAACAAAAGTCCACCCTCTCGAAGGCCCACTACACGTACTCGTTCGAATTGGGTTAGCTGCCTATATTCACGTCGCAGTCGCCTTCGAGGCATGTTTTACGTATCTATCACACACGTCCACAAGTGTCTGAAGTGACACAGACGCGCATCTGATCTCCTTTATATCTGTCATTGGAATGTCTCATTTGCATGTACAGGGTGGCGCTGGTGGCGCCCCCTATAAGTTGTAACCTTGAAACTTGAATCAAGTAAATAAATACCATAGCTGAATATACTGTCCAAATTTCATTCATCTAACACAAGTCCTTCGTGGTGTTGGGATTTTTTTTTCCGCCAGTGTATTCGGCGTGTAAGTTAACTACCGTAAGTTAATGAAGTTTCTAAGCAATCTTCCCACTCTTGTTTCACGTCAATGAAGGAGAGATACCCAGGCTAGCTGATCGAATGATGATCTCCAGATGAAAAAACAAAAAAAAACAACATTTTCATAAATGTCACCAATTCACAGCATAGCCTACGACCAGAGACAAATGAAAGTAAACAAAAAATTTTTTCATTTGTCTCTGCCTACGACAAAGAACATAAACAGGCTATGTTCTTTGGCTACGATTCACAGCATCCGCTTACCGGTTAAGAAAACATATTAGCATGCTTTCCACGTATAAACATGACCTCTACATACATACGAGTATCTTTGAACGAGTCGACACGAATGTATCCGATTTATGCTTTCACAGTACTCGCAATGAAATGATACTTGATTTGGAGGTTAGGATTTTATTGTATCCCGATTACTTTGCAGTGCAGACTCTGATTATGTCATAAAAATCCAAGTTAATGATAGTTAATATTTATTATAAAACTGAATAATTTTCAACAAATAGAAAGCAGAGAGAGTTGTAAAAACCTGTTAATTTTGATTTCAGCTATTTAACGTAAACATATTCTCAAGATTACAAAAACATGAAAAATAGAAAGTGAAAAATAAAGTGAAATATTAGGCGGGAAATGAGTTTTGCCTTGAAGTTTTTTAAATTCACAACATTCTTTATTAAAAAATATAACTTCTTTATTCTCAAAAATATATTATTTTATACAGTTCTAAAAACTGCAAACATCATAGAAATTAATTAAAATTTGCATAAAAATTATAATATCTAAAATACGTAATAAAATTATGTAGTATCAAAAAATATTACATAAGGGTTTCTTTATCATTTTAAATAGAAGGCGATTTTTTTTTTCATTTTTTTACTTTACATGTTTTTTTGATGTTGGATAGTATTATTAAATTAAATAGTTTAAATTTTGAAAATTAATACTGTTCCTCAACTTAAACGTTTTCTTAAACTTGTTATTTTAACACTGTAAACGATTCTTACAAACAGTTGCGATGCTATCCGCCTTCGTCGAGATTTCTATCTCTTTCTCCATGATCGCTTTTCTGTTTACCCGACCGCCCATTACGTCGTGTGAAAATAATTTCGGTGTGCATGTAAGGTTCTCCAAGTAGGTTTGAGTCACGGCCTTTACTATCTCGTAGGCCGTGATTTGAGTTAGTTTGGAATCTGATTCTGTTGGTAGATGGCAAAGCGGGTATATAGTATAAACCCGCTTTGGTAGATGGCGGTACAGCTTGCCACTTCCTTTGTATTGAACTGAAGGCGTACAAGGTTGTACCCACAAATATACAGGGTGTCCGGAAATAAATGGTAAATATTCATACATCCTGTATAAAGAAGCATTTTTATTTCTGTGAACATGGTGTCGCAAGCCAACCCCCACAGAGATACAGGAGGATTAAAGTATGTTGCTCTGCCTGATTGTTGGCATCCCGCGAGCGACTAGGCAATGTGGTGCAGCCCGCATCTGTTCAAGGGATGTCAATGTATGCTCGAATGGCTGCCCCTGTCAGGTCACTCCACAAACCTTTAATACCTTAAATGTCACTGGAGGTCGTGGCACACGTATTGATTTGGATACATTTACACAATCAGGACCATTTCACAAATAAGCTTACTACTTGAACCCTCGCAAATGGGATCGTTGATGCAGTTATTAAAAGCCCGTGAGTACTGAGGTCTGTAGGCTCCAATGTGGGCTGCACCACATTGCCTAGTCGCTCGCGGGAAGCCAACAATCAGGCAGCGCAACATACTTTAATTCCCTTGTATCTCTGTGAGGGTTGGCTTGCGACACCATGTTTATAGGAATAAAAATGCTTTTTTATACATGTTCTCTCACGTGTATGAATATTTACCATTTATATCCGGACACCCTGTATAGTAAAGGTTGCACCAAAGACGATAAGAAAGGCTGCACTGTACGTAGCCACTGCGTAAAACAAAATTGCCTTAAACGACTAACATGTTTATCAATGTATTCGTTATCATATTGCAGTGTTCTCCCCAGAAAATTTTATCAGGTGGGCGGTAAGCTAAAATAACCGGGCGGACAAAAATTAAAAACAAAAATAAATAAAATATTATGCAGTGTTGTGCAGTTTTTCGTGTATTCTTCAGCCGGGCGGACGCCAAAATCAGCCGAGCGGTGCGCCCGTTAAAAAGGGCCTGGGGAGAACCCTGTATTGTATGCAGATAGTTTTCATTTTGTCATATGTCCATTCAAGAAAATAACAAGGTTCTCGTTTCTTGCAATAAACTTATAATTGACAGTGCAAGTACTGTAGTAACCATGGGGTCCATTTTTGATTCTAAATGCGATTTCGTTTGTTTATGGTCTTCAAATTTGAGAGATGAGGAAATTGTTGCTCGAAGTAGCTGTTTAATTTTGTGGGACCTTACGTTACTTGGAATCTGCGGATTTGTTTGTGTGTCTTTCAGTTATTTCGAAGAAAATGGTGCTTAGAGCCCATATTCCATTTCTCTGCTACATTTTTTACAAGCGGCACCAAACAACCCTTTCCTTTCAGTATATTCAACTTTAAACAGATTGGAAGATTTTCCGATGGCTACAAGATCTTCCCAGACCAGTCATACAGCTGGACCCGATACAGAGAATCTTACTTCCATCTTGCTTGATGACACAATCTGACGCTGATAGTACAACTGAAATCGTTTTGTAAAATTTATTATTGTAACATAAATTAAAATTATTATTTAATTGCCAGCATCAGTTCAATAATTACATTAGTGTGCAAATTAATGTGAACAAGAGGGAATTTTCACATAATTTGATTTCCGAGTTTGGCAGGCCTGATTTACAGCTGATATTTAACTCTGATTACTCTCAGCTGTTTATCAAGAGCCCGTATGAGCTCTTGGTTTACAGTATTTTACTAAAATAATTACTCCAATTTTCAATAAAAATATGGAAAATTCCCTCTTATTCACATTAATTTGCACGCTATCGTACATACCTGTATAATTCCTTCTATATTTAATTAAAGACGAAGACCACGAGGAATAAAACACGGGAAAGATCTTTCAGTGAGCATGCGAATAGGGGTAAGCAGATCAGTGGCAGGGGGCATGAATGAAGAATAACTGGATAACCGACTCCATAGGCGAGCCCAGCAAGCTCTCTTGTGGTGGCGCCATCTGGTTATTTCAGTGCAAAACTCACTTTCTTAGCTTAATCCAATGCTTCTTTTAATGCTCGTTTTATTGAGATAATTTATTATTATTTTTTTTTACAAAAATCTGATAAAATCAATTAGATGCTTGTTAGCTTCTGTAAAAGTTTATTAAAAATCATGTGGCTGAATTAAATTAGTTTAAAAAAAATTATTACGTTAAATTGAAGATCATGTTGACGATCTTAGACAAAAAGAAAAATTTCTTTATTAAATGTTTATAAAAATGATTTAAAGCTGAAAATAATTACAAAAACAGTAGTAACTTTTATCATAAAAATGCTTAAAAACTTTTTTTAAGTTTTTGAAAATAATTACAAAAACAGTAACATTTATCATAAAAATGTTTTAAAACTTTTTTTTAATTTTTTACGATTTTAATGAGGCAAAAAATTATTTCAGGCATAACAATATGTTAACTGTTATCCTTTTCGATTAATGTTTTAAGATTGGAAATATTAATTGCATTTACTTTTAAAATAAATTTAAATTGGAAAAATTAAGTAAAGTTACATGTGCTTAAGTTTTACGAGTTTTCGCTTATTTTTTCTCTTTTCTTGGTTATTTTGATTTATTAAACGATTCCTCAACTTTAGAGCATGATGAATTCTTATGTTAAAGAAAAGCTTAATAATTTTCTGAATAGTACTGTCGCAAACCTCTGATAAAAATTTATAAACTGGACCATGAAAGTGATTGAACAATTTGCTTCCTATCTTTGATTGATAAATTAATTTGGGGAATTTTTCGTCAAAGCAAGCTGACATGTATTGGACAAATTTACTTAAGTTTGGAGTTGGCAAATGTAACCCTCCACATTCACTTCCTTCTATTTGCCCTGCGCTTTTGAGAACGGTGAACATTTCTTGATGAGAAGCCATTAATTTCTCTGTTTTCAACAAAGCTGTTGAGCATTTTAGACATTGGTGATGTTTTAAAACCTTGGCCCCAATATAGCCACTGATGTATGCTAAAATATTTTGTTCTTCTTCTGGAAACGAACTTGCTTCTTTCACATTCAGAGACATATTCTCATCAGCAACTATGGAATAATCATGCTTCTGCAATTGGTTCTTCATCGAATTAATAGATTCGCACAGCATCAATAAATGGTCATCGAAGTCATCAGCACAATTTTTCCCTTTAGATGAGATCATCAAAGAGGAAGAACAAAGTTTTTTGTAGGCATGCCTAAATTCTTGTGCCATTTTCACGGGATCCTCCACAAAACCGTATATTTGAAAAAAAGTTTTCCAAGCAATCCTGATTTAAACGATTGGTTAACAGAAAGGTAACCAACTTAGAATCATGTAAGTCTTGCCATAATTGCAAAATTGATGATATGGTCATTTTCCAAGCATTAATACTGGGTGGCTGGGATTTAACACCTTGGACTTTGGTATCCGAAAACAGGAAAAACATTTCTTCCAAAAATGGTAAGTGGATACTTCCGTCTTTGAAGGTCTTCTCAGTTCTTTTATGTCAGTAATGCTCAAGCTATTGAAGACATCGAATAATTTATCCATCTTTTCAACAAATGTTGAAGTGTTCATTGCATCTGGAGGCAATTTTTTAAGAAGAATATAAAACCACATCCCCATGGCCACGCTGTGGCTTAATAATTGTGATGCAAGTTTCACCTTCATCGCTGCAAATCTATTTACATGAACATGCCTCTGTTATTTTCGGGGCTGTTTTTAATTCTTTTTTCTGATCTTTAAAGAAAAAATGCAAAATGTGTTTCCAGGAAACCAGTTTCGCCTTCAACTAAGAAGTCACGCTTTTGTAAATTGTTTCTAATGCACTTAAGGAGATGGGGAGGATCATACATCACAAATATCTTGTTGTTATTGACATGAATAAATGGCTCTTCAATAGTAACATTGAGTTTATTCAAAGCTTTTCTGTTATTACTCGCCAAGTCACATATATTAACTTTAACATTTAAATCAATAGAAAAGAGCTTTTGTACTACTTCCAGTATAGTGCCTGCTAAAATATCACCATCCATTGCACTCTTCACATAATAAAATGCAACTGGTTGAGACCAGTTTTTGGTTAGATCTCGAACCATAAAAACTGTAGCATGATCTGCATGTTTTTTGTTTCTGCCAAATGAACCCAGATCTTCAAAACCTTCAATCAAATTCTGTGTTGCATGATACCTTAAACCTGATTTAAGGCTCACGTCATCATATACAAGCACACAGAGTTTTTCAGTTTCTGACATTGTACTAACCTTACTTCTAAGAAGATCAATATAGTCGTACTGTATGCCAGACTCAAATAGAAAGCCTGCTATCCACGTACGGAGCGTAGAAAGTGATGGCAAGCAGAATAATTTATGTAAAAGCTTGTAACTTCTTGTCCCATGAAAATATAAACTCAAACACATCATTCGTTGTTCAATTGGCCATCTTCTTCCCCTTGGTGCTTTGCCTGATTGCTTAATTTGCATCTCAAAAAATTTTAGCGCCTATCCAGTTAAATAGCTTCCAGCATACTTTACAATTAAGTCTTTGCTAATTTTTTTTTTTGGTCTGCTCTCTTTCCTTAATCGACTTGCTCTTGTGTAAGCTCTCTGAAGAAGGAGTTTTAGTTTCTTTTTTCTTGGAGTCAACATTGTATCTTTTCTTGGTACGTCAGGCGAATAAGATACAGGAATAATCTGCACTTCACGAGGTGGAGTTGCCATGGGACTCTCACCTGATCGGCCTTTTGATTTTGATGAGCATTTACGTTTCTTAACTGCTGCAGGTGCCGCAAGTTCACGATGAAGGGGTCTTCTGTAACAATCAATCACAGGTGGTGGATTGGAAACTTCAAATAAAGTTGGAACTGCATTCCAAATTAATCTTTTTCTGAGAATAATAATGATGAAGAAGTATGAGTATTTTAATATTTATTATATTTAACCCCTTCATTGGACTTGATTGAATTGTCTAGTTAGTATATTGATTAGATGATTGACTGACTGGATTTTTAGTGTGAGGGACCGTTCATAAACCAAGTCGTCCCTTTGTTTTTGGCCTCCCCCCCCCCCAATCAAAGATATTAAAAAGCAGAAGTTTGAACGATTTTAAAATTAATTTGACCACATGGTCATTAGTTGATCCCCCTCCCTCCCCTTTGTGGTCATAACTGGTCAAATCCTGACTCCCCACATACACAAATTGGCTACGTGGTTTATGAATGTTCTCTTATATGTCAGTAATTATTAAACAAATCAATGCGTTCAAATTTTTTTTTATAAATTTCATTGACAGAATTAAAGTCATGCAAATCACTTTCAAAAATTCCCACAATTTTTATTTCAAGACATGCATACATGGTTAGACGTTTCTTATAATCAATTACAATTATTTCCGTTTCGTCTGCTCATACCTCTCATCTTTATTCATAAACTGTGAAGTTTCAAAATGAATAGCACACGGCACTCACCCACGTTTATATAAATTATGTTGTTGATTATCTAGATCTTTTCTACGACAATTGATTATCCATTTCAGACACCTAATTAATAATAAAAGACATTAAAAATATTATTTGTTTGCATGTATGTGTTGTAACCTTCCTCCCTGATTGTACCACCTTACATGAAAGGCGACAATGCATCTAAAATCGGTTTGATTGGACCACCCCCCCTTATATCTCAAATCAGCACCAGAATCCAATGTAATGAATTCAAAATCTGGCTAGCTCAACACCAATGCTCAAGAAAAAAGTAAAATACACAATCAAGGACAAAGGTTGGGTTCTTTTAAAATGGCAGGTTGTGACTTATTTATTTCAATAAGCAAGGCAAGGATTAGAACTAAATAAATATCTTTTATTCAAGGTTAAAAGAATCACCATTGATATACAAAAATTAAATAAAAGTCTTAAATCTAAGGAAAAGAAAGTTGATAGATCTTATCACAAAGAAGAAAGTTAATGTTAAATTCCCCAGTTACTTATGACTAAGATAAATATGCAAAAATTCAATAAATGTAAGTAAAAACGATAAATATTCAATGAGCTAATCTCAAGCTCTTCAATTGCTCTGAGGAAAGAGATAGTACTACTTAAAAAACTCAATTCTAAGAAAGTTCTCTCAAATTGTTCTTTATCACACCTTTTGTCATGACAACCAAAGAAATTTTACGTATCAAAGCTCTTTTCTACTTACAATTGCGTAGTTTCAGACACCTGCAGACTTGAGATCACTTTTAATCCAAACTTACGCACAAAACACCTTTTGTTTTAAACAGGCCATAAAATATTTCACTTATCACATTGAAGCACAGAAAACACACCTGAAGATAATCCGGATTGATTAGTGAGTGAGTCCACTGGAGGTCTCAAAGTGTCCCCACTAAGTTCAACAGAAGATTTCAAATATGTAGTTGTCTTCCTCTCTCAATGTCGGGTTCCAAATTATGCCAGTCGCTAGAAGAAAATTCCATTACTTGCTTCCATCCGCTCTGAAGAATGTCGAGGTTCCAATTTCTAGTTTCTTAATTCCAATTACGAATGATGACTCCTTAACATACCAATTCATCTAGGTTCCATTTAAAAACACTTAGGGATCGTCTCTCATAAGTTCCACTTTAAAATACTAAAGGTTTGTTTCTCTCTTATAAGTTCCATTTTAATCTACTTAGTCGGGGGTTTGTCCATATTTAAATACCTAATCGGGGGTTTGTCCATATTTAAATACTTAATCGGGGGTTTGTCCAAGAATTGAAAGAAGAAACTAATCCAATTACTTAACTGACTGTGAATTCACACAGCAGCCCTTTTCATTAATATTGTTCTCTTCCAACCTCCATCAAACCCTTATGAAAATTTCATGTTGATGAGCCAGCATAATACCAAGATTTGAAAGGAGAAGCCAATCTAACTACTTAACAAACTGTGAGTTCACACAGAAGCCTTTTTCGTCACTATTGCCCACCTTCCAATCTCCATTAGGCCAAGGAAAAACATTTCCATTCGAGAGGAGAGAGTGCGCAGGCTTCCTCTGACCAACTCCTCAACAGGACTGATAAAGTTTCACTTTCCCACGATTTATTTATAGTCGCCACACATCCGGCCTTCTTTCCCCCTTTCTCATTTCATAAAAATCCACTGAAAACAGCTTTTGCACAATAGCAATAAATTCCATGGCTCAAATGAACCTTAATTCAACCCAAGGATTCTTCCCATCAATTAATTCACAGACCACTCTCTGCATAAATCTCCAAAATTCTAAAAGAGCAGTCTATTCCTGTCAGAGCACCTCCCCTCTACTAATTTCACAATCATGTAGTATTATCAGTGTCCAACACTAAAATAATCAATCTTATTCACCTATCATAGATAAATCACTGAATTCACCATTCATTAATGTTCCCACCAAAAAACTGAATAATACCTGCTATTATTCCATTGATCAAGTTTCTCACAACAAAAAAAAAATAATCATAACACGTGATAACGTCACAGTGTAATATTAAATCTCAAATCTCCCAATGTAAACAAATACAATACGTGAATTAATACGTCTATGATTAACTCGCCGTTTCTCGAAAATAATCGAATTAAGAGCAAATTATGCATGTTTGATGAAGTATGTTACCTTTCGAAAAAAAGAAAAATTGCGGTTTTTTGCCCTAGAATTTGAACAATTTGGTGCAGCGCACGCTTCATCTCCATAGTAAGCAGCCGTATTTTTCACTGAAATAACTTGAGGGCGCCACTGTTTCACAACTTACATGCGATGCATAGGAGTCGGTTATCCTGTTATTCTTCATCCATGGTTTAACTTTGCTAAATGACGTTAGATGGCTCGTCTCCTCATGCTTCCCCGTGACGTATCTCTGGACTTGGCTCCGCCCCTCAGTTAAGTACGTGCGCAGAACCTCTCCCGGCTGCGCGTGGGATGGTGACATAAAAAAACTACAAATGGGCAGGTTGTGAATAATCGCTGCTGTGAATGTGAAACCAGGGGCAGCGAATTGATTTCCTGTTTTGCTACTAGAGGGCGTTATTTATAGGGGATATATATATATATATATACCCACGAAGATCATGTGGATCTTTGTTAGGAAAGCTTTTAAAAGATAAATTTAACAATATTGATTGACTTTTTTTGTAATTCACAGAAAGTATCAAAACTGAACATTATAAATTGCTAATTGATTTAATTATTGATAGTCTAGTAAAAAAAAATGGCATAATTACTGACAAAGAAGATTGAGTTACAATATCAAAGAAAAAATTATTCATAAGTCCATATCAAGAAAGATTTTAAAGATTTAATTTATTATTTGTTAAAAATGTTCCATTTCAATTAACAAATTGTATCGACTTATTTTCCTTATTCTTTTTATATTTAAACATTCTTAATACTCTTATATTAAATGCGCAAAATCCAAAAAAATAAAAAATATTACAGAGAAGTGTACAATTTATAAAATTTAAAAATTATTTAACTATCAATAATTATTTAATTAGAACTGATTATATTTCTTTCACTAATTCTTTAATTATTATAAATTCTAGGAACTTTAAAATAGTCATGACTCCTAACATTATAGAGCAAAGTTTATTTTATTTTGTTTTTTTCAATTTTTTTTATTACTATACGAAAAAACATTTTGGAGTATCACTATAGTTAAAATAAATCTGCTTTTTTTAAAAAAAAAATTGTTAAAATTGATTTTATTCTTTTTGATGTGACGTAATTTTTTAATCATTCTTTTCTATACTTTATTCAGAATATTTTTTTACATAATTGATTTTAATTCCTCTATATGATTTTACCAATTGAATTTATTATTAAAAATTAAACTAAATGTTTCTTAAATTGCACCTCTGAATGTTAAAAATAAAAAAATAAATAAATAAATAATAATTAAAAAATAATTAATATTTTGATTTTATTTTATTTTATAATTATTTTCATTTTATTTTTTATTTATTATTAAATAATTTATTTTATTTTTATTTTTAATTAGTAACTATTATTTATATTATTCCATGGTTTTTGTGTCTCGTCATTCTCTCATTTATATCCGAAACTTGATATATGTAATAATAATAATAATAATAATAATAATAATAATAATAATAATAATATGGTAGCAACAGCAGGGATATACTGCACGGGATAAACTGGAAGATGAAGCCCTATGTTGCCCCCCAACAAGCCGAAACCCAAAACGGGCTATAATAAATAACATATAAAATAAACTAATAAAGAAAAGAAGATAATAGGAATGATTATAATAATGACAATAATAATACTTACTTACTTTTCAAACCCGCTTATCCGTTAGGGTTGCGGGGGCAGCAGCCCTATGGAGGATCTCCAGCGATCGCGATCTTCCGCCATCAGGCACATGTCCTCCCTGGTAATATCCAAGCGACTCGAACCCAGATTCTCCACCAGCTTGGAAAATAACAACTGCCTAGGAAGACTAGTTTGCGGCATCCGTATCACGAGGCCATACCAGCGCAACAGATCTCTCAATGCGGAGAAGTAGCGGCTCAACACCTAAAGATTCCCTTATTGTGCTGCTGTACACTCTATCTAGTAGGGTAATACCTGCCACACCTCTCAGAAATCTCATTTCGGCCGCTTGTACCCGCGATCGCACTCTTTCGGTCATTACCCAAGCCTCATGACCATAGGTGAGAATGGGGACAAAGATATATTTGAAGACGGAGAGCTTGGCTTTGTTACCCAGCTCGCGTTTCGTTACCACGGATCGCCACAGTTCACGTCTGACACAGCTTGCTGCACCGATCCGAGCATCCAATTGTTTCTCCTGCCGTCCATCACTCGTGAATGCAATCCCGAGATACTTGAATTTCTCCACCTGTCTCAATGAGGCTCCCGTAACATGGAGAGCGCACTGACAGGCTGTCTTGAAAGGACCAGAAACTCGGTTTTAGCCACACTGATCTTCATCCCAGCTTCTTCACATTTGGCTGCAAACCGGTCTAGTGCATGCTGAAGGTTCGTGCGAGAAGACCCAAGGAGGACAAGGTCGTCAGCAAAGAGCAAGAGGGGCAGTCGCCCACACAAACACGCTGATCGCCTCGGCTGCCCCTGTCTATCCAGTCCATAAAGATAATGAACAAGAGGGGCGACAGTACGCACCCTTGGCGGAGTCCAACACCCACAGTGAACGGTCTTGGCTTAATGCCATTTATCCGGACACACATCTCAGAGCTTTCGTACAGAGACATGATACCAACCAGTAATTGCCCATCCACTCCATACTCTTGCAACACTTGCCAGAGCTTCTCCCGAGGAACTCTGTCATATGCTTTTTCGAGGTCCACAAAGCAAGCATAGACCTGTTTTGCATACTCCCAGGATTTCTCAAAGATTTGCCTTAGAGCAAAGATGTGATCCGTCGTGCTTCGGCCAGGTCTGAAACCACACTGCTCCCCCGACAGTTTGGAGTCGACTATTTCCCGACTTCTCTTCTCCAGACACTTAGCGTACACTTTCCCAGGAATGCTGAGCAAAGAGATGCCTCGATAGTTGTTGCAATCTCTCTGGTCTCCCTTTTTGAAGATAGGGATCACAATTCCTGTCTGCCATTGCTTAGGGGCCTGTCCAGATATCCAAGCAACCTGACACACTCGAGTCAGCCACAGGATACCATCCTGATTTAAGGCCTTTAACATCTCGGACCGGATTTCATCATCACCTGCAGCTTTGCCAGTCTTCAGGGACTTAATTGCCCATCTGACTTCTGTTTCAGTGATACTACCGTGACTATTCTCCGCTCCAAGGTGCACCTCGTATGCCTCAGTTGTTGTCACCGGATTAAGAAGAGATGCAAAGTATTCCTTCCACCTATGCAATATGCTCTCCTCCGTTTTCAGAAGCCTCCCATCTGAACTCTTAATAGTTTGTGATGAAAGAGACTTCTTTCCACGGAGGCGGCGCATGGTCTGCCAGAACACCTCGTTTGCCGAACCATAGTCTGCCTCCAATTTCTCCCCGAACTTCTCCTAAGCCTTAGCTTTAGCTGTTGATACTGTCTTTGCTGCTGCTTTTCGCGCCTCAGTGTACCGCACTCGACTCGAAGTTGACTTATTTGCAAGCCATAGCAAATATGTTTCCTTCTTTGCCTTGACAGCTTCTTGGACTTCACCGTTCCACCACGCAGTCCTTTTCTCACCGCCCTGCGCCACACTCAGCTGCTTACGACCACAGCACAATGCAGCCGAAGTAATCACAGCAGTTTTAAACAACTGCCACTCCTCTTCAACAGTACCACGATCACTGGGTAGTTCTTTGAAACTTGAAGATATGTTATCTGCAAAGGTCTTCCTCACAGCTCTATCCTCCAATGCCTCCCATTTGATGCGCCAAGTTTGGTTGGCATGGATTCAGAGTACCGCAAAGTGCAGCCAACAAGGTGGTGATCAGTTGATAGTTCTGCCCCTCTTCTCACACGAGTATCCAACACTGATCGGAATAAGTCGGCTGAAACAATTACAAAATCAATCAGTGACTTCTGGCCCATTGCATCCCTCTACCAGGTATACTTATGGATATCCCTGTGCTGGAAGAAGGTGTTTGTGATGGAAAGTCCATTGTTGCAACAGAGATCCAACAAGCACCTCCCATTCGCATTTAAATCGGGGTCACTATTCCTCCCAGTCACGCCTTTCCACGTTTGGTCATCAGCCTTACCACGTTTGGATTTAGTGAGTGGATGCCCCCTTACCGTGGGTCAGGGGTTTGGGTGCTTCAGGGATTCTGTGAGCTATGCTGGTTGTAGCACGGCTACTTTAGGGTCACCCTTACCAGAAAGGTCATGGTTGAGAAGTGAGACGAAGAGTATCCAAACAAACATATATATCATGATGTCGATGAATGAGGGAATTCATACTGCATCGGGTGTGGCGCAGGTTAAAGTCACCCGCGTTCGGGAGTTAGGCGTTAGGCAGAGGCTCTCGTTCGAAAAATAGTCGACAGTTTCCCGGCTGTTATCTCGGAGCAATGCTCCGAGAAGCCCCACCAGTGCACTCGCTATGCGCTTGGGGAAACGGTCGGGGGCAGCACATGCCTTTACCCAGGAGGAGAAACGGGTAAAGCGACAACGGGATCGGGTGCTGTCAATTGGCACTGGAACGTATTCTCCATGACAGGAAAGGAATCAGAGTTAGTGGAGGAAGCCAAACGGTATCGGCTGGATATCATAGGTATTACCTCTACGAAACGTCCGGGTTCTGGAACTGTGGACTTAAAGACAATAATAATAAAATAAATAAATAAAAAAAATACAAAGCCAAACGCCGGCCGAGTCAGACAAATTAGTAATAATAATAATAATGATAATAATAATAATAATAGTAATAATAATAATAATTGTAACAACTACAGGGGAGTAACCAACCAGATATATTCCGGAAAGTAAAGCCCTGTGTTGTCCCCAAACAGGCTTTCGCCCAAAACGGGGTTAATGAAAAACATTTTAAAGTAAATAAGACAATTAAAAAGCCAACATTAAAAAGAATAAGCAATACAAACAAAGCAATAAAATCAAGAACGAAAAATTTAATATAAGCGACCAAGCAATACAGCTAAAAAACCAAAACAAAGTCTAGGCTCAAATAGGCCAGAGTCAAAGAGGAAAACAAAAATAAAACAAAAAAAAACAAAAAAAAAAAAAAAAAAAAAAAACCCAACACCTGGGCAGAGGAGGTGGACATAAGACCTAAAAAAAAAGGTCTTAATAATAAAAAAAAACAAAATAATAATAATAATAATAATAATAATGTTATTTAATAATAATAGTAATAATAATAAGGAAGTGTATATTTATATTCTGTGTAAGTTATCTAAATTACTGAAAAGATACGAAATTGAAAAACGTTGAACTACTGTGGAAAGTGACATAATAAATCGAAAAACAAGTCTTGTCCACAAAATTATTTAATAATTTTGTAAAGAAAGGTTTAAATTTGTTAAAGAAAGGTTTTAACCGAAAATTCAACTCGTGTAAAGATATTGAGAAAAAATATATAAAAGTTTTTTTTTCTTCAATAAGATATTTAATAGGAGAAAATATTTGTCCCTGAGAAAATATTTACATTTTCATTAATTAACTGTGTATTATTAACCATAGGTCTGAATTATTTGTTAATTGATGTGGAAGTAAACAAACGAGTTTTATACCCCCTATTGACCGTTTCGATAAGAAAACAACGTATCACAGGAAACCACGTGACCGATCCTTTTAGTTAGTGAGCCCTTACTAACTTCCATTTCAGAGGATTTAGTGCAGTGTAGTTTAAATTACAAGTATTTATACAATTATTAGGCGATTTTTCGGTTTAAATTATGTCAAGCAGATATTTTAAAAGTTTGAACGGCGTAGCCAGCGAACTATATAAGCAGAAATTAATGTTTGAAGAGCACAATTTGCCAGATCCCATGGATGATATGTTTGAAACGTTTTTCAAGAACGACGTGAATTCGTGGCCTACAGTAACATCACTTGATCTGTACGATTTCTTTGTGAAACGAATATGTTTCTACGCCAAGGATGATTATAATTATCTTGTAAGTGGGAAAGTAAAAGAAATCCTCGTGTATCGTGTCAAGGAGCTACAGGTGAGTGAACGATTTAAGCCTATTGATTTATCGTGCTAACTTTAATACAGTTTTTACAAATTGAGTTCATACAGTTTTACATGAATTTCATACATTTCTAAATAAATTTACTAGTATTTTAAATGAATAAACTACGATAAAATGAATTATATTTTAAGAAATTTATGCGAGAAAAAAAATAACGAAAGTTCCGTGACGGTGTACGTTGAATGATGGGCGGCCAGGCCGACATGAATGACCGTCCGTTAGCTGAAGTTCATCATCACGGAAATTTCGTGATTTTTTTCTCGGATAAATTTCTTAAAATATAATTCATTTAAATCCTATTAAATTCATTTAAAATTGTATTAAATCTATTTAGCAATGTACGAAATTTATGTAAAACTATATGAACCCAATTTGTAAAACTGTATTAAAGTTAGCACGATAATTGGTTCACTCACCTGTAGCTCCTTGACATGATACACGAAGATTTCTTTTACTTTCCCACTTACAAGGTAATTATAATCATCTAATGAAGAGTATATAATTATAATCATCTATTTAAAGTTTTTTATTTGTTGAATGACCGCCCGTTAGCTGAAGTTCATCTTCACGAAACTTTCCTGATTCTTTCTTGCATAAATTTCTTTAAATATAATTTCGATAATATGATAAATCATTTACATATTAATTAGGTATGTTACAATAATAAATTCAGAACATAAATGCTATGGGGCTGATCGATGTCAGCCGAGAAAATTAGGGGATGCTACACGGGATTTTTACCGAGTTTAAATAACGCTTCGTTTAAATAAACATAATGCGTGTTTAGTTCAGTGTAAACGGAGTTTAATTATTAAATTAAATAAAAAAAATATTTTTATTGTAACCTTGTTTTAGTCAATTTACCGTATACTTTTTATTATTTTAATTTAATTACAGAAAACAAGCTTGTAACATAAACAAATAAAACAAACGTAACAAGAGTAACACTTAACCATCGTGTATTAATTAATTACACTGTAATTAAACTAAAATAAATACAGTAATACTAAAAATATTTATTCTTCCGTATTTCTGTACTGAGGGGGTAAAATTGTATTAAATTCATTTTAAAAGTGTATTAAATCTATTTGATACAACACAACACTTCACTACACAGTATTGTTTAGCATCGAAAAATGGCGACGCCGGAAGTGTGGCTGGGCTTCAGAGGCCAACTGATGTCGCTACCGCCACCTGCATAGAGCTTTCCTCAAAAGGGTCAATAACTAGCGCCCTCATGCATCATTTAGCTGACAAATTGCGGGGAAGCCTAACTTGACCTATTTCATGTTATGCAATAGCTAACTTGACCTATAACTTGCCCGTTTTCTTTTGCCTGAATTCCTTGAAATGTTACATATTGAAGAATCTGTTTTGGCTAAGTTCAAAGGAATCTTAAAAGGTGAACGTGCAGTCCTGCCTCCAGTATGAAATGCTGCTGCAATGCCAGAAGATATGCAGTGCTGCCTGGTCTTTGCGAGAAAAAGTTGATCAGGAAGGTTTTTCCTGTGCCTCCAGGCACATCAAGAAAAAAAAGTTTTCCAGTCTGTCTTCTGACAGCATCAATTATCCTGTTGTAAGTAGTTCTTTGGTCATCGAGTAGCTTTCGTTCATTTTCTGCAACAAAAGCCTCCAGTTCATCTATCTTTTTCTATCTTATTTCTTTTTCTATGTATGTATCTTCAATCTATCTTCTTCTTGTATTCCCCCTTTACGTGGTCAGAGAAATAAAAATTCCCTTAAAAAAGAGAGACAGAATGTGTGTGGGGGGGGGGGGATAAAAAAGCGTTATAACTCCACCATGACCTTGACCTTGGATCAATTTGGCCTGCCTAAAACCTTCCCAGGGTCAACCTAAATTACCATGCAAAATTTCATCAAGATAGACCAGCCATTTTGGAATGCATAGCGAACAGACAGACAGATATACAGAGAAATTTTATATACTTTGTATATAGATTCGCTCATAGTAACAGTATTGTAGCGTGACTTCGCAAAGGATTATGGGCTAAACCATCGTTGATTACAAACAGATTACAAATCAGTATTGCTAATTTATCATTTTATTTCATGCGCTTGTACTTTATGGGACATTATTAATAAAAATTAAACAATGCACAAAACAATGAAAATGCTTTTTAAACTAGACAGACCCCTGCTAAATTGGCAACACTGACGTCAAACTTGACGTCAAACTTGATGGCCGAGAGCGTTAAGGCTCAGGTCTTTTAGCTTTCGTGATGATCAGGTTAGGTTAGGGTCTTTTCTGGCGCGGATGTTTTCTCACTCTTATGATGAGCTTACAATTTTCATTTGCCGGAGTATAGGGTTATTGGCCAATTCACTTCAAATTAGCTATGCTTTTTCAGTGCTTCATAGATTTGGAGAAACCTCATCCCGCAGTGAATAAATAATGGTTGTAAATGATGGTGGTGATACACTGCCTAGCCAAAATAAAGTCGCCGTCGAATATTCAATATCCAAATACTAAGGAGTCAGTCACAGGCATACTACTGAAGTCTTGTGCGAAATACTTCCTTTATATTGTCCTGCATTAGTTTATCGCTTTATTTGTTTTGAAGAAAGATGTATGTGGACGCAGCACATGGTCGCGGAATAGATGTCACCGAGTTTCAGAAGGAGCAAATTATCGGCTTATTCCAAGCAGAGAAAACAAGCAAAGAGATTACGGCAATTACTGGGATTGAGTAAAAAGTGTTCAACAATTAGTAAAGCCTTGGAAGGAAAGATCTGAATCATCAACCCCGAGTAGTAACTGTGATCGGAAAAAAATTCTGACTAATCGTGACTGGAGATCATTAAGACTCATGGTGAAGGAAAAACCGAAGAAATTGTACATTAGACCTGACAGAAAAGTTTAACAAGGAAATCAAAAGCTTATCCATCCGCACAATGCGACGAAACTTTAAGGACTGTAACTAAGCAACTGCTTTGCCACAAGATATCCGATTTTTAGTAAAAACAATAGGAAAAGATGATTACTGTTCGCCCGGGAGGACAAAAATTGGAAAATGGAGCAGATGAAAAAAGTCATCAGGTTTGATGAATCCAGGTTTACCCTATCCTACATACAAGGGTTGGTCGAAAAGCTGTAACTTTTTTTTATTTGGTGACCGATTTTCAAAATTTTTTTTATATCTGATACTTACATTTGTCCTCAATATAATGCACTATTTTCCATTAGACAGAGTCCTGATCCCTTTCCACGCATTGCGCCAACGCATGAATAATCGGATGAACCCTTCGGAGCAGAATTCCGGGGTTGTTGTCGACACGAGAATTGAATGGCATCTTTCACCTCTTCATGAGAACGCAACTCATGTCCCTTAAGGTGCTCTTTCTTCTTTGGGAAGTGGTGAAAGTCACAAGGTGAAAAGTCTTCCATCTTTGAACTGTACACGCTGCAACGCTTCTGGGTGTGGAGATCGTATGCGGGCGAGCGTTATCGAGCTATAGAAGAGGGTCCAAAGCTGCTATTCAATCCTGGTGTCGACAAAAACCCCGGAATTTTTCTCCGACGGGTTCATCCGACTAGTTACGCGTTGGCGCAATGCGTGGAAAGGAATGGGGACTATGTCGAAAAGTGAATAGTGCATTACACAGATGACAAATATAAGTATCAGATACAAAAAGAATTTTGAAAATCGGTTAAAAAATAAAAAAAGTACAATCATGGAGGCATTACTTTTCGACCCACCCTCATAGATGATGAGCGCATCAGGGTAAGAAAAGAACCGCACTATCCAAGCCTGTGGAGACTCTGCTTTGATCTGGGTTTGCTTCTGTTGCTTTGGTCTGTATTCTGCAATGTTATGCAGCCGAGTGTCTGAATCTGCTGGATGACCAGGTCATTCCATTCTTGGACGAGTTTCTTTTTTCTGAACGAACTGGAGTTTTCCAGGAAGACAACGCCAGGATACACCAAACTTGAATTTCAATTGAAGGTGGTTTTTCCCTCTGAAATTGACTTAAAAACTCATGATTCGAGAAAATACGGTACATTGAAATTAAAAAAAATCCTTCTTTACATGTGTCCCTATATAAATAATTTTGTGCAGCTAACTACTCTGAAACGGCAAAATGTAGAACCGAAGGAAACTAATACACTGTTAGAGGGAACCTTAAACTTATGAAAATGGGTTAAGTCTTTTATGATATAATTTTGTTAAAAAAAATAAAGAAATGTTGTAGCATTTATTTCAGCGAATAAAAGTTAATGGAGTCACTATAGGCAGAGACTCCTTTCATTGAGACGAATAATACATTCTTCAATAATTCGTTGGATAGTCCCCTCAAAAGTATCCGCATCGTCATCAGTCCTTCAAAATTTATCATAGATGTTTACAAGGCAGGGTAATCATTCTTTTTAAATTTATGCCGGGTGAGTTAAAAGTCTGTTACCCCTTCCTATCTTGGATACCAATGTAGTTACGCAAATTCCAATACAAGGAATGATTAGGAACTGGAGGGTGCTCTATCTGATGGAGCACCTTTCATCATCTCAAATATGCAAATTAAGGCACATCTAAATTCTATCTCAAAAACCGTAAGAGATACACAAAAAAATTCTAATTGCACATTTGTTCAACAGCAAATTCCAAACAAAACAAAACAAAAAAAAGTTCACCAAAATCCGATGAGTTGATCACTTACAATCCTCATTGCAAGCTCATTGGACGACTTCAATGTGGCATACAGAACAGGTCGAGTTGACTGCGAGACAAAATGATTCTAGGACAAAGTGAATGATGTGACGGGAAGTGATTCTGGGACAAAGTGAATGATGTGACGAAATGATCTGATAACGGTTTTGTTTCGAGTTTGTTTGTTTTATAAAACGCTAAAACTTTCCTCCTCAGTTTTCCCATCGAATAGGATAGACCCAGTGACGTGATGTTATTTTAACTGAAGAAACAAAACAAAACGCGAACTTCTACCACAGAAATTGCCGAGAAATTTCGACAGTTTTCGGTCGATAAGTCGCTCGCCGATAAGAATTTCTCCTTAAGGGTTTTAAGGATTTCTTCAGTTGAATGCGAGCTGAGGAGCGTAACAATTTTCCTTCCCTCGGAAAGAATGGGATAGTCTGAACATAGACGAAACAAAGCCAGAGAAATTATAAACAACACGATTCGTTCGTTCGTTATAATCTTCGGTCGCATGCAAGCAGAGAAGCGGGAAACATACAATTTTTGATTTGCGTGGTCAAATTCCAAACTCGATTCTCTAATTTTGTCATAAATCACTTTCTCATTCAGTCAGCTGAAGGGATCCAATTCGTCACATTTATTTCATTGCAATAACTCAGGCCAACGATGAAAAATCATCTTGAATGAATTTGCCTTATTCTTGAGGGGTTTTTTTTTTTCTTGTGCGCTGAATCATCTGCTTTTAGATTTTTTCCTTCACGTCAGGTTTGCGAGTTACGCACATAGGGACTGACATGTAAAAAGTAATTGGCGTGAAGAGAAGCGGCTGCAATGTTAAAGTATCCATATTTTTGGTCCACAAGGAAATTTATCAGGCCCCAAACTCTGACTAATTTAAAAGTGTTTCATTGATAAACAAATCTGTGGGTGAGGGAAAAAGAATCCGAGATTCGGATTTAGCACAAAAGAAAGCGTACGAGAATCAGGTCTTAACATTACAAATGAATTTTAAAAGATTTTTTTTTTTGTTGGCCCGTGTAATTCAAACCATTCTTTTTGTCACAGATTTACTACTTCATTACTCAACAAGAACATTTTGTTGTTATTATCAAAAATAAATTCGTTATGTTCAAATGCATAGAAATTAAATTCAATTTTAAATTGAGACTAAAGCTACACAAATATATTTTTATTTATTTATTTATTTTTTTGGAAAACTACAATTTTTAATTCTACAGGGTGACCCAAACTTATCCAGCATAATGGGCCTTTTTCAAACGAGAAAGCGCGAGATTATGGCCGCGCTCATGTTTGATCGAAAACGAGTCTGACTAGTCAAGCGCAGCTTGCTGCGAAGGAATGAATGCTTATTCAGTCCCTTTTTTAAATGCACTACCACAGATATCATTGAAGGATGTAATAGAAATTGTTAGATCCAATTTTCTCTGTTAGAACCGAGAGAAATCTGGAAACTGTTGATCAAATCAAACCGTTCATTGTTTTCAGGATGCAAATTACAATTTTCAGGACATATATAAAAATTTTCAGTTCCTTCTTTAATGATGATCATTACTTCAAATTCATTTGACAAATGAGGTTTATTTTGTCGTCGTTGTTGTTATGTTGTTGAATAACCCGCAATAGACTACGTTCTTTTCAACTCATTATTATTCCTTTCCCGAGTCCAAAATGCGCCGTTTTAATTCTTCATTTTTTTCCGAAAGCCTTTTGATTGTACCAACCTGGTTTCATGTGGTGTACGTTTTTATATGTCTGCTTGTGAAATTTGTAATTCTTCTATGTCCTTTTGTGTTTCATTTATCCAAGTATTGGCTATTTTCAATTTTGACATATATTTGAAATTTTTTCCTGTGAGCCTATTGGGGTTTATTCTTTCAAGATTTTCATAAAAAACTATTCTCCTTTTCCTAACGGTACAGTATCAGTAATTTTTTCAATATGTGTGTATATTTCATTGTTGCGACGTACTTTAAATATCGACCCCAATATTTTTCTTAATATTTTTCTTTCAGCTACTTTCAGTTCTTGAGTTAACATTTTTTTGATCAGGGTCAGACACTTAGCTGTATAAAGTGCTTCTGGGCGTATTACTGTTGTTTAGTGCCAAAGTTTAGCGTGGAATTATATTGACTTCTTATAGATATCTTTGGTGATAAAATAGGCCGATTTCATCTTACTGACTCTTGCTTTAAAAGCTTTTTTCTCTGATCCGTTTTGATAAATTCTCCTTAATACTTGAACTTTTATTTATCCTGTCAAATTGTCATATTGGGTAGTCTTGACGTTCGTCATAAACTTGGTTTTTTGAAGGAGATTCTTAAACTATCTCTTTTAACTTTTTATCATATGTGTTATTATTTTCATTGCATGGATTGCAATAAACAATCATTGCCAGTGCGTTTACATTTATATTGTTACTTACACACTGATATGCAATATGTAAAATGTTATTAAGATCCATTAATTAATTGATTGATAAATTAATAATTAATTAATAATAATAATAATTAATATATTGATTAATTGATCTTGCCATATTGATATAAAAATATAACAAATAATAAAAACAAAAAATGAAAATAAAAAAAATAATAAAAAAATAACATCCCAATATAATTTTAATTGATTTCAATTAATAAAATTTATTATACAAAAGGTATATGTTAAATTCATGAATTATATTCAATATAATTTATATCAAATTTTAATATTAATTAACGAAATAATAAATAAATAAATAAATAAATAAATAAATAAATAAATAAAAGTAATGATAGTATAGTCATTTTTGAAGTGATTTTTTTTAGTCATTCGTTTTGGTCTATTTCGCAACACAAATTTATTTGGAATAGCCTCCTTCTTAACTAATCTTAATCCATCAAGTGAATCCGTGAAATATCCTGAGTTAAAATCCAGTGATTAAACAGTTACGTCTTTATTAATCTATAAATTAGCACATACAGTGCTTTCCCTTGTGTGAACTTCACCCGTCAGCCTCGTTTTCAATCTGCCAAGGACGCCGCCATTTCTCAAGTCTAGTAAACGTGAAAAAGGCCCATTGTTTAGGAACATTGTATGGTTCAAATGGAACAAAAATGTCCTATAAACATTATATCTGGTTTCGATCGTGTGTGAGACATAGACGTCTGAACGATCCTGTCTCCCTGAGAACTTGGTGTACCCTCAAAAACACCTCTCGATGTAGATGGCGCCTATGAGAAAATGCATCCGCGTACAACCTGCTGGCTTCTGCAGCGTTACCTGCAGTAAGCCCATAGTAAAAATGAATATTCGCATATTCTTCTTTTGTGAAAATAAATGCCATAATGAACTTCGACGCTGTGTTGCAGAATATGAGCAATTGCTCAAATCAACGGCCAAGTCAATGAAATACCTTTCACACGTGTTACGACGATTCCTCTTCCTGTTTGGCATGCAAAACAGGAGAGTATATTTAAGAATAAATAGGTAAACCTACGTTTTTTTTCTAGGAAAAGACTCTAAATAAAAGAAAATAGACAAACGTCGATTTCTCACACACGATCGAAACTAGATGTAATGTTTATAGGACATTTTTTGTTCCATTTGAACCATACAATGTTCCTAAACAATTATGATGGGTCACCCTGTATAAATATGCATACTGTTTTAAAAAAAGAGAAGAGAAATGGTTTATTTAAAAATAAAAATTATAATTAAAGGAGAATTATTTCCTACTGAAAAACTGCGCACTTATGACTTGAATATAATACATTATAAACTGAAAATGTACGGGTATAAACATTTTAACCGCCATAACCGTGTATTTTCATGGTGGCGCATAAAAATATTAAAAAATTGAGTTTTTGTTAATGATGGATGTAAAAGAAAAAAAGGACGAGACACATAAAAAAACCTGGAATAAAAAGCAAATTGGACACAGAATAGAAAGACCCTGAAAAAAAAAAGCTGACGTTTCGGATAGAATCCTTGGTCAAGGCAAAAATAAAAATGAGTTTTTAGTTAGGTAATTAAATAATGAGAAGAAGTAAAGGTCCAGGATTATTATATGATACTATACAACTAAATTTTAATAATAAAATGGTGCTGATAAATTGTTTTATTTATCAAGCACTACTTTCTTTAAAAAAAATTAAAAACAATACTTTTGGGAAAAAGTTTAAGACCTATCACTTCTTCCCCCCCCCCCTCCCCATTTTAGCGACTTATTCCATTTACATGATCAGCCAATTACTATTACGTCGCATGCAAATATATATGCAAAGTGTGGATAATTATTTGTAGTGCATACACCATTTCAAAATGACTTTAAATTCGCAAAATACAAGTCCATCTATCAGAAACGGCAGACTCGCCAAGAAGTGACAGACCCGCAAAACAATTCCTAGACTGCACCGCATTATAGAGCGAAAGTAAAAGTAACATGAAATATGTGAAATTAATGAAGAACGTAGTGTAAATATCAGTTGGAAAAGTGTTTCACGCCGCTCGAATAATGCTGGAATCTTCACCAAAAATCGTAAATCTGGACTAGAATTTGCTATACTCATTTGTCATGGACATCTAAAATGTGGCGCAAAATCTTGTTTTCTGATAAAAACAAGTTTCAACTATTTGGCAGTGACAGAATAAGAAATATGCGACTGTGTTAATGGTCAAAGATTTAATCTTGCACATCAATTGCCAACAGAGACAATTACGATTTATCGCACTAACTGTGTGGAAGCATTTTCTTACGTTGGATAGATGGCAACATACACCAAATAGATGACATTACGGATCGATATGTATACAGAGATATTCTTAGAGATAAGAAATTCCAAATAGAATGGTAAATATCAGGTCATTTAATAAATTCATGCTTATTTCAGCAGCCTGAACCACTTAACAAATATTTGAGTAGCCTAAAAGCAAAGACGGACATAGTCATTTTTTGACTTTTTGAGTTAGGAGTGGTTTCCCATGGTATTTTTCCCGCTGAATTCAATGGCGCTATCCTTTTGAAGCAAAAGTGGCTAGAAATGGCTTAAAATTCAGTTTAAAGTGTGATGTGTAAAGCAAAAACGGACATGTAAAATAGCGTTTTGAAGGAAACACAGACACATCCTTATAAACCAATGGGAACTCAAGATTTTGGTCATGTGAACAAGATGGCCACCTACATCGTGTCATCTGCTGCTGGAAAGAGATGAAACTTTTGTTGTTGATGATAATACAGTAACAGGTGAATGTGAATGCTTACATGACAACATTATTCAGGATGAACTGGTGCTAACAGGAATCTCCATTGATCACAATACAACTGAGACATCCTGAAATGTATGTTAAGCGTATGCACAAGATGCCTTGTCAACATGAAAAGCTCAGTTTTGGTTTTCAAAATTCCTGGATGGAGATGAATCCGTCGAAGATAACACCCGCTCTGGACGACCGCCTGCTGTTGATGGATATGCACTGAAGGCAGTTATTGCGGCTAATCCATGCCAAACTGTCATGCATTAGCACAGTGACAGAGGGAAATGTGCATAATTATTTTCGCATACAGGGAAAAGTTAAAATATTGGATAAATGGATCCTCCATCAGAGCCCGCTCTAGCTTTCATGCCGCCCCGGACGCATATTATCGACTTTATATTGCTAGAGTTTATTACGACTCTTATGCGTTCTCCTATGATGTCAGAAACGGTGATAACTAGCGTTAAAAACGTCATCCGCAGTATGACTTAATAATATTTTTATCTTTAATTTAATCGTTTTTTGAAACAAATGTCTGTTTTTTATCGCAAAAACAATTTGCTTCATTTTTTTATATCCCAAAATAAAACCTTTTTTTAATCGAAAAAAGTATCCAAAATTTCATTTTTATGAACTCTAGCAATATAAAGATAGATAATATGCGCTCCGGACAAAAAGACAAACTGTCCCCTTTAAATATATACTTTTTAAAAATATACAGAGCGTCCCAACGGTACACGTCCAAAATGAAAAACTGAGTAAAGAACATCAGTACTTATGAGAATCATCCCCATGTATGTATCCGAAATGTTATTATTATGGCGATATTAACGATTTTGTGATTTTGTCAGTAACCTTACCTTATTCCATTAAAATGTGTGTTTTCGGGAATGTATGTCGTTTTGAGGAATTTGGTCAATAGAATTATATTCTTTGGGCAACGTAATATTCAATTTCAGAAAATGGACGAACTGCATGCATACAATTTTTCGCAAATCAAAGTTAAAGTAGGAAGTTCTGAGTTATTGTGAGGTTTCAGAAATCTTTGATGATGAATTTAAACAAAATAAATTAGATCAGGAGCACTGATGGGTATTTAATAGACTGTTAGAAAAAAACAGTACATGTAATAGGTTAAAAAAAAAGCATGCAATTTTAAACGTAAAAATAGGAGTTTCATAGTAAAATTGATATTTCCTCTGGGAACAGCTAAATCATCTTAAAGGTTTCTACAGGTGGATTATTGAAAACCTACACATATTATTTGGAAAACATGTCATTAAAATAACTGTTCGAAGTGTCTGCCACCAACTTCTACACACACTGTCCAATTAATTAGAAACCCGTGATGAATTACTCTACTGATATATAAAGCGGAATCACAGGTCAGAAACGATTGTGATATGCAAATGAATGCAATCATGTGAGGTACATGCTCATTCCAAGCTGCAGATACAGGGAACCAGGGTTGCCAACTTACCGGTTTTTAGATGGGAATATTTATTGTTGGATACTGTTATAATACAAGCTAAACAATGCACAAATGTAATAATTATTACACGGTTGGCAAAGCTGGTAGGAACAAACTGCAGCTGCTCAAGTTGAGCAAAATGGGGAAAAACGCAGACCTGTCTGAGGCCCAAAAAAAGAGTTTTTGTGGGAGCCCGTCTAGCTGGAGCTACGATTTCCAGGACAGTACAACTGACCGGAATCTCAAAAGTCAGGTCTCCAAGGTGTTCAATGCGTGGAAACGGATTCCACAAGTGTTGTCGAAACGGCAGAATTGTGGATCAAAAGCAATCAACACAGACAGGGACCGACGTCCTCTGAGGCGGATTGTGCGGTAAAACGGAAGGTCTACTGTGGAGCAACTGACGGCAGACTTCAATGAAGGATCATAACAACCCATCTCCTCCAGAACAATGCGCCGAGAGTTGAAGCGAATAAAAATGGGAAGTGGCATGCCAGTGAGGAAGCCCCTGGTGTCAGCAACAAACCGGAAAGTTCGCTTGCAGTGGTGTAAAGAACGGTGTGACTGGACAGTAGACGACTGGAAAAAGGTGATGTGGTCGGAAGAGTCACGTTACACATTGTTTTGCACCGATGGCCGACAGAGAATTTGACGGCAGCCCCATGAAGCGATGGACCCCTCATGTGTTGTGAACACAGTTCAAGCGGCAGGAGGAGGCGTCATGATATGGGCCATGTTTTGTTGGTATGGCAAGGGTCCCCTGATATTCCTTGACAGTCGGGTGAAAGCCGAAGACTACCTGAACATTGTTGCAGATCAAGTCCATCCTGCAATGGTGCAGTCGTACCCAAATGGTGGCGGGTTCTTCATGGACGACAATGCTACTGTCCATCGAGCAAGAATTGTTCAGGAGTGGTTTTCTGAACATGACACCGAGTTGCAACATCTGCCGTGGCAGCGCAAAGTCCGGATTTGAATCCGATCGAGAATGTTTGGAATATGTTGGAAAAAGACATTCGTCGAAGGCATCCGCTTCCGTCTACTCTGCAGGACCTGAAGGTCTCTCTGACGAATGCATGGTCTGCGATTACCTAACCTGCATTGTAACGCCTTGTAGAGTCCATGCCAAACCGCGTATGTTCTGCAATTACAGCCAAAGGAGGGTCAATACCATAATGAACGAAGGTTTCTAATTCATTGGCCGGTGTGTGTATATCTTCGAAGGGTTACCGACAAAATCACAAGATTGTTAATATCGTTAATAAAATCATAAGAGTAATATTTTAGATAACTTACATGGGGGTGATTTTCATAGGTATTGCGGTCCTCTACTCAATTTTTCATTTTGGATGTGTACCGTTGGGACACCCTGTATATCTTTTATTTTAAATAAAGATCAAATTTTAAATTATAATAAAAAGTTATTACATTTAGAATGAAACATTCAAAATAAGATTAACAGTCAAGTAGCACAAAACAGTAAAATTTAAAATGTACTTGTACCTGGTTACAAATTGTTATTGAGATGCATTTTTAATACACAGTCTAGTCAGATTAATGTGACCATCCCCTACGTTCAACTTCGGCGGAAAATGGTTACGTCCAGAAAGTACATACCAGTATCAGAATTGGGGGGGGGGAGTTGTAAGAAGGGTGTCATAGGGAAGCAGAAAACATTGCAATTGTTGGAGTCATAGCGAAACTTTTCACCATTTATCCGACCTCCATGATCCTTGGCTTCCGAGCCAAGGGCGGCAGTATTTCTGAAACGGCTAGTTTTGTGAACTGCTCGCGTGCCGCCATGGTGAAAATGTACTTTGCATAGCAGAATGGCAATACCCAAAATCAGCGACTTGCCATGTGTGGGGCACCATGGGCCATAGTTGACAGGGGTGAACGACGGCTACGGAAATGCGTGCAAGCGAAGAGACGTGCAACCGTGGACCAACTGACCTCCCAGATGAACCAGGGAGCTACTAAACCTGTATCTCAACGACAGTTTGGCTCCGCAGCAGACGGGTGGTTCGTGTACCAATGCTGTTCACCGGAAACAAAGAGTAAAATTTCCTCGCCAGTATCGCAACTGGACAGCAACCAACTGGCGAAAGGTGTTTTTTTTCCGAAGAATCATAGTTTATGTTCCATCGGACAGATGGGCGATGGTGTGTACGGCGTTCAGCGTCAGAAAACAAACACCCTGCAACACGTGCCACAAGGGTCCAGGCCGGAAGAGGCAGCGTTTTGGTCTGGGGAATGTTTTCATGGCCTTCCCTGGGTGCACTCATCATTGTGGACGGCACCATGGACCAATGGGAGTATGCATCTGTTCTTTCAGACCGTGTCCACCCCTACCTGCAGATTGTGTTTCCTCAGCACGATGGCATCTTCCAGCAGGACAATGCGCCGTGCCGTGCATGGTTCGAAGAGCACGCGGATGCGTGTACGGTGCTCCCTTGTTTGGTTGTGAGAGCTGGTTTTGTCCGATAATGATAGCACAGTTCATGTAATCTGTTTCTTAGTCTTTTGTCACTCACTTTCACACCTGACTTAGCCTATTCACTGTTTATGTCTTTGGAGGTCCGTTTTCTCATGTTCTTGCACAGCTTCCTCAATTCTCGTTCTTGTCTCGGAGTTGTTGCCTTTGGTCTTCCACTTCTTTTTTGCCTCTTACCGAATCCTGTGGTCTTGAATTTCTTCCAAAAGTTGGAAACGTCACCTTGTGTGCATCCAAAACACTTGGCTACATCTTGCTTGTCGCCACGTTGCAAGTTTTCAGTTATTCTTGTTTTCATATCATCGCACAGCTACTTTTTTGGAGCCATTATTAATGGGGCTCGACTTTAAAATGAATAATAAAATGTGTTGATTGCTATCATGGAATAGCTCATTTAACAGAAAGGGGAGGTAGGTGAAGATTCAGGAATATAAAATGCAATTTACAAGTGAAATGGCACATATTAGTTTCTTATTTCTCAAGATTATGCGTATTAGATTTTATTTTCCACAGAAGAGTTGCTTCTGTAGTTTTTAATGAAAATCTAACCATTTGGTTATGAAAATCAAATATAGCTCTTTACCAATAACTTATTTTCCAAATGATTTTACAAGTAATTCTTTTTTAATTAATTTGTTTAAATGCATCGCAATGGGTTGGAATACATATTAATTTTTATCTTTCCAGGGGTTATATAAAATATTGCATTTGTTATCACCAACGACGTATTAGCAAAATTAATGCTTTTATGTAACGAAATCACCCTAGCGGCCCTTTGTAATCTGAGGCATGATATTTCTTCAATTCAAAGCATGATATTCTTTCCTACCGGTATTCCTGTTTCAAACAAGTTCACGCAGCGCCCTTCGTAAATTGCATGGTAATTTTTGCCAAAGAAATAAATCGACAAATTTCGATTAATTGGGTATTTAACTTATCAGTATTTTGTCACATTCACAACCAAAATGTCCCCTTTTAGATTTGCCGGCCCAGACAAATTTCCAGGTTGTCCGCCCCTAAAGCGGGCTCTGCCTCCATGCTTTGTCAGGAGCAAATAAAGTGCAACGCCTGGCCCACTTTCTCTTCCTTGCTGCAACGTCAACCACGGAGAGCCACTGATGGACTGAATCATCAGATGACATGAAAAGTGGGTCTTCTACAATAATATTCATCTATTTTACCAATGATTATCTTCAGAAGAACGTCCTAGCCCAGTGGAGCGTACAAAGAATCCGTCGGGTTGCAGGTATGGATGTTTGTGTTTGTTCTCGGAATGTAAAAAGATAATAACCATACAATGGAATAAAGCCAAAAACTGTGGACACAACTATAGAAAGAAAAATAACTCCAAAACCACTATTCCACATAATAAATTTTAAAATTTATTATGTGGAATAGTGGTTTTGGAGTTATTTTTCTTTCGATAATAACCATGTTGAATGCTCTGGATTGGGTGAGGAAATATTAGAAATGACCTAGTTATTGGCGCGTCCATAAAATCTTTCGAACTAACCAACCTCCAAGAAATATTCCAAACAGGACCTGTACGTGAAGAAAGTGTTGCTGGCCGTTTTCTGGATAGCACTTGGAGTAATGCACTTCGAGGTGTTACTGTTAGATCAATGTCATTTTTATGTGTACTGTGATATACTTCAACGGACTCTTCAGAAACTCTTCAACAACAACCTTCATTAGTAAATCGCAAAGGCCGTACAGGTCTCTACAAGATAGCATACAGCCTTTAAGATCTTGCCGTTTGGATGGGAAACTGTGCTTCATCTCTCCGTACTCATATGACATCTCTCCCACATATTATCATCTGTTAGATCATTGGATAATCATGCGCAAACGACAGTTTAGAGATCGTCATGCCCTCGAAATAGAGTTGGAGACTTTTTCACCACCAAAATCAAAGTTTTTATCAAAGACATGGGATTTACAGTTCTCAGCCGTTCTTGATATGTTATTAATTGTAAGGGTTTTTTTTAAGGAATAAATTGAATTACTAAGAATAAAAACTGTGAATTTTTAACCTAATAATTATTTGTAATATCTTACAATATAACACAATATTACCAATTTAAAAGATAAATTTTTATGTCAATAATGAATACATGTATAGTAGTTATGAGATAAATCGTTTACTTATCCATTATTAATAATAACAAATTCATCGTTTTAACTGTTAATATTTTGTTATATTATAGGATATTACAAACGGTTATTGTAATAAATTGAATGTTTTTCAGTATACTAAAAATACACAAGCAATTTTTAATGAACTGATATAAATTCAATGATATCATGGTTTCCTGAAATCCTATGTAAATTCGAGATAGGTGTATGATATAAGACAGGTATATGATTATGTTAGATATTTCTAAAACATGGCAGGTGACAAGTACTGAAGTACTGGATTTATTCTATTAAAAATCTTCTTTGTAGGATTAATTATTTGTTAGTCAAAAGTCTAAGTGTAGCCTCTATCCGAAACATCAACTTTTGTTCAGGGTCCTACCACCCTGTGTTCAATTTTGGTAAAAAAAAATATTCAGAAATATAATTAATTTTATTTGTTTTGTACGAAATTTAATCGACGGATGGCAACTTTTTTATTTTTTTTTAATTTTATATTTAAATTCGATTTCATTGCTAACTTCTCGAATTAATTGTTGTACAATATCGAAATTCTTAATGCTCTTTTTATTGAATAATTAATTTTTATTAATCACAATGATTATCAATCTGCCTGTAATTATTTAATTATTCAACCTGTATCACAGATATTTTACTGCTTGTTTAAATTCTTTTTATTATTTAATGATGAGTTTTCCGAAAATTTTGATGCATAATGGCGATAGCATTATTCTCATATCATTTTTTGTTTTTTAACCTTTCGTATTCGTCAAACTAGTGATGGCTTCCTTTTTGTAGCGTTTCTACGATGGATCACATTTTGCTAAAGCTCTGGATAGGAAGCTTTAAATTCTGCCACTCAAGGGCACTGAAACTAAAAAATAGGTGACGATTTTAACGCATTGGGTCGCGACGATCGCGCCGTTTTTCAAGCGCAGTTCAAAATTTCTCCGCGCAAGGTCGCCAATACGTGCTCGATGATGGGATTAGAAATCCTAACTTGTGTCGGCAGCGTCTCGGGCCTCGCAGGGCTCCCAATGTATTAGACTCTAACTTCGGCGATAAAGAGCAGAGGCTAGCCAGGAGCGGTTAGTTGATAAATAACACTCGATGCACTCGATACGGCTAGTTGATAATGACAGCATGGCACACGAAAAAACCCCAGTGAAATTACCTTTATCAGGGCAACCCACGACAGGTGCCCACACGATAAACCAAGAATTTACCGTAAGTAGCTAGAAAAGTTTGAAATATCGTAAATGTATACTCACAGAACCAGTGGCGGCCCGCCTATAGGCACTGCAGCACCCCCAGTTTCACTTTCGATATCGATAACATTCATTATAATGTGTCTTTTTTCTGTAATACTATTCTTATACATATATATTACAGGATCCTTAAGCTTAATGTCAGTAGCAATTCCCTAGTTCGTGAAAAAATTACAATTTTCTAACACAGCACCCCCCAGAAATTTTAGTTACGAGCCGCCACTGCACAGAATATTTAATGATTGTTAAGACTGCTTAACTTAAACCTTTGTTTTACAAAGATGAATTTAGCATCATTCAATAAAATGATACTATATAGGCAGAAATGGGAGGCGAACTACGTGCTTAAAAACTATAAGCTTACCCCTGAATATTGCCCTGAATATGCACAGTCATAAATTGGTTTAATACAATTTAGTGCCCTGTGGTGCCTTGTTTTTACACGATCTAGTCTGTGAAAATTAAATATTTTTCTTATCATTAAAAAACCAAACAGAACTGTTTATCTAAAACTGTGATTGTTTTAAAACTATGCTTTATTTTTTCATTAAAAATCTGTTTGAAATTCATGATCAGTCGCATTAGATGATTTCAGCAAAACTCAGGAAATCAGATACATGTACTCTTGAGTTCTTTAGTGATTTCATCCAATCATGTCTAAAAAATTCATAAACTCATGAAACCTGATTGGAGGATTTTACACAGGAACTCGAGTATCTGAACGTCTGAGTGTTGCGAAATCCGCCTAATATGCTCAGAAAACAAGCGAGCTTTTACTTTTGAGGTAGTGCAACTGATGCATAATGTTTATTTTACAGGACAATGGCAGTCATCACAAGTGCATTATATGTGAGAAAACATTCTCCAAGGCCAGTAACTTGAACCGTCACCTAAAGAGCATTCACCACTGTGATCCAAAAACTCCTGGCACGATACTATGCAGCATGTGCAGTGAGAACTTTGTTACTTTGAAGCTGATGCAAGACCATTTAGAAGATGTTCACCATGTAAACATAGAAGTGACAAACCATGTTTTTTCTTCGGACAAAGCTTTTGAAAGGTGGAAGGAAGAAGAAGAACTTAAAACATCATCGAAGTTTGTGTTGAAAATGAAGTCCTCGCATTCTGACATTGAAACTAGAAGGTACTGCTGTCATCGAAGTGGACTTGCGAAATTTCGTGTGAATCCTGAAGGACGAAAACGTGCAGTTAAAGTTCAAGGAACAAACAAAATTGGCTTTCATTGTCCATCACGAATATCTGTCACACAAACCCACGAACATTGCTGGGAGGTAGAATATGTCTCTACTCATGTTGGTCATACTATAGATATCTGCAGAGCTCCACTTAGTACTAGTGACAAAAACATTATAGCGTCACAGCTTCAGCAGCAAATCCCTGCAGATGTACTTCTTGACCACATCCAAATGTCAATAGATGATGAAAACTTGAAACGAATTCATTTGATTACAAAGCATGACATTTGGAATATTGCAAGAGATTATAACATTACTAAAGAAGGTTTGTTGCATGTTAATGATGCTGCAAGTGTCAATAAATGGGTCCAACAAATGGCTCAGAATACTGAAAACCCCGTTCGGTTTTACAAACAACAAGGAGAAGCTTCACCAGGGACTGGCCTAAGAGATGAGGATTTTCTCCTAGTTATAATGACCAAAAGTCAGAGAGTTCTTTTTGAGAAGTTTACAGACATTGTGGTCATTGATGGGACCCATGGAACTAATGCTTACGAGTTTGAGTTTGAGTTGGTGACTATTTTAATCATTGATGACAAACAAGAGGGCTTTCCATGTGTCTTTGTATTTTCTAATCGACAAGATGAAATCGCTCTTGCAATTGCATTTCACAGCATTAAATCAGCTGTTGGTGAGATATCGCCTAAAGTTTTCATGACGGATGATGCTGCTGCATATTTTAATGCCTGGTTCTCAGTTTTTGGTTTTACTGGAAAGAGATTACGCTGCAGTTGGCATGTTCGCCAGGCTTGGAAGAAAAAGTTGCCAATCATAAAAGGTGAAACAGGACTAAAAAAGGATGTTATGGATAAGTTGCAGGCATTATTGGAAGAAACTGATAAAGAAGCTTTTGAAATCATGATTGCAGAAGTTTTGAAGCAACTTTTGGAGAAAACAGAAACGGAAGATTTTGGAATATATTTCCGTGACCATTATGCTAACAGGCCTGAAATGTGGGCATACTGCTATCGATTAAACTGTGGCATTAACACCACGATGCATATTTTCAAGTACTGCAACTTAAGTATGGTTATCTAAAAGGAAAAAAGGTGAAACGATTGGACAAAACCATTTTCTACTTGATGAAGTTCATTCGTAACAAGCAATTTGATAGATTGGTGTTTTTGCAGAAAGGAAAAATATCTCGCAAGCAAAGCATTTTGCGTAAACGGCATAAAAACAGTCTTCAGCTTTCAACATCACTGGTCTTAAAAATGGAACCTGGTAAATGGAGTGTGCTTTCATCATCACTATCAGGTGGTGAGTATACTGTAGAGGAAACTGATGCATGTGTAGACCTAGAAGCATGTCCAGCATATTGTCGTGAATGCTCAAAGTGCTTCCATAATCTTAAATGCACGTACATTGACTATGCTGTTTCTGCAAACATGTGCAAACACATTCATCTTGTTTGCCAAGTGCTGAATTCCAGTGATGCCTCATTAGAAATTAGCCAAGCTAAACTGTCCATTCAAGAAATCACAGCTGATGAGATTATTGGTGATGTAGGAAGTACTGCAACTTCGGAACACGATGAAAACCTTGGTAGTGACAGTGAGGAACTTAAAATAGCTGAAAATGCGTCACATAAATTCAGGCAATTAGAAGTTGATATGCGTTTGCTAACCCTGCCACAAAAAATACTGTAGAATCAGTAAGGTCACGTGAGCTGAACAAATTGTATGGTATGCTTGAAAATTATTTAGGAAGCCTTGAAAATACTAAGGACATTACAGATGCATCATTAAGTGTACAAACATGTATTGAAAAGAAACTTAATATGCGCTCTGGTGTTCAGTTTTCACCAGTTAACCCAGAAACGTATGCCGGTACGATGGCCTCCCCTGCAAATGCCAGAATAACACCACAGTGGGCATTTAAATCAACTAAAACAAAACGTACCAAAGACTCAAGTCACCAAGAAAACTCCAGTTATGTAGGGTCGCGCATAATGATTGAGGCTAGTAAAAGGAGTGCAACCACTGTATCAAGCCATAAAACAAATATCTTCGAATAAAGTAATTTTATTATAGCCATGATTAAAGTATGATGATTTTTCTCGATCCTTAAAACATAAGCGTATTTGTTCATTCAGATGTCAATATTTTAAACCTCATATAACATTAGGACTACTCGTTTATACAGGATAAGTCAAATATCTGTAACCCCCCCCCCTGTATAAACGAGTAGTCGTAATCTGTATATCTTGGATACAGATGTAGTTATGCAAATTCCAATAAAGGGGGTAAATAGCAAGTTGAGAGTGCTCTTTCTCATGGTGGCACTTACCATGTTGTCAACAAGCAAATTAGGACATGAAAATCGTAGCTACTAAACCGTAAGAGAAACACAAAAACAGCAATTACAAACTTGTTCAGCATCAAATAAGCAACAAAACAAAAAAATTTCAAAATCCGATGAACGAATCACCCAAAACCCTCATTGTAATATCTGCAACAATGACACTAATACCAGTCATATTTGTAAATGTAATGGCATCGTTGAAATGCCGTGCAGAATAAGATTATGGTGCAGGTGAACGTCACATTGAACACTTTCCGGATTGACTTAAAGACTTAATTTGTGCACTTGACTGTTTGTAAGCAACAAACGATACAAGAGCCGATTGTCCAATTGCAGAGATTGCAATGGGGTTTTGGGTGATCCGTTCATCAGATTTTGAATTTTTCGTTTTGTTGCTTATTTGATGCTGTACAAGTTTGTTATTGTTTTTTTTGTGTATCTCCTATGGTTTAGTAAATACGATTTGCATATGTCCTAATTTGCTTGTTGACAACACGGTAAGTTCCACCATGAGAAAGAGCACCCTCAACTTGCTATTCACTCCCTTTATTGGAATTTGCATAACTAGATTTGTATCCAAGATAGAAAGGGGGAGGGTACAGACTTTTGACTCACCCTGTATAACATAACATAATCTTACCCCCCCCCCCTTTTATTTTCGTTACTGAAGCAGATATGTCAATTTTGATGAATCCACTGAATAGGGAGTTGTGGGTGGCCTATCCCATGGTGATCCGTTCATCGGATTTTGGAAATTATTTTTTGTTTTATTCGGAATTCCATGCTGAACAAGTCTTCTATTGGAATTTTTGTGTGTATGTTTCATTTTTTAAGATAGGATTTGAATGTGTCCTAATTTGTATATTTGGGATGATGAAAAGTGCATCAAGGGATAGGTCACCCACAACTTCATGGGAATTCATTGGAGTCATCAAAATTGACATATCTGCTTCGGTTACGAAAATAAAAAGGGTAGGGCTTATTTTTATATCTAGTATGTATACTGATAATGCTTCTTCATTTCTGAAATTACCTACCATTTGTGATCAAATGTTTAGCGTGTATTTGCAAAAATGATAACTGCAGAATCTACTGTTTTCATGCAGTTGGACGAAATTGATAAAAAACTGTGCTTGATATCCAGAATTGTTTTTTTTGTTTTTTTTTCTTTCTTTTCTTTTTGCTTTGATGATGATCTTTGACTTGGTTTTCATTTGCTCGTTCCTGTTTTTAAGTTGTTTTGTCATATGCTGTATTTGCTTTGTGACGTTATATCCTCCGCAGAATGCAATAGAATAATAATAATAATAATAATAATAATAATAATAATAATAATAATAGGAAATTCCTACACCCAGACATCAATACTCCCACGAGTGCATAACTTTCCCTCCCTCGCATTTGAGTCCCTTGGGCTCGGCCCTCTTTTGGGTCCGCCTCTGGGATTTGCTTCCGGACTTGATCCGAGTTTGGCTTCCCAAACAATGACCATAATAATAGACAGGTTGAGATTGCTTGCCCTTTAGTATGCGAGATATGAGATCTATAATTTGCGACATCAAATTTTCACTTGCAGCACGTGTCACTCAAGTCGCATAGGCCCGGGTAACTAACGTAAGTTAACGTCAGATAAACTACTGTATGTGACGCACGTACCTGGGCCAAAGTGATCGACTTGAATTAGTATTTTCGCTCGTGCTGCAGTGAAAATTTTACGTAACTCGTAGTCACGTAACTCGCGGACTACACCTCAGGCAAACTTGTCTAATAATGTATCTTAAAAGTTGCATGTCTCATTTAAAATTGTTGCATAATGAAAATAAATTAGTATTTTATAATAAAACTGGAAGTTAAATGTTGGTCCTTTTTCGTTTTTTGTTTGTTGAACAGGTAGCAAGTTTTTACTGAAAAAAATTCATTTCAGTATAATAAATTAACATACAATAACGAATAGAATTCAATGTAATCAAAAAATTCACCAGTAATTTAATCAAAAAAATTTCAACAGTAAAAACTAAAATTAAAAGCCCCAGATGTAGCACTGCGCCGTGTAGAATAGACAACCCTGGATACTACAATTGTTTTTCGACTAGTAGCTCCTGGCCCGCATCTACTGTTTATCGTCGAAGTTAGAGTCCAACTTATTGGGAGCCCTGCGGGCCCCGAGACGCTGTCACTTGTGTCTTACTCTCCCTTATGAGCTCTTGATAAAACCAAAAATCTGTATGTTTGTGTCTGTGTAGCTTCAGGCGATCCTATTGGCTAATCGAAAAGGAATTGTTTCGATTGTGACAACAGTATTATTGTTAAGCTCAGGATGAGCAGAAGAATTTTAATTGTTGCAATATTTTTATTTGTATAATAAACTTTGGATAGCAAAGAGATTTTTTCTTCTATAAAATGTAATATCCTTCCATTGAATATATGGTTTTTACATTTGAAAAGTAAAATCATGTATCTGAATATAAAATTATATGATGACTTCTCTGATTTTTGAAATGTCAATTTTCAAATTTTAAAAAAGTATTTTCATTCAGTTATTGCAACCTAATTATCTTAAAACATTACTTAGAATTTTTATTATTCAACACAGTTTTCAACAGTGGCTTAAAGAATAAAGGCAAATAGCGATTAGATAAATTAGAGATAAATACCATACCGTTTACCCCTTTTTGGATAGGTTTGCCCAATATTTTGTGAAGTGACCAAACCCAGTAGATGGTACTGCCTTAACTTTAAAATCAATGACGTATATTAAAGATAGACTCCGAATCCTATTGTTGTAACTTGCAGCAAATTGGGAAGCTCCATGCCCAAAACTGTCATGGCCGAAAGTGAGTGAAGATTATGCAAAACACATGGCTAAACACAAGAGTAACCGATTAATAATTCTTTCACACACCGATCACGGAGTGATAAGTTTATCTTTTCGTTTACTTTGCATTTGAAGTATTTTATTATATTTTAGAAACAATTTTTCGATCATGGTTTCAATTTCAATTTCGTTTCGATTGTCTTTCAGTTACGTATTTTCATTTTAGTTACGTATTTTTGATTTATTTTTGTGGAAAATGATTCCTGATCCTTTTTCTTGTCTGTGTGTACAGTTGTATGCAGTTTAACTTTGAGGATTGGTTTTGAATTAATTATTACTCAGGCCCAATATCTCCAAAAACAAATCAGCCAGACAGCTAATTACTCCACGGCTCACTCCTGCCCAGAACTATCATGGCTCAATTTGCTTCACTTTTTGCCGCTGTAAAAAATAAGATTCGGAGCCTATCTTTAATATACGTCATTGTTTTAAACCACAATATAAGAAATAAACTGTGTTTAAAACGCGCTTCAGGTCGTGTCTGCCGAACTTCACCTCAGCGTTATTGTTTGACGCGCCTAAGAGGTTACCTGTCGTATAATTATTGATGTTTATCTTCTGTGTTTTACGGGTTTAGATTTGTTTAATTTGCGATGCTATTGTTGTTTGGTTTCGTATTGATATTAATACGGTTTGGCTATTCTCACGGACTTCGATTTGCTTTGCAATTCGGATTTTATATTTTCCTTTGTGGTACTGACGTTTGTTTTATTCAAATTTTGTAAGATTGGAGATAAATAGCATTAGAAGCGCACGGGGGCACTTCCTGGTTCACTTTCCGTCCTTCATGCACGGGGATGATTGTGTTTGTTGTATGCCCGAATGGCCCGTAGATCATGTTTTTGACAACTGTGTCGTGTAGTTTTTTGTCACTGTTGACATCTGGAATTTCTGCAGTAATAATATCGTCAATTTGGTTGGGAGGCAATTTTTCTTTTAGCCGCAGTAAAAGATCTACATAAAAGCCACTGAGTCTCGCCAATATTTGACATTTCGTGAGCAGATCTACCAACTTCCGAACTTTATTTTCAAAAACTCGAGCATAGGATAGCAGGATAGAATGAGCTTAAAATTATGATGCAATGACAAAACATTCGTTTTCTGCTATTGAACATAAAAAGAGTATAGCAAACGATAAGGATAGGGAAGTGTCTATCGAGGAGGCAAAGGAGAAACACGTGTCTCCCTTGAGCCCTCTAAAAAATGTCCAGACGACTGAAAAAAGTTTGTGTATTTGTTTGTGTGTTTGGAAAGGAAAGAGAAAGAGAAAGGACGAGTATTGGTCAGGAAACTCTGCAGCTAAAAGACAAATAGGCATCGGGAACATCTGAACAACAGGAGCTTCGTCTAGAGCAGGAGGGTATAAGAACTACGTCAGGGGCAAGGGAAACTTCGAAGGAAAGATGAGATCTAAAGTATCCAGTGATATTTCCCGGCTGTGAAAATGGACATTTTAATCTGAGGCAGGTCAATCCAACAAGAGGATAAGTAAAGTCCCGGGCGACGCCGGGTTTTCAGCTAGTAATCATATAACACCTATCTCGAATTTACAATACTCATTTCCAAAAAAGTTGGGACAGTGCAACATATAAGAAGAACTCCAACACATTTGTTTGGATTATTGTATTGCCGTTTATTTCAACGCATTACAATACATAAACGATAAATTAGGCATGGGATCACATATCTTATATGCTTAAAGAAAGATACAGGTGGTTTTCCTGTTTGGCACGTGCAACACACTCCCAAAAAAGTTGGGACAGCACGGCGTTTACCACACTCCTCTTGATGACACACTGTAACACCACTTCTGGGCATCGATGACACCAATCTTTCTAACACCGTAACCGGAATTCTGTCCCATTCCTGTTGGATATAGGTTTTCAGCTGTTCAACTGTCCGGGGTCGTCGCTGTCGTAGTTTTCGTTTAATAATACGCCAAACGTTTTCTATAGGCAACAGATCCGGGCTGCAAGGGGGGCCAATCCAACATACGAATGCGCTGCCGACGTAGCCATGCAGAAGTTATGCGCGCTGCATGCGGTCTGGCGTTGTTTTGTTGAAATATACACTGACGTCGTCCAAACGTGCGCCTCTTAGATGGCACCATAGCTTGTTCCAGGATCTGTATATACGCTGCAGCATTGACGGTGCCATTGCAGATGTGCAAGTCTCCCATTCCATGGCCACTAATACAGCCCCAGACAATGACAGACGGTGGTTTCTGTACCGAACGCCTGTAGCACGCGGGAATATCCTTTTCGTCTTTGGTCCGGAGTGTACGGCGTCCATTATTTCCGTAAACAATCGTAAAGATTGATTCATCGGACCACAATATGTTCTTCCAGCGTGCTTGGGACCAATTGCGATGGGCTCGAGCCCATATCAGACGGCGACGTTGCTGTCGTTTGTTGATGTATGGCTTCCGTTGTGCGCAGTATAACTTAAGTTTGCATTTGTGGATGCACCGGCGTACAGTATTCAACGATAATGGCTTTCCGAAGAAATCGCGGGCCCACGTGGCTATGTCCGTAATCGCAGCATTCCTATGCGTGACGCAGTGACGTCGGAGGATCCGAAGAGCTCGAGCATTCAGAATAGGTTTTCTACCTTGGCCTTTCCGAACTGTGATCTCACCACTATCTCGGTAGCGCTTGATAATATTATGTACTGTAGATGATGACAGGTTAAATCTTCTGGCTATTGCACGCTGAGAAACATTGTTTGTGAATTCTTGAATGATTCGAACACGAAGATCTTCGCTAACTGGCTTGCCTCGACCCATCGTTCCGAATAAGTTACCTGAACGACGGATGGCAACTGTTATTTATACGGAATGTAGTACGACGTCATCATTCTAGATTATTCCCGAACAATTCGGAAGGTTCCACTACTAACGGCGCTTTCTACAACGTATGTCCCAACTATTTTGGAACGTGTTACAACACTCCCATTCAAAATGAACGTCCCGGCCACGATACAAAATGTTTTGGTGCACACAGTATATTTATGTCATTTCATAAACGTATCTGCTATTTTGTATTCGCGAGAAAGTTTTGTTACATCATCCCTTTTTGTTTTTTCTATATATTTTGCACTGTCCCAACTTTTTTGGAAATGAGTATTGTACATAGGATTTCAGGAAACTATGATATTATGGAATTTATACCAGATCATTAAAAATTTCTTGTGTATTTTCAGTATACTGAAAAAAACATTCAATTTATCACAATAATGGTTTGTAATATCCTATAATATAACAAAATATTAACAATTAAAGCGATGAATTTTTAATATCAATAATTACTAAGTAAACGATATATCTCATAATTACTATACATGTATTCATTATTGATATAAAAATTTATTGTGTTATATTGTAAGATATTACAAATGATTATTATGATATTAGACATTCACAGTTTTTATTCTTAGCAATTCAATTTATTCCTTAAAAAAAAAACCTTACAAATAATAACATATCCACAACGGCTGGGAAATGTAAATCCCATGTCTTTGGTAAAAACTTTCATTTTAGAGGTGAAAAAGTCTCCAACTCTATTTCGAGTGCATGACGATCTCTAAACTGTCGTTTGCGCATGATTATCCAATGATCTAACTGGTAATAATCTGTGGGAGAGATGTCATATGAGTACGGAGAGATGGAGCACAGTTTCCAAGATCTTAAACTGCAAGATCTTAAAATGCCTTTGCGATTTACTAATGAAGATTGTTGTTGAGGAGTTTATAAAGATTCCGTTGGAGCATATCACAGTACACATAAAAATGACATTGATCTAACAGTAATATCTCGAAGTGCATTACTCCAACTGCTATCCAGAAAACGGTCACCAACACTTTCTTTACGTTCAGGTCCTGTTTGGGATCGTTCTCGGAGGTTGGTTAGTTCGTTAAGTTTTATGGACGCGCCAACAGCTAGGTCATTTTTAATATTTCCTCACCCAATCCAGAGTATTCAACATGATTATTGTCTTTTTAGATTCCGAGAACAAACACAAACATCCATATCTGCAAGCCGACGGATGCTGTGTATGCTCCATCGTTTTCGGACACTAGGCCGGCCTTTCTAGGACATTCTTCTCATGATAATCATTGGTAAAATAGATGAATATTATTGTAGACGACCCACTTTTCATTTCATGTTATGATTCAATCCATCAGTGGCTCTCCGTGGTTGACGTTGGAGCAAGGAAGATAAACTGGGCCAGGCGTTGCACTTTACTTGCTCCTGAGTAACCTAAGCCCGATCTAGGGGTGGAAAACCTGGACAATTGACTGCAGCGGGAATCTAAAAGGCGGCATTTTGGTTGTGAATGTGACAAAATATTGATAAGTTAAATACCCAATTAATTGAAATTTGTCGATTTATTTCTTTGACTAAAATTACCATGCAATTTACGAAGGGCGCTGCATGAACTTGTTTGAAACAGGAATGCCGGTAGGAAAGAATATCATGGTTTGAATTGGAGAAATATTATGCCTCAGAATATAAAGGGGTCGCACTTAAGGAGATTTCTTTACATAAAAGCATTTATTTTGCTAATACGTCGGTGGTGATAACAAGTGCAAGATTTTATACAACCCCTGGAAAGAAAAAACTAATATGTATTCAATCTCATTGCGGTGCATCTAAACAAATTAATTAAAAACGAATTACTCATAAAATAATTAGGAAAATAATTTATTGGTAGAGAGCTATATTTGATTTTCATAACCCATTTTTATATGGACTTCTAAAGGTTGGATTTTCATTAAAAATTACAGAAGGAACTCTTCTGTGGAAAACAAAAACTACTACGCATAATCTTGAGAAATAAGAAACTAATATGTGCCATTTCACTTGTAAATTGCATTTTATATTCCTAAATCTTCACCTACCTCCCTTTTCTGTTAAATGTGTTCAGCAATCAACACATTTTATTATTCATTTTAAAGTCGACCCCCATTAATAATGGCTCCAAAAAAGTAGCTGTGCGATGATATGAAAACAAGTATAACTGACAACTTGCAACGTGGAGACAAGCAAGATGTAGCCAAGTGCTTTGGATGCACACAAGGTGAAGAAATTCAAGACCACAGGATTCATAAAGAGGCAAAAAGGAACTGGAAGACCAAAGACAACAACTCCGAGACAAGTTCGAGAATTGAAGAAGCTGTGCAAGAACATGAGAAAACAGATCTCCAAAGACATGAACAGTGAATGGGCTAAGTCAGGTGTGAAAGTGAGTGACAAAAAACTAAGAAACAGATTACATGAACTGGGTTATCATTGGTATATAGAGAGAATTGGAGCCAGAAACTGTGGACAAAGACTAACAAGGACTCAGGGAAACAACAAAAGTTTATTCATACGAATGCGCATTTCGGCAGCCAAGCTGCCTTCGTCAGAGTATCCAAGACTTGATCAGGACAGAGAGTTCTGTTCAGATGAACTATGAGAATTACATATAGTAAAAAATGAACTAGTTACAATCCAATCAAAAGGCAAAAAATAGATACAACGAAAATTAATAAATCTATAGGCTAACTGAGATTAACCATTCAAGTGTCATCATTGTTTCTTGTACGGTTATTTTTCCTATTGTTCAATGTGGGTAGATGTAGAAGTTTTGCCGCATCTCTTAGTTGTGTTACGTCCAGGGGGCCTGCGTCACTGTTTAGTAAATTGGTTGAATCTTCATTGGTGATTGCGTAGGATTCCAGAAAGTAGGATTCAACCTGGGCTCATTCGTGCTGTATATAATCTTGATGTCTTCGCGTTTATAGTCGTGTTGGAGGTCTAGAATATGGTCAGCGAACCTAGATACTGCAAAGTTTCCGTTTCTGATATACCTCAAATGTTCGCCTACTCTCGTCTTAACTGCTCTCCGCGATTGACCATAGTAGACTGCGTCACATTTGGCACATGGCAGCATATAGACCCGAGGTCTATCTTCTTGTGGAACTATATCCTTTGGGCACTTTATCAATTTTCCAATTGTGATGGGACTCTGGTGGGCAATAGAGAGGCCAAAGTCTCTAGTGATTCTCTTCCTGCCCCTATTCAGTTGTAGATTGTAGGGTAAGACTAAAATACTTCACGGTGTTTTTTTCTTTTTGCAGCGTGGTAAAATTCTTCAGAACCATTTCTTCTAGGACGTATTAGCAAGATTAATGCTTTTATGTAACGAAATCTCCTTAAGTGCGGCCCTTTATATTCTGAGACATGAACCCAAATGGGTGGATGTACAGTTTCGTGCACACTTATTGCCAAACGTTCATGATTTTCACCGAAAGTGGCCCAAATGGGTGGATTTACAGTTTCGTGCACACTTTTGGCAAACGTTCATGATTTCCACCGAATGTCACCCAATTCAGAGCATGATATTCTTTCCTACCGGCATTCCTGTTACAAACTATTTCAGCGCCCTTCGTAAATTGCATGGTAATATTAGCCAAAGAAATAAATCGACAAATTTCAATCCGCGTGCTCTTCGAACCATGCAGGGCACGGCGCATTGTCCTGCTGGAAGATGCCCACGTGCTGAGAAACACAATCTGCAGGTAGGGGTGGACATGGTCCGAAAGAACAGATGCATACTTCCATTGGTCCATGGTGCCATCCACAATGATGAGTGCACCCAGGGAATGCCATGAAAACATTCCCCAGACCATAACGCTGCCTCCTCCGGGCTGGACCCTTGTGGCACGAATTGCAGAGTGTTTGTTTTTAGACGCTGAACGCCGTACACGCCATTGCCCATCTGTCCGATGGAACATAAACTATGATTCTTCGGAAAAAAAAAACACCTTTCGCCAGTTGGTTGCTGTCCAGTTGCAATACTGGCGAGGAAATTTTAGTCTTTGTTTCCGGTGAACAGCATTGGTACACGAACCACCCGTCTGCTGCGGAGCCAAACTGTCGTTGAGATACACGTTTGGTAGCTCCCTGGTTCACCTGGGAGGTCAGTTGGTCCACGGTTGCACGTCTGTTCGCTTGCACGCCTCTCAGTAGCTGCCATTCACCCCTGTCAACTGTGGCCCGCGGTGCCCCACACATGGCACATCGCTGATTTTGGGTATTGCTATTGTGCTATGCACAGTACATTTTCACCACGGCGGCACGCGAGCAGTTCACAAAACTAGCAGTTTCAGAAATACTGCCGCCCTTGGCTCAGAAGTCAATGATCATGGAGGTCGGATAAATGGTAAAGGTTTCGCCGTGACTCCAGAAATGGCAATGCTTTCTGCTTCCCTCAGATACCCTTCTGGACGTAACCGTACATGGAGTTGAATGTAGAGGATGGTCACATTAATCTGATTAGACTGTGTATTAAACATGCATCTGAATAACAATTTGTAACCAGGTACAAGTACATTTTAATTTTTACTGTTATTTGCTACTTGACTGTTAATCTTGTTTTGAATGTTTCTTTCTAAATATAATACGTTTTTATTATAATTTAAAACCAATTGATCTTTATCTATATATATAAAGAAGGATGTTTGTGGGTCTGTCTGTGGGTCTGTCTGTGGGTCTGTACGTTTTTTATACAAATCTATAGTTTTATTCCGATCTTGATGAAATTTCGCATACATGACCTTCAAAGCATGAGGAAGGTCACTGTCCACTTCAGATTTCGAAAAAATAATAATTATTGATAAAAAATCGATATTCATGGTTATGGCAGGGCATATTAATGAGAAATATCGCATGACCAACAATGCAAGACAAAGTCTTTGCAACAATGGTATCAACACGCAATTCACAAACACACTGCATGGACCAACAATATATATCTCATGACCAACAATGCAAATAAAAGTTTGTGCAACAATAGGTATCAACAATGGTTTCAACACGCAATTCACCTATAACAATGAGCTCAAAATGATGATGCAATGATAAAGCAATCCTTTCCAAGAATTATAACAATGAACATAGAATGATGATGCAATATGGATAAGTTTCAATTTGTAACAATGCATAGAATTCCTGTTATTCAGGTTTTTCTTAGAAAAGAAAGTTCTTAGTGCTTAACAATTTCTTGAAAATCTTTAAAAATGATCAGTAGCTGGAGATAATGAAGAGTTAGCAGACTATTGAGAAAGAGTGGAAAGACGACAGAGAACGCAAACCTTTAGCTCCGTGCTGTATTGAGCAAATGGGAAGCAAGTAAATAGAAGAATTGGCGACCACTAGACTACCCAAAGTGATGAAAGGCCAAATTTTGCTTCAACACAACGAGAGAAGAGTGGAAATTGCAACAACATCAAGTGTACATCTGAAGTAAGATTACCTGAGTAAGAAATTATTGGAGCGGTCCATCCATTGTGAGCCTTTAAATGGATTTTTTTTCGAAATTTTCATTAAGAATTTTTACTGTATTATTTCTAAGCATTTTCATGTGTTTATTTTTAAGATATTGCAAAATTTAATTTAATTTTTTGAGATTGTTCTGTTTACATCCAAGTGTAATTATCCCGGGCAACGCCGGGTACCTTTGCTAGTTTAAAATAAAAGATATACAGGGTGTCCCAACGGTACACATCCAAACTGAAAAATTGAGTAGAGGACCTCAATACCATTCAGAATCACCCCCATGTAATTTATCTAAAATATTACTCTTATGATTTTATTAAGGATATTAACAATTTTGTGATTTTGTCGTTAACACTTCGAAGATAAACACACACCGGCCATTGAATTAGAAACCTTCGTTAAATATGGTATTGACCCTCCTTTGGCTGTAATTTCAGAACATACGCGGTTTGGCATGGACTCTACGAGGCGTTACAATGCAGGTTAGGTAATCGCAGACCATGCATTCGTCAGAGAGACCTTCAGGTCCTGCAGAGTAGACGGAAGCGGATACCTTCGACGAATGTCTTTTTCCAACATATTCCAAACATTCTCGATCGGATTCAAATCCGGACTTTGCGCTGGCTACGGCAGATGTTGCAACTCGGTGTCATGTTCAGAAAACCCCTCCTGAACAATTCTTGCTCGATGGACAGTAGCATTGTGGTCCATGAAGTACCCGTCACCATTTGGGTACAAATGCACCATTACAGGATGGACTTGATCTGCAACAATGTTCAGGTAATGATTTTTCAATTAAAAAATGGAAGGAAAAATTCTACGACCCGGATTCGAACCAGGAACCTGGACTACCATTGCCGATGCCTCTACCAATTGGGCTATCGCAGACACCACGGACAGCCAAGCTGTCTCAAGGTGACTTAAAGACAACCAAGTTGTCTCGGTTGAAAGCCAAATGGGAGACGGGAACCTGGCCCGCAGATCGAGAATTTCTCCACTCCAAACCATCAGAAAGTTGATGAACTCACAAGTAAATAATAATAATTATTAATTGGAGATACGTCTCCAAGCATAGGTAATGAGTTTTCAATTGAAAAATGGAAGGAAAAATTATTATCATTTACTTGTGAGTTCATCAACTTTCTGAAGAATTTTGGATGGAAGGAGTGGAGAAATTTTCGATCTGCGGGCCAGGTTCCCGTCTCCCATTGGGCTTTCAACCGTGACAACTTGGTTGTCTTTAAGTCACCTTGAGACAGCTTGGCTGTCCGTGGTGTCTGCGATGGCCCAATTGGTAGAGGCATCGGCCATGATAGTCGAGGTTCCCGGTTCGAATCCGGGTCGCAGAATTTTTCTTTCCATTTTTCAATTGAAAAATCATTACCTATGATTGGAGACGTATCTCCAGTTAATTTAATTATTATTATTTAAATGTTCAGGTAGTCTTTGACTTTCACCCGACTGTCAAGTAATATCAGGGGAACCTTGCCATACAAAAAAAACATGGCCCATACCATGACACCTCCTGCAGCTTGAACTGTGCTCACAACATATGAGGGGTCCATCGCTTCATGGGGCTGCCGCCAAATTCTCTTTTGGCTATCGGTGCAAAACAATGTGTAACGTGACTCGTCCGACCAAATCACCTTTTTCCAGTCGTCTATGGTCCAGTCACACCGTTCTTTACACCACTGCAGGCGAACTTTCCGGTTTGTTGCTGACACGAGGGGCTTCCTCACTGGCATGCGACTTCTCATCCCTATTCGCTTCAACTCTCGGCGCATTAGTCTGGAGAAGATGGATTGCGATGATCCTTCATTGAAGTCTCTCGTCAGTTGCTCCAGAGTAAACCTTCGGTTTTGCCGCACAATCCGTCTCAGACGACGTCGGTCACTGTCTGTGTTGATTGTTTTTGATCCACAATTCTGCAGATTCGACAAGTCTTGTGGTTTCCGTTTCCACGCCTTGAACACCTTGGAGACCTGACCTTTTGAGATACCGATCAGTTGTATTGTCCTGGAAATCGTAGCTCCAGCTAGACGGGCTCCCACAATAACTCCTTTTTGGACCTGGGACAGGTTTGTTTTTTCCCCATTTTGCTCAACTTGAGCAGCTGCAGCTTGTTCTTACCCTGTACCTGCAGCTTGGAATGAGCATGTACCTCACATGATTGCATTCATTTGCATATCAGAATCGTTTCTGGCCTGTGACCCCGCTTTACATATCAGTACAACAATTCATCACGGGTTTCTAATTCATTGGCCAGTGTGTGTAGAAGTTGGTAACAGACACTTCGAACATTTATTGTAATGACAATGTTTTCCAAATAATATGTGTGGGTTTTCAATAATCCATCTGTAGAAACCTTTAATATGATTTAGCTGTTCCCAGAGGATATATCAATTTTACTATACAACTCCTATTCTTACCTTTAAAATTGCATGCTTTTTTTTAACCTATTACATGTACTGTTTTTTCCTGACAGTCTATTAAATACCTATCAATGCTCCTGATCTGATTTATTTTGTTTAGATTCATCATCAAAGATTTCTGAATCTTCACAATAACTCAGAACTTCCTACTTTAACCTTAATTTGCGAAAAATTGTATGCATGCAGTTCGTCCATTTACTGAAATTGAATATTACGTTGCCCAAAGAATATAGTTCCATTGACCAAATTTCTCAAAACGACATACATTCCTGAAAACACACATTTTAATGGAATAAGGTAAGGTTACTGACAAAATCACAAAATCGTAAACATCTCCATAATAATAACATTTCGGATACATACATGGGGATGATTCAAATAAGTACTGAGGTCCTTTACTCAGTTTTTCATTTTGGACGTGTACTGTTGGGGCACCCTGTATATTTTTAAAAGTATATATTTAAAAGGGGGCAGTTTGTCTTTTTTGTCCGGAGCGCATATTACCTATCTTTATATTGCTAGAGTTCATAAAAATGAAATTTTGGATACTTTTTTCGATTAAAAAAAGGTTTCTTAAAAGCCTATTCACAAGCATTGAACGAGTAATAAACAGAACGCGAAATTCATCAGTGCCGTAAAAATAAAATCATGTTCGATAATTTTATTTTGCGATATAAAAAAATGAAGCAAATTTATTTTGCGATAAAGAACAGACATCTGTTTCAAAAAACGATTAGATTAAAGATAAAAATATTATTAAGTCATACTGCGGATGACGTTTTCAACTCTAGTTATCCACAACACACCGCTTCTGACATAATAGGAGAACGCAAAAGAGTCCTAATGAACTCTGGCAAAGTAAAAGTCGGTAATATGCGTCCGGGGCCACATGAAAGCTAGAGCGGGTTCTGATGGAGTATCTATTTATTCAATATTTTAACTTTTCCCTGTATGCGAAAATGATTATGCACAGTTCCCTCTGTCACTGTGCTAATGCATGACAGGTTTGGCATGGATTAGCCGCAATAACTGCCTTTAGTGCATCTCTATCAACAGCAGGCGTTCGTCCAGAGCGGGTGTTATCTTCGACGGATTCATTTCCATTCAGGAATTTTGAAAACCAAAATTTAGCTTTTCATGTTGTCAAGGCATCCTGTGCATACGCTTAACATACATTTCAAGATGTCTCAGTTGTATTGTGACAGTTTGAATTCAAAAAACAATGTTGCTCGAACTTTGACCTTTCATTTACCGCTTGTGACTATGATAAAGTAATTTCCATTAAGACTCTTCTCCAAAGAATAGGTATAAAAATACGAATTTTTGTTAAGTAGTTCAGGCTGCTGAAATAAGCAAGAATTTTTTACATGACCAGGTATTTCCCATTCTATTTGGAATTTCTTATCTTTAAGAATATCTTTGTATACATATCGATCCGTAATGTCATCTATGTGGTGTATGTTGTCATCTATCCAACGTAAGAAAATGCTTCCACACAGTCAGTGCGATAAATCGTAATTGTCTCTGTTGGCAATTGATGTGCAAGATTAAATCTTTGACCATTAACACAGTCGAATATTTCTTATTCTGTCACTGCCAAATAGTTGAAACTTGTTTTTATCAGAAAACAAGATTTTGCGCCACATTTTAGACGTCCATGAAAAATGAGTATAGCAAATTCTAGTCTAGATTTACGATTTTTGGCGAAGATAAAAGGTTTCGTTACTCGAATTCCAGCATTATTCGAGCGGTGTGAAACACTTTTCCAACTGATATTTAAACTATGTTCTTCATTAATTTCACATTTTTCATGTTTCTTTTACTTTCGCACTATAATGCGGTGCAGTCTAGGGGTTATTTTGCGGGATCTGTCACTTCTTAGCGAGTCTGCCCTTTCTGATAGATGGGCTTGTATTTTGCCAATTTAAAGTCATTTTGAAATGGTGTATGCACTACAAATAATTATCCACACTTTGCATATATTTGCATGCGACGTAATAGTAATTGGCTGATCATGTAAATGGAATAAGCCGCTAAAATGGGGAGGGGGAGGGGATAGAAGTAATAGGTCTTAAACTTTTTCCAATCAAATATTGTTTTTAATTTTTTTTAAAGAAAGCAATGCTTGATAAATAAAACAATTTATCAACACAATTTTATTATTAAAATTTAGTTGTATAGTATCATCAAGTGCTCATAAGGAGAGTGAGACACTAGATACGATTTCTGGTCCCATCGTCGAGCACGTTTTGGCGACCTTGAGCGGAGAAATTTTGAACTGCGTTGAAAAACGGCGCGATCGTCGCGACCAATACGTTAAAATCGTCACCTATTTTAAGTTTCAGCGCCCTTGAGTGGCAGAATGTAAAGCTCTCGATCCAGAGCTTTAGCAGAATGTGATCCATCGTAGAAACGCTACAAAAAGGAAGCCATCGCTAGTTTGACGAATGCGATAGGTTAAAAAACAAAAACTGGTATGAGAATAATGCTATCGCCATTATGCATCAAAATTTTCGGAAAACTCATCATTACATAATAAAAAGAATTTAAACAAGCAGTAGAATAAATAATTACAGGCAGATTGGTAATCATTGTGATTATCAATCTGCAACTAATATTTAATTATTCAATAAAAAGAGCATTGAGAATTTCGACATTGTACAAAAATTAATTCAAGAAGTTAGCAATGAAATCGAATATAAACATAAAATTAAAAAAATTTAAAAAAATTACCATTCGTCGATTAAATTTTGTACATTAAAACAAATAAAATTAATTATATTTCTGACTATTTTTTACTAAAATTGAACACAGGGTGATAGGACCCTGAACAAAAGTTGATGTTTCGGATACAGGCTACACTTTGTAAAAGTGGAATGACTTTTAACAAATAATTAATCCTGCAAAGAAGATTTTTAATAGAATAAATCCAATGCATCAGTACTTGTCACCTACCATGTTTTTGAAATATTTAACATAATTATATAACACTTATCTCGAATTTACATAGGATTTCAGGAAACTATGATATTATGGAATTTATGTCAGATCATTAAAAACTTCTTGTATACTGTCAGTATACTGAAAAAAACATTCATCTTATTACAATAACCGTTTGTAATATCCTGAACGGATATTTATAAGAAAAGAGGACGAGACACAAAAATAGGATATAAATATTAACAAAATAGTATTAACAATTATTTTATTAACAAACAAAATATTAACAATTAAAACGATGAATTTTTAATATCAATAATGAATAAGTAAACGATATATCTCATAATTGCTATACATGTATTCATCTTCTTCTTCTATATATATAAAGAAGGATGTTTGTGGGTGGGTGTGTGGGTCTGTTTGTCTGTATGTTTTTTATACAAATCTACAGTTTTATTCCGATCCTGATGAAATTTCGCATACATGACCTTCAAAGCATGAGGAAGGTCACTGTCTACCTCAGATTTCGGAAAAATAATAAATATCGATAAAAAATCGATATTAATGGTTATGGCAAGGCATATTAATGAGAAATATCTCATGACCAACAATGCAAGGCAAAGTTTGTACAACAATAGGTATCAACAATGGTATCAGCACGCAATTCACAAACACACTGCATGAACCAACAATATATATCTCATGACCAACAATGCAAGGCAAAGTTTGTGCAACAATAGGCCCATTGTGTTCGCATCAACAATGGTATCAACGCGCAATTCACCAATAACAGCGAGCACAGAATGATGATGTAATGAATGTTAAAGCAATCTTTCCAAGAATTATAACAATGAACATAAAATGATGATCTAATATGGATAAGTTTCAATTTGTAACAATGCATAGAATTCCTGTTATTCAGGCTTTTCTTAGAAAAGAGAGTTCTTAGTACTTAACAATTTCTTGAAAATCTTTAAAAATGATGAATAACTGGAGATAATGGAGAGTTAGCAGACAATTGAGAAAGAGTGGAAAGACGAAAGTTAGCTCCGTGATGTATTGAGCAAATGGGAAGCAAGTAAATAGAAGAATCGGCGACCGCTAGACTGCACAAAGTGATGAATGGCCAAGTTTTGTTTCAACACATCGAGAGAAGAGTGGAAATTGCAACAACACTAAGTATACATCTGAGGTAAGATTACGTGAGTAAGAAATTATTTAGACTAGCAGTGGCATCCTTGGAGAGGTCCAGCCATTGTGAGCCTTTAAAAAGATTTTTTTCGAATTTTCATTAAGAATTTTTACTGTATTGTAATTTATTTTTAAGATATTGCAAAATTTAATTTAATTTTTTGAGATTGTTCTGTTTACATCCAAGTGTAATTATCCCGGGCAACGCCGGGTACCTTTGCTAGTTATTTATATAAAAATTTATCTTTTAAATTGGTAATATTGTGTTATAATGTAAGATATTTCAAATAAATATTATAATATTAAAAATTCAGTGTTTTCTGTTTTTTGCTACTTGACTGTTAATCTTAATTTGAATGTTTTTTTTAAAATATAATACGTTTTTATTATAATTAAAAACCAATTGATCTTTATTTAAAATAAAAGATATACAGGTTGTTCCAACAGTACACATCCAAAATGAAAAATTGAGTAGAGGACAACAATAAGAATCAACCCCATGTAATTTATCTTAAATATCACTCTTATGATTTTATTATGATATTAACAATTTTGTGATTTTGTCGATAACCCTTCGAAGATATACACACACAGGCCACTGAATTAGAAACTTTCGTTCAATATGGTATTGACCCTTATTTGGCTGTAATTACAGAACATACGCGGTTTGGCATGAACTCTGTAAGGTGATACAATGCAGGTAAGGTAATCGCAGACCATGCATTCGTCAGAGAGACCTTCAGGTCCTGCAGAGTAGACGGAAGCGGATGCCTTCGACGAATGTCTTTTTCCAACATATTCCAAACATTCTCGATCGGATTCAAATCCGGACTTTGCGCTGGCCACGGCAGATGTTGCAACTCGGTGTCATGTTCAGAAAACCACTCCTGAACAATTCTTGCTCGATGGACAGTAGCATTGTCGTCCATGAAGAACCCGCCACCATTTGGGTACGAGTGCACCATTGCAGGATGGACTTGATCTGCAACAATGTTCAGGTAGTCTTCGGCTTTCACCCGACTGTCAAGGAATATCAGGGGACCCTTGCCATACAAACAAAACATGGCCCATATCATGACGCCTCCTCCTGCCGCTTGAACTGTGTTCACAACACATGAGGGTCCATCGCTTCATGGGGCTGCCGCCAAATTCTCTGTCGGCCGTTGGTGCAAAACAATGTGTAACGTGACTCTTCCGACCACATCACCTTTTTCCAGACGTCTACTGTCCAGTCACATCGTTTTTTACACCACTGCAGGCGAACTTTCCGGTTTGTTGCTGACACCAGGGGCTTCCTCACTGGCATGCGACTTCCCATTTTTATTCGCTTCAACTCTCGGCGCATTGTTCTGGAGGAGATGGGTTGTTATGATCCTTCATTGAAGTCTGCCGTCAGTTGCTCCACAGTAGACCTTCCGTTTTACCGCACAATCCGCCTCAGAGGACGTCGGTCCCTGACTGTGTTGATTGCTTTTGATCCACAATTCTGCCTTTTCGATAACTCTTGTGGATTCCGTTTCCATGCATTGAACACCTTGGAGACCTGACCTTTGGAGATACCGTTCAGTTGTATTGTCCTGGAAATCGTAGCTCCAGCTAGACGGGCTCCCACAATAACTCCTTTTTAGACCTCAGACAGTCTGCTTTTTTCCCCATTTTGCTCAACTTGAGCAGCTGCAGATTGTTCCTACCCTGTACCTGCAGCTTGGAATGAGCATGTACCTCGCATGATTGCATTTATTTGCATATCAGAATCGCTTCTGACCTGTGACCCCGCTTCACATATCAGTACAGTCATTCATTGGCCAGTGTGTGTAGAAGTTGGTTACAGACACTTCGAACATTTATTGTAATGACCTGTTTTCCAAATAATGTGTGGGTTTTCAATAATCTACCTGTAGAAACCTTTAAGATGAATTAGCTGTTCCCAGAGGATATATTAATTTTACTATACAACTCGTATTTTTACCTTTAAAATTGCATGCTTTTTTTTAACCTATTACATGTACTGTTTTTTCCTAACAGTCTATTAAATACCTATCAATGATCCTGGCCTGATTTATTTTGTTTAGATTCTTCATCAAAGATTTCTGAAACTTCACAATAACTCAGAACTTCCTAATATAACCTTGATTTGCGAAAAATTGTATGAATGCAGTTCGTCCATTTTCTGAAATTGAATATTACGTTGCCCAAAGAATACGTAATTATTCCATTGACCAAATTCCTCAAAACGACATACATTCTCGAAAACACATTTTAATGGAATAAGGTAAGGTTACTAACAAAATCATAAAATCGTTAATATCTCCATAATAATAACATTTCGGATACAAATTTGGGGATGATTCTCATAATTACTGAGGTCCTTTACACAGTTTTTCATTTTGGAAATGTACAGTTGGGACACCCTGTATATTTTTTAAAAGCATATTTTTAAAGGGGGTAGTTTGTCTTTCAGTGATACTACCGTGACTGATCTCTTCTCCAAGCTGCACCTGATGTGCCTCAGTTGTTGCTGTCACCGGATTAATTAGAGATGCAAAGTATTCCTTCCACCTATGCAATACGCTCTCCTCCGAACTCTTAATAGTTTGTGATGAAAGAGATTTCTTTCCACGGAGGCGGCGCACGGTCTGCCAGAACACCTTGTTTACCGAACCATAGTCTGCCTCCAATTTCTCCCTGAACTTCTCCTAAGCCTTAGCTTTAGCTGTTGATACTGTTTTTGCTACTACTTTTCGCGCCTCCATGTACCGCACTCGACTCGAAGGTGACTTATTTGCAAGCCATAGCAAATAAGCTTCCTTCTTTGCCTTGACAGCTTCTTGGACTTCACCGTTCCACCATGCAGTCTTTTTTTCACCGCTCTGCGCCACACTCAGCCGCTTACGACCACAGCACAATGCAGCCGAAGTAATCACAACAGTTTTAAACAACTGCCACTCCTCTTCAACAGTAACACGATCACTGGGTAGTTCTTTGAAACTTGAAGATATGTTATCTGCAAAGGTCTTCCTCACAGCTCTATCCTCTAATGCCTCCCATTTGATGTGCCAAGTTTGTCTGATCCTAGTATTTCGCTTCGTTGGCATGGATTCAGAGAACCGCAAATTGCAGACAACAAGGTTGTGATCAGTTGATAGTTCTGCCCCTCTTCTCACACGAGTATCCAACACTGATCGAAATAAGTCGGCTGAAACGATTACAGAATCAATCAGTGACTTCTGATCCATTGCATCCCTGTACCAGGTATACTTATGGACATCCCTGTGCTGGAAGAAGGTGTTTGTGATGGAAAGTCCATTGTTGCAACAGAGATCCAAGAAGCACCTCCCATTCGCATTTAAATTGGGGTCATCATTCCTCCCAATCATGCCTTTCCACGTTTGGTCAACAGCCCCTACGTGTGCATTGAAGTCGCCCACCAGGATGACAGAATCTGCACTCCCTCTCCTGCTAAGAGCAGCATCAAACTTCATGTAGAAAAAGTGGGTACTCTTTGACTGCATTCGGAGCATATGCAACGAACAGAGAGAGACAGAGACCGTTTCCCTATCTGAAGCCTCAGGAGCCTAAGGGGGTCTAATCTGCATCATAATCTGCCAGCCAGGTACTTGTGAGTATCCCCACTCCCGCTTGGGCAGTCATGTTAGGTTCGACACCAGAGTAGAAAATCTTCCACCGTCCTTCTAAGTCTACAGTTCCAGAACCCGGACGTTTCGTGGAGATAATACCTATGATATCCAGTCGATACCGTTTGGCTTCCTACACTAACTCTGATTCTTTTCCTGTCATGGAGAATACGTTTCAAGTGCCGATTGACAGCACCTGAACGCTTTACCCGTTTCTCCTCCTTGGTAAAGGCATGCGCTGCCCCCGACCATTTTCCCAAGAGCTTAGCGAGTGCACTGGTGGGGTTTCTCGGAGGCATTGCTCCGAGATAACAGCCGTAAGACTGTCGACTATTTTTCGAACGAGAGCCTCTGCCTAATTCCCGAACGCGGGTGACTTTAACCTGCTCCACACCCGATGTAGTATGAATTCTCTCATTCGTTGCCATCATGAGATATATGTTTGTTTGGATACTCTTCATCTCACTTCTGAACCATGACCTTTCTGGTAAGGGTAATCCTAAAGTAGCACTGCTACAACCAGCATAGCTCACAGAATCCCTGAAGCACCCGATCCCTTGACGCACGGTAAGGGGGCATCCACTCAGGGGGCATCCATCACTGAAACAGAATTCAGATGGGCAATTAAGTCCCTGAAGGCTGGCAAAACTGCAGGTGATGATGAAATCCGGTCCGAGATGTTAAACGCCTTAAATCAGGATAGTATCCTGTGGCTGACTCGAGTGTGTCAGGTTGCTTGGATATCTGGACAGGCAACTAAGCAATGGCAGACAGGAATTATGATCCCTATCTTCAATAAGGGAGATCAGAGACATTGCAACAACTATCGAGGCATCTTTTTGCTCAGCATTCCTGGGAAAGCGTACGCTAAGTGTCTGGAGAAGAGAAGTTGGGACATAGTCTACTCCAAACTGTCGGGGGAGCAATGTGGTTTCCGACCTGGTCGACGCACGATGGATCACATCTTTGCTTTAAGGCAAATCTTTGAGAAATCCTGGGAGTATACAAAAGAGGTCTATGCTTGCTTTGTGGACCTCGAAAAAGCATACGACAGAGTTCCACGGGAGAAGCTCTGGCAAGTGTTGCAAGAGTATGGAGTGGATGGTCAATTACTGGTTGCTATCATGTCTCTGTATGAAAGCTCTGAGATGTGTGTCAGGATAAATGGCATTAAGTCAAGACGGTTCACTGTGGGTGTTGGACTCCACCAAGGGTGCGTACTGTCGTCCCTCTTGTTCATTATCTTTATAGACTGGATAGACAGGGGCAGCCGAGGCGATGAGTGTGTTTGTGTGGGCGACTGCCTGGTGGAGAGGTTGCTCTTTGCTGACGACCTTGTCCTCCTTGGGTCCTCTCGCACGAACCTTCAGCATGCACTAGACCGGTTTGCAGCCAAATGTGAAGAAGCTGCGATGAAGAACAGTGTGGCTAAAACCGGGGTTCTGGTCCTTTCAAGACAGCATGCTCAGTGCGTTCTCCATGTTAAGGAAGCCTCATTGAGACAGGTGGATAAATGCAAGTATCTTGGGATTGCATTCACGAGTGATGGATGGCAGGAAAAAGAATTGGATGCTCGGATCGGTGCAGCAAGCTGTGTCAGACGTAAACTGTGGCGACCTGTGGTAACAAAGCCAAGCTCTCCGTCTTCAAATCTATCTTTGTCCCCATTCTCACCTGTGGTCATGAGGCTTGAGTAATGACCGAAAGAATGCGAGCGCGGGTACAAGCGGCCGAAATGAGATTACTGAGGGGTGGGGCAGGTGTTACCCTACTAGATAGAGCGCACAGCAGGATTATAAGGGAGTCTTTTGGTGTTGAGCCACTACTTATCCGCATTGAGAGATCTCAGTTACGCTGGCATGGCCACGTGATACGCATGCCGCAAACGGGTCTTTCTAGGCAATTATTATTTTCCAAGCCAGTGGGTAAGAGACCAATGGGTCGGCCTAGATCCAGGTGGCTGGACTACATGGAGAATCTGGGTTCGAGTTGCTTGGATATTACCAGGGAGGGCATGCGCCTGATGGCAGAAGATCGCGATCGCCTTTCCTAATTTATCAATATTTTGTCACATTACAACCAAAATGCCACCTTTTAGATTTCCCGCCCCGGTCAAATGTCCAGTTTGTCTGCCCCTAGAGCGGGCTTCGTTTAGTCAGGAGAAATAAAGTGCAACCCCTGGCCCACTTTCTCTTCCTTGCTCCAACGTCAACCACGGAGAGCCACTGATGATTGAATCATAACAAGACATGAAAAGTGGGTCGTCTAGCATAATATTCATTTATTTTGCCAATGATTATCATCAGAAGAACGTCTTACAAACGCCGGCCTAAATGGAACGTCATTTATTTATATGCATTCCAGATGGAATAAAGTATAATTAGGGGAAATAATAAAAAAATATAGAAAATTGTTGGGAATATCAGTTACTGTTTGTTTAAGTTCAGGATAGTATTATTATTCTTCAGAGTAGGTTAGTCATGGTCCATTTGTCCGTTGATATAATGTTCCGTGATGATCGAAAATAGGGTAGTTCGGTTGGTAGTGGTAATTCTACTCCAGAATTCGCTATTTATTAGGAGCTTTAGCAAAAAGCTACTTATAAAAATGCACGCTTGGACTGTAAGTTTATCCGGTCATCCGACCATCCGCCGTTTGTACGATTATTTGAAAACGGATTAACTGTTTCAAATTATGTTTTTAGAAATATGACCATGAAAGTCTTAGCTCGGCTGTATCAACTTTTCAGGCTTATTCGTGGACCCCTTTTTCGAATTCACGTGCTAAAACAGTGACCGTAAAGAATAACAAAACAATGACACGTCATAGAACAATTGATTCGTCAAGAATGAATAAACTGTTACTTTCATGATCATCTTTTAAGCATTGTGACTTGGGCAAGCGCACGTGAAATCGTTTTGTTGAGGCTCAGTAACTCAATCATTCAATATTTGAGCAATAAAATAGACGTAAATTTGGAAAGAATTAAATGAATTTCCATTGGTTACTAATAACTTAGCTATAGGGTTGTGCACGAATGACTCCTGGAGCCGGGAGGGTCGATTCCTTCAAATCGCGGCAATGGAATCGAATCGCATGCGAGGAACCGGTTCCATGAACGTCATACTCATCCACGCTTTCGACGTTATCTGTAGCTATTCATGGTGTAAATGTAAATGTTCTTAGAAAGTGTGGAGTGTACATAGCGATTCTAGCGTTCGTTTAAAATAGAAAGATTAAATTTTCACAAACTTGCCACGCCCTCAATCATTAAAATGTAAATGTACTTGTTTATTTAAGAACAAGCTAAAAAGTACTAGGCCTACAAACGTTATTTGAAATGACCGAAAAAATTCTGAGAAACATTTTTAAATGTGGAAACTGAAAGAACTATCCATTTCAGAGTACATTTCAAGAATGTTGTTATTTTTTACTAGATTCGTCATTGTTTATATAACTAACTTCGAACGTACTTCCTTCTGTCTGCAACCCCGCGTAATCAATTATGCCATATAAAGTTTTGTTATTTCGATGTGCCGAAATAATTAACATTTTCCATAAAAACATGGAAGCTCACTAATATATTTAATTGAATATTCATAAGAATTGCATAAAAATGATAGGTTCTTGTACAGGAACAAATACTTCAATATATTGATAACAGATGGTGCCATGGGTAAGAAGGGAACCGGTTCCAGAACCGGGTTACTCGATTCTCAGGGATCAAGAATCGATCTTACCCGATTCCTTCGCCAGCACATCCCTACTTAGCTAGACCTTAAATTCTCGAATTTAATATTACTTCTATGTCACAGCTAAAGCTCCTTGGAATATTTACAAGATTTTAAATATCGTCAATGTCTTCCTGGGTTTTCAAATTTTTTATCATAATTATTAATACAAATCTGCATTAAAACTTATTTAACTATTATCACCATAGAGATGTAATAAAATTTAATTATTAGTAAGGATGTATTAATTTTCATGAACTCGTGTTTATTTTTAAATCCTATTCAAAATGAACTCGCGAATCTTATTTCTAACAGCATCGGGAAAGGTTTCGGTTTCGACAAGATACTGACAAACGCCATTAGATGGCAGTTCGTTAAAATCCCCCTAGTTTGTGCGCGATGATGGGACCAGCTTTAACATGGAAGAGACTCATTCTCCCTTATGAGTTCTTGGTCTACATTGGCGCAGCTCGGAGAACAGCCACTTTTTCCACTGTTTCCGCTTTTTCATTCGGGAAACCACCACCACTAGTTAATTCACGGCGTTCAGGATCCCATCAAGAATTCACTTTTTCCCGATTTCTTTCCACTTTTCTCTCTCGCCAAAAACTATTTGAAAAGGTGAAAACGACCTACGATGCCGATGACCAATCAAATTTAGAAGAAAATCAAAACCAGATTGAGTTGCAAATGACAACGAAAGTAGACTGGAAATTGTTTAAAAAGGTTTAAAAAATGCCTGAAAAAGTAAATTATTAATTTATATACTTTACTAGCTGAAGTACCTGACGTCACTTGGAGAAAAATATAGTTTTTTCATATTTATGTATACAAACATAGGTGGTGATAGAGGGATCAAATCTAAGCAACATTTCCCTCTTTCATTTTTTTCTCTGGGTATTGTTTTTGAGATAAAAAATGTTGGATGTCGCGTAGACGTAATATGCCACTCAAACCGTAATTCTGTATCACATCAAAATCATGGTCAATCATGTAATAAAAAGAACAAAAAACACATTGCGTACAGTACAATAATGTGACTTGTTTTTTATGAAACATGCAAATGTTTTACAATAAGTGTTCTCGATTAATAAATGAAAGGTCTTAAGAGCATTTTTTAAAATTTTTTAATTTTTTTTTCACGCCAAACCTCAGATGTTGAAATTATTGATGAAAATAGGAAAGAAAATTCCACAGCCTGGGTTTGAACCAGGAACGATTATACGCAGTAGGAAAGATAGTCCCAGCCTACGAACTGGGTACTGCTCCAACCAGCCCTAAGGACATGTAGATAGCGTTAATGCTTCCATGTCCACAGTGGCGCAATTGGTTGGCGCGTCTGCACGGTGAGCAGAAGGTTCCTGGTTCGAACCCAGGCTGTGGAATTTTGTTTCCTATTTTCATCAATAATAAGTGTTCTAATTCACTTCCTCTGGCATGAATGCATGCTTCACAATGTCGCTGCATGGACTGACGTAAAAAGTTCAAAGTTCCTGGTTCTTTGCGAATCTGGTCCACAGCTATGGCGATTCCGGCTACCAGCTCTTCATCGGATCCCACTGGTGTCTCGTATACCAATGTCTTTAAGTGTCTCCACAGATTCCAAACAACTGTGTTCTGCAGGTAGGATTTCAAAATTTTTTATCTCAAATACAATTCCCCAGAGAAAAAAATGAAGCAGATAAATGTTGCTTAGATTTTATCACTCTAACACCTTCACCTAGAAGCCGAGAGAAATATACCTGCCAAATTTCAAGTTTGCAGGCTTCATAGTTCTGGAGATTTCGTAATAAATGAATGAATGAGTGAGTGTATACATTTTTCACTCTTTCTTTTATATAATAGTATTTCCCCCCTGAAAAAATCCTCGTCGCCCTCTGCCGGGATCATAGCCACATCTACGGGCATCAGAGCAACACCACCTAGACAGAAGGCCTGAAAACGGAAACGTCATACACTGTTAACCAGGGCCCCAGCGCGGAAAAATCACCTGACCATGTTAGTCCGAGTAACAATGTAATCTTATTTGTTTCCATCCTGGATTTTAACAATCAGTATTTTTTCGTTTGTTGGAAATAATGAAGGTTGGCTTGTTAACCGGACTAAGATGGTCAGGTGACTTTTCCATGCTGGGGCCGGTTATATCATTTGGCCCCGCTGTTACATCATCATTAGTCGACCATTGTTAATCCTATTTCTACCAATACGTTGATTTAAGTATAGATGGCAGCGCTTACGCTTTATGAATCTGAGGCTATGACGCTATGGTCGAAATGAGGAGAAAATCTCAGCAATGTTAACAATACTGTATAAGAAAATGCATGTAAATTGTTCAGTTCCACAATGTTCGAACAACATTGTTAAAAACAAAAATCTCAAGTTTCATGGATTTCCTACAGATCGAAAAAATTCAGTGAGGTTAAATGAGATGTCATAGCCTAGCCCAATATTTAGCATCATCACTTTCATAAACCGTAATTCATTATAAAATTTGCTCACTGTTATTCAATACTTGTTTATTTCCGTCAGTTTTCACTCCTATTAACTGAAGCTTTTCTTTCAAGTCTTTAACTTTCATCTTCACTAAACTTTTTAAATAAACTAGAACAAAATTCATAAACCGTAGCGGATGCCATCTGGTGGATAGATTTGGCATTTAAATCAACCTATAATATGCCCTGAATTTGGTCGACTAATGATGATGTAACAATGTATGATGTTTCCGTTATCAGGCCGTCTGTCTAGGAGGTGTTGATCAGAGGAGATCACGCAACCACTGAGCCATCGAGACCAATAAGGAAAAGTAAAATCGTCTGCTAGACAGAGAGTAATGCCCAAGCAAATGACCAGACAGCGCCAGTGAAAAAAAAAAATCACGTTTTAAACAATGGAGTTTCCCATCCTGTATTTCTTCATCCATGACCATAGCCAAAATAATTTTTTATGGTCTGTTGTTGCAGAAACTTTGCTGTACATTGTAGGACATGATATATATTGTTGGTCCGTGCATATTGTAGGCTCATGTCAGAGAGATAGATCAAGCAAAATATTATTTTACCCTTTCCCCTTTGGGCCAACCTGACATTCGGCACAATTAAACCTTACCCTGAACCTAACGAACATCTGGTGCAAGTATGAGCTCAAAAGGATAAGTGGTTCAAAAGTTTAAGGAACATTTTCAGACGCACCTTGAATTTTTATATAGAGCTTTCCATTGAAACCTAAAATGGAGTAATTGCGCAGAAGCAGGACAGCAAAGAACTTGAGTTTCCTCCTCTGAAATGTGCAAACACAACTACACATCCGGAGGAAAGCGAAAGTTTTTTTGCTGTCCTGCTTCTGCGCAGTTAGTCCAGTTTCAGTTTCAACGAAGAGATAAACAAACTCTGGCTCCATCTTTTGAGTAAACAAACAAACATAAACCAAGATATATGATTTTTACCCCTCCCCCCCCCCTATTTATGGACATGTAAACCTTACTCGGACCTAAGGAATATATGTTGCAAATATGAGCTCAATCGGATAAGTAGTTCAAAAGTTTTTAGAACATTTACAGACACACCCTGAACCTGAATTTTTATATATAAAGATTTAGGTAAAAGAAATTAATATATTTTTTATGAACAAGATACGCTCATAATTTATTTTCATATTGCTAAATTAATTTTTTTCCATTTTAGTTTCGCACGATTAGTGTTTCATTATTCCACCTTTTTTATTTCATTTTATTTTATTTCTCATTATTAATTTGAAACGAATTTTCAATGAAAGAATTTTCTTTGCACTCCAAAACATAGCAGAGTATTTTCTCCTTCCTCTTCCTCACTGTGGGTGTCTCACATTTGCTCATTTAACTGACAATTCATATGATTTTGAGAAAATGATATTCCAAAAGAAGCGATAAGCGAACTCACATTCTCCTTATTGTATTATCTCGAATCACCGAGAATTCACTGAGGCGTTCGAGAAAGTACGTGAATTCTCGAATTTTCTCGTGTTTCCCGGAGAATTCTCTGGTTCTCAAGAACTTCATCAGTTGCTGTTCTCCGAACGCACCCATTATTGATAACAGCCCTGGGCCTCATTAACACGGAAAACATAGAGTACATTAACAGCCTATTTCTTGAAATGTTTTGAAACTATCAAAATGAACAAGTTACATTAGTTAGCTTTATGCTCAATGGAAACAATATGTACTGTCTGTATGCCATAAGAAAACCGCCGAGTTGCTTAATGTGCTCGTATGGTGTCGCTGTAGTTGCAGATCAGCCTATAGTTATGAAGGGAAAAAAAGCTCTAAAATCAAGTAGCGCAATAAATGAGTTCTGGCCGTGTTTACAAACAAATGAAAGCATTTGTATGGAGAGATAGATACCTGAGAAATTTGTAAAGAATAAGGGAAGAAAATCATCCTATTGTTTACATCGATGAAGCATTGATCAACTCAAATTTGGCTGTTTGTCCCCCAACACTAAATAGATTCATCTGCAACTGCAGCGACACCATACGAGCACATTAAGCAAAACATATGTTTTATTTGAAGCCTCACTGAATTTGAAAAAGCCTCGCAAACATCGATGTTTTTCCGTTGATCAACATGGTTTTACAGAGATTTTATAGTGAAAGAAGGACATCTGGCGGCAGATTGGAGAAATCACTCTCGCACGCATTTTAGCATTGAAACGGAGCAGCATGGCCTTTGGCATCCTCTAATTACTGGCCTGCCCATTAGCTTGCTGGCTGCTTGGAGGCTTGGTGGTCACTTCGTGAACTAATGGCGCTGCGAGATTGCTACATTTCTTTCGCGAATTGCATAGCTCAGACAAGGCTCAGAGAGGAAAATCACGGTTTCTAACAGTTTTTTTATTATACATTAATTTGAAAACTATTTATTGTGGGAGCATCAATTTTTCGAGAGATGACATATTGTAAGGTTTTGAGGATTAATTAGCCAGAATTAGAATATTTAGATTCTTTGTGTAAATGAGTTATTTTATATGCGCGTTCGTAATTGTTTCGTTGGATTTAGAATTTAGATCTTAAATAAAGTTTAGAAGGATTTAAAGTAAAGATTTAATGTAAAAAATTAAATAAAGTTTATTAATTGTTTTGAATATTTTTCTGCGTGGGTTTATGAGTCGCTAAAAGTGAGCCAAATTTTAATGATTGACAGAGGGAGACAGTAAGAGTCAGTTTACACATCATTGTTTTGGTTGAAAGAATCGTATTCAAGGACTGAAAAAGCATTGCTTGAGTTGGATAGTGGAATCAGAGAACCGGATGACTGAAGATGGACAGCAAGAAAGACGAATGTAAGGTTTGGACTTTGAAATCTAAAGGGAGCAAGAGATGAGAAATGATCACGTGAATGCCAGAGAGTTGTTAATATAGAATCAATAAGGAAAGGTGGTCACAAGTTTGATTGACAGCAGGATTCAAATTTTTTGTGAGGGTTAAACCGCGTGTGATTGGCAATTGAAAATCGAAAGTGTTGTTAGCAATTCTAAGAGAAAGAGATAGTCAATAGTAGAAATGTAACGATTTCCAGAGCCGGGTGTATGGCGAACCTACTCTTAATTTTTATACTAATTCGGCCTCCATCTGGTAATCATTTGGTTCCAGATGGGAAGTTTTAAATTTTAGTAATAATCCAGTTTTGAGTTTTAGTTTATGAAAATGTAACCATCACCTTAGAATTTAGTTAGCTCGCTTTATCGAGTTATTTTAAGGAGTTCCTATCAAGCTGAGAACCAGCTCCATCAATTAAAAGAGTTCATGGTTTACGAGTGATATTGCAAGAGTGTGAACTGAGCCCCTAATGGTACCCAGATCCAGTATTAGAAGCAAAAGATGTCCCACCTACGAGTACATCGTGGACGAGATGAGACGACCCCCCTCCAAACTGAGAGCGGACAGATTGAGAAGGCATGGTAAAGCCTATTTCCAAATTATGTCTCAATGGCCATTCTATTCATTCTTTTCGTTATTACAATTTCTATACACTTAAATGGGAATGGAACATTTACTCATAAATTCCTAGTGGGAAAGACGGATACACGTTAAGCAAAGTTCTAATTCAATTCATATTAAGATCTAAGTCTTTAAGTCCTTTAAGTTTCAATTGGAACCAGTTTGATCCTTTTGATATATTACATTAAGTCTCACAATTAATTTGAAGTGTTACAAAGTATTAAGTATTCAAATTTAGTCTATTCAGATGAGAGTATTCCTTTACTGTTAAGTCAGTCTTATACCGCATTTACAAAACTTTTGATTAAAGATTCTTACCATTTTCAATTATAATAACTAAATAAGATTCAACAGATTACAAGTCAATTTGAGAGCCTTTAATTTCATTCTATAATTTATTATTATGTAATTATCACCAGTCTATTTTGTCTTAAAAGATCTACCTTATACATCCTTTATTAATTATCATAAATCATTTTGCAGCTATGTGTCATTTAATCTGAATTATAAATAATTCAATTAATACAATTTAATAAAGTCTTTTCAATTATCAATTTCAATTCATTCTAAAGATTTATCCTTTACATTGATTACTTATTTTAATCATTGTTTACATACCATTGATTAACTTTACTTCTAATTACCCACAATTTTTGTTTTATACAATTGTTAAATGTTCCCAAATAAATATTCTATTTTATATGTTAAAAACTGCCTCGAGTACTTTGATTTTCCCCTCACTTGGCCGAGCCTGTTTAAGCGGGGGGTATCTAGTTTGTGTGAATGGGATAAACACTAAATTAGCCTAAATACCTGGTGGGCAAGAAATAACATCAGGTGTCAGAGCTCGCTAGCGGGAATTCTATTAGGCCAAATGCAGTACATTTTGGTGTATATACTTAGTGGAACATACAGTTTCGATTTCTGCAAAAAAAAAAAAAAAATAGTACCAAGAGTCACCACAGGGGGCGCTTATTTGCATAAACGCATTCCGTGTTGAGCAATCATGACAATAAAAGGCAAGAATGAGGGTTTCCCATCATTCACGAACAAATGGCCTGACGATGACGCTTACTCTGCCTGACCGGGCGTTATTAGTCAAGTTGTTTTATCAGAAGAGCAATAATGCAAGTGCTGCCCTTCGTGAATTCCGGCGATTGAAAACGTTACGAAGAGGACCGATGAGCATAAATAACTTGCGGAAAATGATTGAACGATTTGAATGTACCGGAACTCTAGGAGTGCAACCAGGCCTGGGACGCAAACAAATCAGGCAGCAACACGTTGAAGAAGTAGCAACTGCTGTTGTGGAACAGGAGATGACTACTGTGCAGGATACCAGCAGTGCACACGCAATAGCACGCCAAACAGATATCCCATAATCGATGGTGAGGAAAATATTGCATAAGATATTGACATTTTATCACTATAAACAATTGCTTCCTGGAGATGAACTTACCCGAACTGACTTTTCGTTGAGATTTTTAGCACATATGGAAATGAATGATGCATGGTCATGGCAAATTTTATGGAGTGATGACGCACATTTTTATTTGAATGGTGATATCAACACCCACAACTGCCGTATTTGGGCTGCATCAAATCCACAAGTGTGTCTGCCAACTCCTATGCATTCACCGGAACTAACAGTATGGTGCAGCTTTACTGCTTCTTTCATCATCGGCCCGTACTTTTTTGAAAAATTCCGTCCCCTTGGACCGGTGACTTGTTCCGTCAATTCTGCCAGGTATGCCGATATGCTTGAGAATTTTGTGATACCACGATTGCAGGAAAAGGGTTGTCTGGATTCTACCATTTTTATGCAGGATGGTGCGCCACCGCACATCGGACGTCAGGTGCAGCAGATCTTGCGAGAACGTTTTTCAGACAACAGAATAATTAGTCATGCATTTCCCATGGTATGGCCACACAGGTCGCCTGATCTCAACCCTTGTGAGTTTTGGTTATGGGGATATTTGAAAAGCCTTGTGTATCAAGCACATGTTCTAGACCTCTCAACCTTAAAGGATCAAATAACGTTGCATATCAGACTAATTAATGCAGATATGCTGCGAGTGCTGTAGAAAATGTCGTGTACTGCATGCAGCTATTGGAATAGCACACAGGTGGTCATATTGAAACACATTTGTAATTAAAAATAAAACATTGTTTATTGTTGTAACTAAAGGTAGTTTGTACGGTATTTGTTCATTTGACAATTAGGTATTCATTGTTTTCTTGAAATAAGCGCCCCCTATGGCGACTTTTGGTAATGTTTTTTTTGCAGAAATCGAAACTGCATGTTCCACTAAGTATATACACCAAAATGTACTGCATTTGGCCTAATAGAATTCCTGCTAGCGAGCTCTGAACACCTCACATTATTTCTTGCCCACCCGGTACTTTATGAATAGTATAATTCACTGGCGCAGTTCTTTTCTAATAAATTAAGTTACTCATTTGACCACTTATTTCCATAATTATTCCCAGGAATCTCACATAAAAAATGACGCAGTGTGACAGGATAGAGTAGCGTCAAAATTCTTACATTATTTGGTATTTTAAGATAATTTGGAAAAATTGCTTAAGACATAAACTCATTAGAATATTCAAAAGAGTCATTTGCGTAAGCATAATTACCATAATTTACATGTTTTGCATTAATTAAGTACTCATAAGATAAATTTAAGTAGAAGTAAGAGTAAATTGTTAATTAAGCCCAAGGACAGGAAACAAGGCACTTGAATTACAGCTTTGTTAAGGCAGATAAGAGAATATTTCATGTAAATTCTAAATTTAAATATGCCACAAACACAGGGTCAGCCCCAGGGTCAGTTGATACCAGGAGCGCCAGCTCATCCACCTCTTCCAATGCAGCCCCCCCCCCCTGCCACAGTTATTTGCGTTGGCTAGTGAGATCAAACAATATGATGGATCTACGTATCCCGAAGAATTTTTTCTAAGGTTAGATGAGGTGGGAAAGGTAATAAATTGGGGAATAGAAACAAAGTATAATGTTGCGAAAATCAAGCTAACAGGGGATGCGCAATTTTATTGTAGAGAAGATGGGAGATGAAATCAGTAAATAAATACTTATGAAGCGTTAAAATGGGCATTAAAAGAGCGATTTGGAAAAGAGCTGAAGGGAGAAATCGAGAGATTGTGTAGAAAATGCCGACAAGGTGGAAATGAATCAGTACGCCAGTATGCGACATGTGTGCAATGCCTAGGAAACAAAACAAGGCGTAAGATAGTAGGAGAAGGGGCGCAAGTAGATAAAAAGCGTGCTTATGTGCAAGAAATTTTGGAGGAACGAATTTTAGAGCATTTTGTAGAAGGGTTGTTACCACCAGTAAGAAGAGTTGTTATGTTTAAGAAACCAGAGAATTTAAAACAAGCAATAGAATAGGCTGAAGAAGAGGAGGAAATTGTTAAGAAATGGGGTTTAGAAGATTATGTATTACATCCAGTTGGAAAAGAAACCGTTGTGTCATTGAGCTCCGAGATGGAGGAAAAAATCACTAGGCGTATAGAGGAAAGATTGCGTAGAAAAGAAAGAATGAATAACTACAGAAAGCGCACAGCAGGCGAAAGAAGGCCGAGTGAATATTACCGACTGGCCGCACGGAGAAATCTGCCGCGACAAGGCCGAGGTTTGCAAGCAGAGCAAGGGCGAGAAATGCATAGAAAGCATGTCAAGCTAACCTGTTATCGTTGCCATTTACCTGGTCATAGAAGAAGGGATTGCGTAAATAAAGCATTTCATAGAGTAGAGTGTCTTTTCTGTAGTAAAGAAGGCCATACTATTAAATATTGTGGAGAAAGGTTACAAAGAGAGCGGAGCAAAGAAACTAAATTACAACAAGTGAATGTTATGATAGTGAAAGAGCAGGCTACTCAGACAAAGGAGTGTGCTAACAGCCCCCCTCCTGTTCTAAAGGAAGAGCAGAGAGAAGTTGGAAGAGAGATTGTCGACATGGCACACATTTCGGAAGATCCCAGAGAACTGATGACTGAATGCAAATTAGGAGACTTAATGTTGAATTCTTGGTTGACAGCAGAGCTAAAGAGATGCTATAAGGCAAAGACATATTGGAGGAAAAAAGAGAAGAGGATATGAAGATACGGAGGTAGATGAAACTGCTATTAAATTGGTTGGAGTAACGGGGTATAATTTCCCCACTACTGGAATATATAGGATTAGATTCAAATTTAGCAACAAAAAATATACGTTAAAATGTTACATTTGGAAGCGAAGAGAAGAAATACCGTACCAAGCTATAGTAGGCCAAGACGCCCTCTCCATATATAGATTTGTAATCAATTTCCAAAATAAATTTTTACAAGCCAGGGATAATGACATTCCATTCATAGGCCTTAAACCCATATTATATTTTATAACTGGTACCTCAGAGATTTTAAATATCAGAGTGTTCATGGATACCATCCCCGTTCGTAGTAAAAGCAAAATTTCCATCCCCCCCTATTCAGAGTCTGTTTGTGAAGGCAAATTGGCGAGTCAGGAATATAAAGAGCGTATTTGAGTATTGGAACCGAAGTATCTTTCTGAGCAGGGGATATTAGCAGCTAAGGTATTGGTTAAGGTTTCGCAAAATGATACAATTCCTATTCGTCTTTTAAATTATTCTAAGGAAAAGCTAATTATAGAGGCAAATAAACCTATTGGGCACTTGAGTGAGGCAGAGGAGGAGAAGGTGGAAGTAGAACTAGAGGAAGGAAAGGTGAATAAGATGGGAAAGGAAGAATTTTTAAAACTATTTCATTTGGATCATCTAACCCCTGATAAAAGGATACCCTTAGTAAACTTATTATATGAATTTGAAAGCGCATTTATGCATCATGAGTGGGATTTGGGATGTTGTAAAATTGAGTATCACAAGATTGATACGGGTTCCTCCTCCCCTGTGGCTCAGCCCTCTTACAGAATTCCTTATTCGCAGCGAGGTATCATGAAGGAAATGGTAGATAACTTGTTGAAACATCAGGTCATTGAACCCAGTGCAAGCCCATGGAATGCACCAGCATTGTTAATTAAGAAGAAGGATGGGTCCTATCGATTCGTTGTAGACTATCGTAAATTGAACGAAGTTACAACGGTTGACTCGTTCCCCCTACCCAATGTGAATGAGACATTGAGTCAGTTAGGCAAAACCAAATATTTCAGTATATTGGATGCAAATCAAGGTTATTTTCAGCTCGATATTAAGGATTCCGAAAAGACATCATTCAGTACCCCTGACGCTAAATTTCAGTTTAAGCGATTGCCTATGGGTTTGAATAATTCACCAGCGCTATGGCAAAGAACGGCAAATTTCATTGTCAGAGGCCTACAGGACTGTATCGTCTGTTATCTAGACGACTTTATTACATTTAATGAAACATTTCCCGAACATTTAGACAGTCTAAAGGTGTTGTTTATCAGGTTGAAGGAAAGTAATCTCAAACTCAAACCCCGTAAGTGTCAATTTCTCAACGACGAACAAAATTTCTAGGTCATGTTGTCTCAAAGCATGGTATTGCTCCTGATCCAGAGAAAATAACAGCTGTAAAATACTTTCCAAGGCCGCAAAATGTTAAAGAAATTCAATCTTTTCTGGGATTGGCAAATTACTATAGAAGGCATGTGAAATCTTTCAGTGCCATTGCAAAGCCTTTAACAGAACTAAACTAGATGCCCCTTTCATTTGGTCAGATGAAGTAGAGAAAGCATTCCTAAACCTTAAGCAACTCTTGGTTTCGGCTCCAATATTAAAAAGTCTTGATTTTTCTAAACCATTCATAGTCGCAACAGATGCTAGCTCATATGCGTTAGGTTCAGTCTCATCCCAGCGTTTCGATGGAAAGGAACACCCTATTGCGTACTGTAGTCGTTTGTTAAAGAAGAGTGATCTTAATTACTCGGTGATCGAAAAGGAATGTTTGGGAATAATGTATGCAATTAAACAATTTAGAGTTTACCTATATGTAAAATCAATTCATACTACTGAGAGATCATCGACCTCTTTCGTGGTTATTCAATCTCCGAGACCCTGCTTCGAATTTGCCCGCTGGGCGTTAGCCCTAGCTGAATATACTTTTGACATTGTACACAAGCCTGGCATCAAAAACACAATTGCCAATGGCCTTTAACGAGTCCCCATTGCTGCGATCGCCGAGTATGAGCCTTTAATATGTAAACAAGTAATAGCTAGGGAACAGCAGTTAGAGAGGGAGTGGAAAGAAATTCGAGACTATTTCAAGGGCATTGGCGTGAAACTCTCCCCTCCCGAGTGGCCAGACAAAGAAGAGAACTTCTTCCTAGATGATGATGACGTGTTGTATCACATTAAGAGATCGCAAGATGGAAAGGAAATATAGGAGCAAGTTGTTATTCCGAATAGTTTAAGAAACCACGTCTTGTATTTGTATCACGATATTCTATCCAGTGGTCACATAAGATCCAAGAAGATGCGAATCAAGATTGACAAGCAATTCTATTGGCCAACCATGCGAGCAGATATTCAGAGATATTGTGCTGAATGTGAAAGTTGTCAGCTCGACCTAAACGTACGGAGCAACCATTACAAAGTTTTCCACCAGTGAAACATCCATTTTATCTTATTGCTGCTGATATTTTAGAGCTAATTACAACTTCTTATGAAGGTTATAAGTACATTTTAGTTGTTACGGATTATTCTCGATATACAGAAGCCGTACCTCTTATGGACCAAACTGCAAAGACAGTAGCTAAGGCATTGGTCACTACTGTTTTTAACCGACATTCAATTCCAATCCAGCTGTTGACCGACCGAGGGTCTAATTTTACTTTGGAACTTCTACGGGAATTCTGCAAGATTTTGGGTATCAAAAAACAGTTTACCACAGCGTATCATTAAATGGAATTGTCGAACGAATGAACAAAAATCTAATCCAAATGATACGTCACTACGTTGAAGAAAGTCAACAGGACTGTTCCATGTGGTTGTCTTTTTTGCATGTTTGCATACAACTCCAGTCCAAATTCTTCATTAGGCAAAAGCCCCTTTCTGTTATTTTATGGGAGAGATCCCATCCTCCCCGCTGATATAATCATCGCTCCAAGAAGGCCATATTATGGCTATGATAAAAATTATGGATGCGCGGTAGAAGCCCGCATGAAGTATGCGTTTGACGTCGTGGAAAAAGTAAGAGAGGAACAAGTTAAGAAAAGAAAAAAAATCACGATATGCGACATAAATCTTATTCCTTTAACCCGGCATTAGTGCGTTGACAAAAAATCACACCAGTGGTGCGGTGGGGGTCACATACCTTAACATATTTCTTGAAATTTTCCAGTTTGTTTCAAAGTTTTGTTACTTTATAATTTTTTATTAAGCTTATAAATTGCTATGGTGAATCAATTTCTCTGAAAATTTTTTAGTTTAGCAATAAATAATAAAATAAAGAGAAAGCATGATTTTTTTACCTTTATTTAAAAGAATATAAATAAATGAAAGAATTTTATTTCTATTAGAAGAAATTTAACTATTACAAAAGGAAATTTAATACTGGAGTTAAAATAAAAGCATGAAATAATATGTAACCTAAATTATGACTGCACAATGTTTTGTTTTGCATCCTGCAAAAATATTTTTCACAATATGATATTACATGTTCCAAACACAAGAATTGCTTACATCTATGGCAGGAATATTTAGTTTTTCTGTCTTTATATCTCAGACATAATGAGGATCTTCCTAAAAACATTCATTAATATCACACAAACAAGAAAACAGATAAAAATGTATTATATTATCTGTCACTGAAGCCTACTTTTGCTAGAATTTTATGTCACTGCATTAGTGTGGTGGGGTGTAAGAAACCAAAACAGAAATCAACACCTGCTTACACCATGAAGTCTTCAACCATAATGAATATAACTTCGTGTAAGTTATCTATGGTTATGTGTCGAAAGGTATAGAAAAAGCCATTGTTGACAAACTTTGCCAAGTTATGATAAAATCAAAAATAAAAGGTCTGGGGTTTCAGACACCCCACCGCACTAATGCCAGGTTAAGGTTGACGACCTCGTGTATTTGGTAATCCCTGAAATCAAACCGGGACTGGTAAAGAAGTTACACCCCACTTATGAGGGACCATACCAGATCATTGAGCAGTATTCCCCCGGCAATTTCTTAATCAAGAACCTGAAGACAAATAAAACTAAGGTCGTCTATGCGAACCAACTAAAGCCGAAGATAGGAGACTTGCCCCAGGAGCCCCGCCGCAGGGAAAGACGAGTCCGAGCCCCAGCAGCTGCACCACCCGAGCCACAGGTGCTGTCGACTTGTCCCGAGGAGGATTCCTTCCTACCGCCCCCTGCAATGCCAGCAGCCGAGCCGAATGTGGAGCCCACGAAGCTGCCACCCGTCCCAGGAGGAAGCAATGAAGCCAGGAGGGCAGAAAATGCAACCCCCTCCCATCCGTACCGACTACGTTCACAAGGGAATGTCCCCAAGGTCCCCTGGGTACTCCCCTCCATTCAGGACAAACGCACCACTGAAGCTTTAGAACGATGCCCACCCAGCGATGACGTTCCTGTAATTTCTGAGGCCTTAATGACAGAACCCGAAACCGAAGGCATACAAGACACCGGTGAAATTTCTCAAGTCGCCGCCCTGGTAGATGACCTTTCCGCTCCCTCCTCTAAGCGAAACAGTGGGGCCCCATCTCTCAGATATCTCCGTAGAGTGTTAAGAGAAATAATTCACGAGTATTTAGGTAGTCTCCATAGATAAAGCCACAAATGAATAAACCTAATGGGGGCTAGGACAGTATTTGCGCTTTGAACTTTAAGACCATAAGAAACTTACCTTATTGTAATATTAGTCAGCCCCTCGAGTTCTTTTAATTTTGTTAATCCTTACCAAAGCTGAAATGTAATTATGGGACACCAAATAACTAGAGCGTATTTAGCAGAAACCCGTAGTAATAAAGAAAAGTTTTGTAATGACCCATTCCGAAGTACATTAGAGAAATTTTTTTATACTATTTAGTTTTGTAATTGTCTATCTTCCTGATTTGTTCATAAATATCACTATGGTTGGCTGTATTGTGAGCAGAGTCGTGGGTGGTAGTACAGTCACCTTTTGTTATTATTTCAAGTAATGTTTCGTATTATTAGCGCTACTCATGCAACTATTGTGCGTCGATGATGATTAAGAACAATTGTTGAAATTTAATTGAATTGTGGGATTTTAAACCAATTTAGAGTTACGTTAATCCAGTTATTTAGTCCTTAGAAGAAGCTAAAGTTCGAAGTCAAAAAACACTTATAAATTAAGAAGTAACAATAACAAGCTATATGTATCTGGAAAATTATTAGATTTTATCTTTTGCCTTCCTTGAGGTTACTTACATGTTGCACATTACCACATATGGTGTGATACATGGGCAGCCTCGGGGAGGTAGCGATGGGTGGTTAAGGGATACTTGTGAAGACATTCCTTCATGTCCATGCCATTGTTATAGGCATCCCGAAGAAGCTACTGATTAGGGAGGTTTCAGACTATTTTTAACACTAAATAATATTGCTCATGCGAGCATTGCATGTCGTTGTTGTCGTACATGAGTTACTAATTAAATTGTAGATATTACTGATAATTTTACAATTAAGTAACTGTATTGTGTTGAAGGAGTAGTTCCCGAGAAATTTTCTTATGCTTGGAGCGAGTTTAAGAATTACAGAATCGAGTAATCACCGAATTACAGAAGCTGTGAAACAAGACAGATTGTTTTCCCGAGTGAAGAAATGTGATTCATACATCTAGAAATGTAATTTTAAGGCTTTAGTATACAATTAATATAGTGAATTTATGTTTAAGCCCGGGAGATATTGAATGTTTAATAGTCCCTCATAGACTGCAGCTATGGAGCGGACCTGATACGTTGTAACAGGGTCGCGAGAAGTTGCCCCCCTCTTCCACCCTCGTTAGAGTAACAGAGTGCAAGAGAAAGCTAACCCAGAATCAGCTGAGAGATTTTTCAGAGAGCTCTAAAGTCCATGGGTGGAATTCGCGACCCCACCCTCGTTCTTAAACCTTACTGTTTACATATAAAAGTTATTCTAATGCATGTGTCACACTTATACTTAGATTTTAGGAAAACAATAAAGGAACCAATTGCCATCAATTTATAGTAAATATTATCAGACATATCATGATTGACACTTCTTTTAACCGTAAAGTCACCTACTTAATAATAGTATAGATTATTAATTATTCGATATTATTTTGTATCCTTAGTGGACCCTATTACTTTGAATACACAGATAAATTGTAGAAGTTACACATAAACAGCTAAAGATCCCTTATGTCATATTTAAGGAGTTTGGATCCTTTTGTTAAGCAAGTTGAGGAGTTTAAACCCATATTAATGTTAAATTATAGGCTTTATTGTTAGTTCTTAGCAGGCACAGCTACACTTGAAACAGAGTTATATTTTCCTTATAGATCTGAGCCACTTCGATCTTCATTCCTAGGAAAGATCAAAGAGACCCTTTTGGTATTGGAACCGTAATATTTTTTCCGACTAGTTAATCAGAAATTAAATAGTAGTAAATAAATATTAGCCTACCTGGATGCCTGGACATCAGAATATGTTGATATCTTAAATAGAAGAAACGATCCATAGCGATGCGTCAATCGTCATCGCCACCGTAGTTCCATGTAAGCCTGGCCCGTCGATCACAAAGCGAGGTAGCGGCATAACGTCATGGCATTCCGGCGATTCACTTGTACTATCGAACATTATCCGTATGAAATTACTGAAGAGAAGTGAAGAAATCCAGTCCTGAATGAACAGTATATCTTATTTCAGTCCTTAATATGATAGCGTAGGTCAAAGTGCACATCGCGGATATGTTCATTTCAGTCTTTATTCTCCACTCGCTGCATGGTGCGAGATCGATCTTATAGTTATACAAGCATATATTTCTCATTATTAAAAAGTATTTACACGAAACAAACACTTCATTCTTAATAGAAACGTTTCCTAGTGATGGTAATATACGTTATTTTGTTTTTTTGGCTGGCCCGAACAGAAAACGTAATGGAGAACGTTCAAGATGGAAAGCCTCAGGTGTAATGCCATCTATTGAGACCATATACAACTAAAGCTTAGTTTTCCTTCCAGTTTTTTTGAGACTAAGATGATGATTTATGCTCTAAATAGAAATTAAATGAAGAAATCTTCACTCCTCTATATTTAATTGATTTTATTATTTAAGAAACAGTTTGTAAAAAATTTATTTCTTTCAAATTTTGTACCCGACATTCCTTTTGATAAAGTTGACCAGATGGTGACCTAGATAATCTGAGAAAGCTAAAGAAAACCAGTCCGACCCCTTTTTCCTTTTAGTTGGAAGCAGTCTTGCCTATTGTTCCTGGATTAGTGTGGAAGGGAGAATCTAACTTCCTCGAAATAAAGAAATACATAAAAAGGAAATATTCTCAGAAAATAAAAAGTTTTTCCTTGCACAAATGATAATTTGAATAAAAGTTATAACGATGTTCAAAATCTATTCAATTTGATATTTTAATTTTAGAGTTGAGTCTTTTGTTAGAGTATGGGTTAGCCTAACTACTCTTTAGCTTAATAATAAGTAAACATCACCCCCTTGTTCACTACAGATGAAAATCCGGGATGGCAGGTGCTTAGCTATTAATGTGTTATTATTGTTTTGAATTTCATATTTAAGAGTTGTTTGGGAGCTCCAAACTCCCCTCCTCGACACAATACCGACTTTGCGCTGCAATGAAACCTTTATATGGAATAATTTTATGAAACAATATAACCCCTGTATAAGCATTTACATGAATTAACACTATAGGAAATTACATTTATTGAAATTGCAACACTCATTACTTACTATTCCTGATGTATTTCGTATTTAGATTAGATAGTGTACACATTTGAAATTTCTAGTTAAATAATAGTTATTAAATAAAAATGAAAAATAAAATAATAATTAACAATTTAACAAAATAATTAATAAATACTAAGTAAAATCAAAATAAAACTATAAAATCAAATATAAAGCTGACGTTTCGGATAGAGACTATCCTTTATCAAAGCAAAAAGGATAATTCTCTAAAGGCAATTAGAATATTAGAGAATTATCCTGAAGTTATTAAAAAAGTACTAAAGGATGCCTTTATATATAGTTGGCATAGGAAACAGTAAGACGGTATTGGCTGAAAAAGCAGAAGAGGAATTTGAAGACATGTTGGGATAGGCCAGGAAGGAGGACAAATAGGAAGTAATAAGAGGGCGACGAAAAATAATGCAAAAGGATAACAGATACAAAATTAAAATTAATATAAAAAAGTTTAGGAATGATAGGGTGTCTAGCAAAATGGTTTCGCAAAATTCCCTGGAAAAAAAAAAATTATCCCTGAAAAAATCCCTGACCGTTCCCGGTTACACAATTTTTTTGACAAAGCCCGGTCGCTAGTCACCCTGTAAAATAGTATCGCATAGTAACAGAGGTGTCAGCATTGCTAAGAATAAGCTAAGAATAAGCTAAGCAATGCTGTTACCGCTGTCGCTAAACACTTTAATTCCCCTGGTCACTCTTTACAGACCATTAGCCTTTATATTCTTCGTAGTAACTTCCATAACAAAAAAGAAAGAAAGCAATTCGAGTCTTTTCTTATTTGGAAATTTAATTCCCTCACCCCTAATGGCATTAACCTTAGCAAAGGCATCATTCCCTCATTACCTTTCCCATATTCCTCTTCAACTTCAGCTATTCCCTAATTTGTCACAGGCTCTCTGGGCCTTTTTCTTCTTATCTTGACTCAGTTTTAATGTTCTGTCATATCTTTCTACTTCTATGTTCATTTTGTGTCTGTCCCTGTACTTTTTTTCATAGGCTCTCTGTACTCTTTTATTTTAGTGACCTTTTTATTATGCGATACTATTTTACAGGGTGACTAGTGACCGGGCTTTGTCAAAAAAATTGTGTAACTGGGAATGGTCAGAGATTTTTTCAGGGATAATTTTTTTTAGGGAATTTTATGAAACTATTTTGCTAGACACCCTATCATTCCTAAACTTTTTTATATTATTTTTAATTTTTTATCTGTTATCCTATTGCATTATTTTTCGTCGCCCTCTTATTACCTCCTATTTGTCCTCCTTCCTGGCCTATCCCAACACGTCTTCAAATTCCCCTTCTGCTTTTTCAGCCAATACCGTCTTACTATTCCTATGCCAACTATATATAAAGGCGTCCTTTAGTACTTTTTTCATAACTTCAGGATAATTCTCTAATATTCTAATTGCCTTTAGAGAATTATCCTTTTTGCTTTGATAAAGGATAGTCTCTATCCGAAACGTCAGCTTTTTATTTGATTTTATAGTTTTATTTTGATTCTACTTAGTATTTATTAATTATTTTGTTAAATTGTTAATTATTATTTTATTTTTCATTTTTATTTAATAACTATTATTAATTGTATTCCCGGGTTTTTGTGTCTCGTCCTTTTCTCTTATAAATATCCGTTCAAATTTCTAGTTACACGTACAACATATTTACTCAATGGGAAATAAACTACTATATATATGTACATATTTCTTCTTTCTATTCTCCTTTTCCCAGAGGCTCTTGCTTTTCTACAACGTGAATTTTTTAACTTTTTTCGTTTTTTATGTAAGCGTTTAAAGTGTCAAAGTAGCTTTTTTCCTAATCAGGATATTTTTAATATCAACATTATTTTAACTAGGAACTTTTATAATCTTTTAAATTAAACATTTTATAATATTTTTTACGAGAGGTTAAACATTCATTCTCTTTTTCACCTTTTCAATTTTCCTAATTTAAAAAAGGCTTTAGATTAAAAGCTGCACTAAAATCTAGATCTAATCTTGTTTATAATAATCCAATTTGTAAACTTATCAATACTTATTTATCCTATTTTGGTCATATAGATTTGACTATATCTAAGAATATACATTTTTCGATTTTTTCCTAACTCTGTGTTTTGTGTTCTTTGTGGGGAACCCAAAACCTCGTTTTTATTTTTCCTGTTTGTTCCTTACTGTTTTTTGTTTTTTTTTTGTTCGTCCTTGTCTTGTGGTAGTCTTTTTTTTTTTTCTCGTCCTTTGTCTCTTATTCGTGATTTCATTTTTTAACTTTTCTTTGTTGCTCTTATTATTTTTCCTTTTGTAATCTTTTATTAACAATTTTTTTTTCTCTCTAGTTTGTTCTTTTATATGTCTTTTCATTAACCCCATTTTGGGCATTTGGCCTATTGGGGGGCAACTTGGGGTTTTTCCCTCCGGTTTATCTGGTGGGATATTCCCTGCTGTTGTCACAGTATTATAATTATTATTATACACTCAATATATTTACTTAACTTCACATGTTTGTTATTTTGGATTTTGAGGCCCTTTCTCTACCCCTGGAATTTTGAAATTTGGTCTAGTAACTAAATTTCCATGGTAATACAATGTAGTAAAAAAATTTTTTAAACTCGGATACTTAAAAAAGGGTTATTACTAATTTTCATTTAATTTTCATTCCAGGTAGAAAGGGCTGTCTTTTCAAAATTAATTCACAGCCGAGTAAGCTATCAGTTGAATTATTATTATAATCACATGACCCTATTTCATTACCATTAAAATTTAAATGCTATTAAATTTATAATCACTGCAAAAGATATTCTATGTTTTCATTAATTGAGAATCATTTGAAAATCAATAAATTTAATCAATGATTCAATGAGCGCCCCAACGGCTTTTTTTTTTTTTTATTATAAAAACACATTAAGTAAAAGAAAAGTTGTTTTCTATTTTTAGTACATTTTTAATTTAAGCATTAAAAACGTACATTTTTAGTTTATTTATTTACTACTTTTATAAAGCGCATTCGTATGTCTCATTTATTACTTCAAATTATTAAGAATTTTAACTGATTTATACTTTCGTTCAACTTTTGTTTGGTCAGCTTATGTTTCAACGTGCTTATTATGTGTAAATACAACAATTTGTCGTAGAAAAGCTAAAATATTAGTGTTTATGGTAGGAAAATAAGGAAAAAATGCAAGAGTCTGCATTGATTTCAATGTTGTTTTGTAGCAATCTGTCAGCGCTCCTGGCGTCAGCGTGGAGAATTAGGGGGAGAACGCACTTTCCCATAGGCAGCGAGCTAATGGGCAGGCCAATAGTTAGAGGAGGCCATGGCTCAGGCCTTGTTAATCTCAAAGGCCTCAAGCAAACAAGAGTAATTCGCATAGTGTCCGCTAGGGACACTGACGCATGCGCAGAAGAAAAGGCTATACGCGAAAATCGCCTAAGGCCGCGTTCAGTTAGGACGAGGCGAGACCTGCGACGAAATTTCTATAGGACTCGAACAATGGATAACGGAGTTAATCCTTCTTTAGAAATCGATCACCCTTTTACCATTACTTCCTTGTTTATCAATCATGTCATTTTACAATCTCAGAGAAAATAAATAAATAAATGTTAACTTAATAAATTTGTGGTCATTTTAAAAACTGTGAAACCCGATCTTGAAATAAAATTGATATCGGGAGAATATGTATTGAAAATTGATTTTATAATTTTTTGGAATTTTTGGAAATATTACCTTCTTCACCCCTTCGTCTAAACAAGGAAATAATGGTAAAAGGGTGATCGAATTCTAAGAATTTAAAGAAGGATTAACTCCGTTATCCATTGTTCGAGTCCTATAGAAATTTCGTCGCAGGACTCGCCTCGTCCTAACTGAACGCGGCCTAATGGTGATACTGTGTTCAAGAATCTCAACTTCCCGTGTGATGCTATCAATGACTGGTTCAAGAATCATTCGTTGACACTGCCCATTGTGTTCAAGAATGCAGCCGATTCAACATGAACTGCCCCGTGGCATCAACTGCACCCTCCTCTATCTCAAACGTAGGAAGAAGAGGTGACAGCTACCAACTCAAGGGCAGAGCGGTCAGCGTCAAGGTTCTTTCTTCTCACTCTTCCCCCTGCTGCTGTTTCGCTCACTTGTTCTAACAAGATACCGTTCGTATGCCTTAAATGCAAGATGTATTGACAAAGCATATAAATGTGCTTTAGCTTTGTATGAAAATTTAAATCATCATCAGTAATAAATTGCAACTGAATAAACAAACTTTAATTTAATGCATAAAATAATATACACCTCAGATATAAAATAAATTAAATTTACACAGGCTGCCCACATTATAAAGAAAAAAATGAAAACAATTAAAGTTCATAAAAACAACTGTCTAATATTTAAATATACTGATACTGAACCAAATAATTTATTTACAAATATTGTTCGTCTGAATGAGAGGAGTCTAATTAATTGAGTGTTTGAATAAATTTGTCGCTTGCATGAATACTACAGTCATTTGTTCATTTTTAGAAAAATAAATTATTAAAAGACTTAACTAATTATGAAGGCATATTAAAGCGTGTTAAATATGTATTACCGTTCATTTGATACAAATTTTTATTTCATATACACTAATATTAGTAAAACCGCCGTTTCTTCTCAATATTTGTAAAGTCGGTAAACCCATTTCCTTCTGAGATAAAAGCGCGTTCGGCAACAGTCACTCAGACGCTCAGAAAAGCAGTCAGATACCACGTGACAGTTCTCTCAGATCTGAGCCAGATCTGAGTGCTGCCGAATGCGCCTAATGACTCATTCATTCTCATTCATTTTCAAATGTACTGTTTTCTAATAAGTAATAAAGTTCTAATAAGTTTCTAATGAGTTTTTCTGTTTTTGCCTACATTAGCTAGCCATACCTTTCACTTTACCCACTCGATAAAGGGTAGGGGATGAGATTTTTTCACCGTTTTTTTGCTAAACCCACATTTTACATGATGCTCTACAGCTTTCTAAATAACAAATGGGGTCTAACCTCTTAAAATTTTCAAAATTTACCCCTTCACCCCCAGGGATGCAGAATGTTTTAATTCTGAATTAGCGGACATTAAAACCAAATAATCAATATTCATTTTCCCCCAATCTGTTCCCCTTGAGTCGTTACTTGGACCTAAAGACGGGACATCAATTATGAAACACCCTGTATATATACTTATTATTTATCTGTAATATATGTTAAAACTACAGTAAAAATATTAAAAAACAGTACATAAATTTATTTTTTTAATCAAAGCCAATGCAAATTTATCACAGCCATATTGCTTCATTATCTATAATTTTTAATTTGACACTTCTACAATGTCATCCTCAAAATAACCCAATATTTCTTGTGAAAATATTAATGAAGATGCGAATTCAGCCTGATTCTTCTCTCTGTGGTAGTTTTAGAAACAATCTTCTTCACATTTCAAACAACCTTTGAATCACGTGATCGTGGTATCCTGTGATCCACGAGCAGTTGTCAACGAATCACGTGATTTGAGTTCAAATGAGAACAGTTTGCCGTAACAACTGCTGCATGACTAATGCCATCTCCTACCGACATCAACCTCAACTATCGTTGACAATCATGAATACGATATATAGGTAAACGATATAAAATCAATGGCGGGTTCTTTATCTTAGCCCGACTTGCTAGCCGGCTGGTAGAGACCACAGTATAAGAAATAATCTTATTTCTTATACTGTGGTAGAGACACCCAAAAATGACGTCATCGGATGGGAAATCAAGAAGAAAGCTATGCCATAATAGTAAAAGGGAAAGTAGAAGCACTCCTTAGTTCATAGCGGTCACGGCATGAGGGTGCCACTATCTTTAGAGATGAATGCTTGTTTTAAGCTTAACTTAATTATTTACATGCAAGATTCCAATCTTTAATTTAAAGAAATAAATGGAGTCAGGTCTTATTGTAGTTACTTTTATTTTTTAATCACATTATACTATTCATATATAAAATTTAAATTGGCAAAATTAATAAAGACCATCTTTATTTAAATAAAATATGACCAGTGGATATGACTAATAAAAATTCACAATTAAATATATGTACATTTATAAAATTTCATTTACAGTTAATGAATGTAATTTAAAATGTATTAAAAATAATTAAACATAATTATCACATTATCTACAAAAATATTTTTAGAAAATTCTGAAAATAAATTTAAAATAATAAACAAGTTTATTGCAAATTAGACATTTTTTTGAAAATAATTTTCGCAATTTTCAGCTTTTCGTTGAATTGGACAGATTCATTCTGATATCTTTAGCTGAGAAATAGAATTTTCTTTGGCAGTAATATAAAATTAAATGAGGCACGCTAAGTTCTATATGTTCTCTGCTAAACATGTTATAGACCCCCCCCCCAAATCATTGGAATTTGTCAGATTTGGCAAATTTTCAAAAAATTTCAGTAGATATAACCAACCAACTAATAGACAATACTGATTTTAATTAAATGACCTGCATCTTCGTCTAATTGCAAATTATCTGAAATTGGAATTTTTTTCTTTAATCTTCTTTTTGTTGTCTTCATGTTATTTTGAAGCATGTTCTTCTGCTTCCCTCGACAATTTCTTTAAAAAAATGTTGCTCTTCTTCTTTATTAAGAGTGAAGCCCTATGTGTTCGTTTTACAAACTAAAATTTTTTTTTTTTGAAATCGACTTAAAAACTCACAGTTCAAAACGATTTGTTGAAATTTTTTAAAAAAAATCCCCGTTTATTCATATGTATGAACGTATGTGACCAATTTTGTGCACCTAACTCCTCCGAAACAACAAATAGAAGGTACCTTAAATTGTGCCTTGACCAATTGGTTAAGCCTTTCTTGAGATATTAATTTGTTTCTAAAAATGAAGAAATAGCTGTAGCATCCATTTTAAATGACTTGTTTGGCTCTGAGGAACAGTTTTTTGTATTTTTTTGGAAAAATTTTATAATATAAACTCGGAGGGCTCCTTAAAAGATGCATTGACAAATTTTTTATGAAAATCAATTAAATCTTTTTAGAGATCTTATTTCTTTTTCTAAAATTGCAGAAATGGCTAAAACATTCGTTCTAGTGAGCCAAAGTCAATACATTCGCCACGAACGGATTCCTCTCTTAGAGACGAATAACTTTTGAACATAAATTGCTTGCTTTTGAGGAGCTAATTTTCAGTAAGCAAGGTTTTTTTTGTTTTTTTTTTTATTGGTAAACCCCCTCCTCAACAAAAATTCTATCCTTTTGTTTTCTTTCTGTGCAAAATTGGGAGACCTGTGCGAATGTACCATTTCACCATAACAATTTATTTTCTTTTGCATCCTGTCACAAAACAACTACAAAAAAAAACTTGTAGTCATATTTCTACTTACTTTATCAACAAACTTGAAAAGTTAGTTATTGAATTCTATACTTTTTTTTAAGGTTTGGGACATATGATAAGTGTCTTTTTATCACTAATGACGAGTATCACATCCAAATTTCTGTGGAACCAACATTCATAGTAACAGCAGAAACAATACTAAAACTTAATTTGTAAGAACCTGTTCTCTTACTTAGGTAAAATGAAGTTAGAAGAGGGAAAAACGATCAGGAAAACAAGGATTAACAACATTAAATCTGTGAGGAACTTATCACTTATCTCTAATGACTGCAGCGCCATTAATTCTAAGAAATTCCGCTGTCAAAGTGGGCGGAGCTTAATGGTGCCGCTCTTTACCGATTTCCTACGTTCATTTTAAAAAGAAGGAAAGTTATTTCAAGTAAAAAATTTCAATTTTATTAAGTTTAATTGTTCTTCTTTAAATGTCCAAAAAATATGGTCAAATAAAATTATGTATTAAGTGCTTTAAAATTTGATGCTGTTAAAACGGTCGTTCGGGAGGAATGCGAGGGGGGGAGTGGAGTTGTGAGGTTCCTGGGGATAATTATGAAAATAAGTGGTCGAATGAATAATTAATTATTTATAAAGGACTGCGCCAGTGGATTATACTTTCCACAAAGTGTTTATGATAATTTAAAGTTTATCCCATTCACACAAACTAGTTTCTTCCCGCTTAAACAGGCCCGGCCAAGTGAGGAGAAAATCAAAGTACTCGAGGCAGTGTTTAACATATAAAATAGAATATTTATTAGGAACATTCAACAATTGTATAAAACAGAATTTGAGATAATAAGAAATAAAATTTAATCAATGATGGGTAAACCAATGTATCAATTACATATCTCTAGAATGATTCAACTTGTAAAAGGGAAAACTTTGTATTTAATTGTAATGAACCAATAATTTGTATCTCAGAAATAAATGATAGAATATCAGGATTGACTTCTGATAATGGTAATAAATGTAATTATAATTCTTTAAGACAAGAAAAGAATTTGGAAATTCTAACAATTACTTTTCTAAGACTAAAAATATTCTCAAACGACTTGTAAGTCTTAATTGTTTAATAATGATAATTAAAATATAGAAATATAGAATCACTGTTCTGTGGAATTTTGTATCAAATGATTTAACAGTAAAGAAATAGGTTCTTCTGACAGAGCTTAACTTAGATATTCAAATTTCTGGCAATAATATAACTAATGGCAAGACTTTATGTAAGATAACAAAATGATCGGACTGATGCAATTAAACTTAAAGGGGTGATAGAATTAAACTGAGTTGTAACTTGACTCTAAAATGTAATTGTCTTTCCCACTAGAATTTTAGGAATAAGAATGTTCCGTTCCCATTTTAAATGAATAGAAATTGAAATAAAGAAAACATGAATAATATGAATAGAATGGCCATTGAGACATTAAATTGGAACTGGGCTTTACCGTGTCTTCTCGAATCTGTCCGCTCTTGGATGGCACTCGCTCTCTGGCTCCGTCGAAACGTCTGGAGGGGGGTGGACTCCTCTTCAGAAATGGCTGGTAGGTTTCTCTGCTAGGCTCCTTCTTCCATGATGAAACTTTTATACCGTTCTGGGCTGGCTTTTCTCTCTCAAACTAACATTAACTTTTCTAACTATTAAATAGATGGAGCTGGTTCTCAGCTAGGTGGAATATACTTAAAGAATCCTCGGCATCGAGCTAACTCAAGAATTACGTGGTGTGAAACGTAATGGAAAAACTAACTTAAACAGGAGTTAAAAATACTAATTTAAAATTTCCCATCTGAATTCAGTTGAATTTCAGATAGAGGCCGAATTGGAAAATAATAAAGATGTGAGTAGGTGAACTGCACACCCGGTTCTCTTAAAATCAAAACTTCTACTACTGAAGATTCTTTCTCTGGAACTACTGACAAAACAGATCCAGCTTCCTTAACCAATCAAACGTTCGAATACACGCTAGACAATCACCAAAAGGTGATTCTTCAACCAATCAAGAACTTGGTAACATTTCTCAACTTATTTGAAAATCTATCACTCACGTGACAATTAGTCACCTCTGGCCATCTTCATCGTTCAAGGTTCACTCTTTGTTCTTAAAAACATGTTACACTCCTACATCCCGTCTCGAATTCGATCCTAACCACCTTTCCAACTCTGCCAATACTCTTGGGTCCTTGAACAAAAGTCAAAACAATCCTATTCTATAAGGTGTAAACTGAATCCTTGACAATCCCCTTGCTGTTGACAGCAATTCTGGCACCGTTTAAGGGCTTCTTAAAATCGAGCAGAGAAAAAACATTTAAAATATTATTTATTATTTAATTCTTTACTATCTCTGAATCCGTTCTAAATCTTTCAAAAATGCTAAACTTACGATCCCATAAACAATCCTAACATGAATAAATTATTAAATTTGCATAATTAACGCTAATAAATTCTAAATTCTAAAACTGGCTAAATACTCATTCTCGAAATCCTACAGAGTGCTCCTACTGTCTCTTTTACTATTATGGCTGAAACAATGATATGACGTCATCACCCGGTGCCAATGCATAGAGAAAGGAAGTAAAAACTCTGTGCCAATGTCAGCCGGCTGCATGGATATGAATGACGAAGCCGCTAAAATAATGAACCCGCCTCTGTAGATCATGGATATGAATTAGAAACTGGATCGCTCATGCCTATGAGAGGAATCCATAACCAAAATTGCCTGGCAGCCAGGCAATATAATCGATAAATTCGGGGACGGATCTCAACCATCGTAATCAATACAAAACAGTTTTGTATTGAGATCGATGATCTCAGCTGATCTCAGCAGCATAAAGAATTTATATTCTATTGATATTATTTAGTATACAGAGCTTACCTGTTCTAATAAATTAAAAAAAATCATTTTATTCTATAATTTTTTAATAATTAGTTGGAATAATGTGGAGTAAAACGAGCTGAAAATTATTTCAAATGTTTATTTTCATTTCATTTTGTTCTTACTGTAAAATTATATAAATCAAAATAGAAATGTGAAAATAAAATCCTCATCATTGGAATGATTTGAGAATTATTTACATTATTTTTTATCCCATTATAATATTTTTTTAATCATTTTTTGAGTTGTATGGTTGAAAAATTAAAAGGCAAGTTCGACTCAATTTTGAAATTACATTTTTAATGGAAACTTTACTGTTGTACCTGTTTGTTTATGGGTACAACAGTAATGTTTCTACTAAAAATGTAATTTCAAAAATGAGCCGAACTTGCCTTTTAATTATTCAACCATACAAATCAAAAATGAGGTAATGACCGAAAGAGTGCGATCGCGGGTACAAGCGGCTGAAATGAGATTCCTGAGAGGTGTGGCAGGTGTTACCCTACTAGATAGAGTGTACAGCAGCACAATAAGGGAATCTTTAGGTGTTGAGCCGCTACTTCTCCGCATTGAGAGATCTCAGTTGCGCTGGTATGGCCACGTGATACGGATGCCGCAAACTAGTCTTCCTAGGCAGTTGTTATTTTCCAAGCCGGTGGGTAAGAGACCAAGGGGTCGGCCTAGAACCAGGTGGCTAGACTACATGGAGAATCTGGGTTCGAGTCGCTTGGATATTACCAGGGAGGACATGCGCCTGATGGCGGAAGATCGCGATCGCTGGAGATCCTCCATAGGGCTGCTGCCCCCGCGACCCTAACGGATAAGCGGGTTTGAAAAGTAAGTAAGTATTTGCATGGCTTTTATTGTAAAAACATTAAATGTTAAAACTTTCAGTGAATATACACACAGTACCGTACTTTGAGTTCTCCTATCTCGTTTTGTATTGAGATCGATGGTAGGAAAGGACGATCTGAACAGTATGAAATTTCCGCCAAAAATACACGCGCAACGTTACAGATTATTATCCATATGTTATATTATACTAAAATAAAAAGATAAATTTCCAGTTATATATTATTTCAAGTATATTTATTCAATATTTTCTTAGTCATTCTCTCGTTAGCAATTTGAGACAGATGAATTTCTTTATACTCCTCTCGTTAGCCAAGCCTATGAAATACAGCTGCTGAAAGAATTCTCCCCATTCTTATAGTGTACTATTGCCTGGACCCCGGACTTCCGATTATCTTTTTGGTTATGCATCTTCAACGTTCAGCTATAGCGGCTAAAATGAAGATCTTCATTTTAGCCAACGATATGAAATGAGTAGATCGCTTATTTGGCCGCCATCTTTGGGGCAATTTGAAGGCGGCGAAAAGTGGAACTAATCTCTATTGTTAGTGTAGGCGCCATTACTGTGGTTGGCAGAAGAACATCGCCAGCCAAAGCGCCAATACTATATACCATATCTGCTTTGTCGCCAGCTGAGAAAGCACCCCCCCCCACCAACATCGTGCTTATAGTCTGAAATTTCTTAAGCGACCTCTCCCAAATTTAGAAGCTTTTTAATAAATGCGGTATATAATTTCATAAATACCTCTAAACAATCATTCTGGTATCACTGAAACGACAGTAACATGGTTGAATATTGACATCTTTTATGTATCAATCTCGACCAGGATTTTTACATGAGAAAAACATTCTAAGACGCAGAAAGATAAAAACACATCTATGAAAGGTCAGTGGTGAACCTTTAATATATCTGTTACTACAATTTAAAGCTGGACATGAAATCGGCATTGAGTTTTACTGTGTTTTTCTTTGCAAACTTCAAACGTAAACATGCGACGAAGGCCATTTTTTGCCAACCAAAGCAATGACCGACAGGCTTTCAAATGGGGATGCGTTGGTGGCGCTGAAAGCAGCTCATGAGCGATCTACTCATTTCATATCGTTGGTAACAAGGTCCTGCCATGGGCAGGTCCCTGTCACGTAATCTGACGTCATTGCCACCGTTAGATAGGTCCCTGTCACTTGCGTGCCTGCGTGTTAGTACTGTCAGTTTTGTTAAGACCTAATTATTTATTAGAGAAGGAAAAGTAAACCAGTTTCGAAATTCAAATTTATGTTTAAAATGAAAAACATGGTACAAGAATTAAATAAAAAAATTAAATATGTTCCATTAGCAATCTTACATTAAAGAAAAGAAAAAATGAATAATGAAAACATTCCTCTTAAATATTTCAATTAGTAACTTTCTTTAATTTTTTTTTTCCTTTTTCTTTTTATTCACATCCGACAACTTTTTATTTGCTCTCTAAATTGGTTCTATTTATCTCTATTATTGATCTAGAAGGAGTTTAAATGATAAATTTAAATCTGGGTATTTTCCTTTTAATGGGAAAAATCGTAAATTAAATTTAATAAAAAACAAAGCAAGATTGATGACTTTAGATTTATTTTGTTTTTTATTACATTTAATTTACGATTTTCCCCATTAAAATGAGAATACCCAGATTTAAATTTATCTATTTATCTCCAATATAGTTTCTAAATCGAATATATTTTTTAACCACTACAGTAGGAATTTTTTCAATACTTGGCAATGAAGTATAAGCAAGATTACTAGTAATAGAAATAATATTTTCATCTTTCTTAATCCCCTTGCCGTGAAAATATTCAAATATAACATTGAATTTCTTTAATGGAATGAGTAATTCTTCTGATGGATATATTAAGCACCCTTTAGATGGATATATCTGATGAATATATTAGCACCCATCCATCTGATGGATATATTAAGCTAGTGAATGGTTTTACTCGGTTGCAGTGACGTCATGCGCAGACTCGGACGAGCTTTAGTAAAGTTTCGGCTTATACAGGGTGTTTCATAATTGGTGTCCCGTCTTTAGGTCCAAATAACGGCTCAGAGGAACAGGTGAAGGGAAAATGAATATTGATTATTTGGTTTTGATGTCCACTAATTCCGAATAAAGTCATTTCGAGTCCCTGGGGGTGAAGGGGTAAATTTTGAAAATTTTACTTTGTAGGGGTAAGGGTTAGACCCCATGTGTTTTTTAGAAAATTGTAGAGCATCATGTAAAATGTGGGTTTACCAAAAAACCCGGTGAAAAAATCTCATGCCCTGCCCCATTTATAGAGTGGGTAAAGTGAAAGGTATGGCTAGCCGATGTGGAAAAAACCATACTTATTAGAAAACAGTAAAACCTACATTTGGAAAATTAATGAGAATGAATGAGTCGTTACCCTGAAAAGCTAATAATATTGTTTTCTAATACATTTTCAAATGTACTGTTTTCTAATAAGTAATAAAGTTCTAATAAGTTTCTAATGAGTTTTTCTGTTTTTGTCTACATTTTGCCCACATTTTACATGATGCTGTACAATTTTCTAAATAACACATGGGGTTTAACCCCTACCCTTACAAAATTAAAATTATGGACCTAAATATATATTAATTAGGATAAATAACACTCCTTTAATTAAAAGAAGACAAATAAATTAAAATGAATATTAGAAAACAATGAAAAAATCACCCAATATATATTTATCACAACTCCTACGTTTATAACATAATTATGGACCTAAAGACGGGACACCAATGGGCCCTTTTCACGTTTACGGGACTTGAGAAATGGCGGCGTCCTTGGCAGATTGAAAACGAGGCTGACGGGTGAAATTCACACACGGGAAAGCACTGTGTGCGCTAATTTACAGGTTAATAAAGACGTAACTGTTTAATCACTGGATTTTAACTCAGGATATTTCACGGAATCACTTGATGGATTAAGATTAGTTAAGAAGAAGGCTATTCCAAATAAATTTGTGTTGCGAAATAGACCAAAACGAATGACTAAAGAAAATCACTTCAAAAATCACTATACTGTCATTACTTTTATTTATTTATTTATCATTTCGTTAATTAATATTAAAATTTGATATAAATTATATTGAATATAATTCATGAATTTAACATATACCTTTTGTACAATAAATTTTATTAATTGAAATCATTTAAAATGATATTGGGATGTTAATTTTTTATTATTTTTTATTTTCATTTTTTGTTTTTATTATTTGTTATATTTCTTATATCAATATGGCAAGATCAATTAATCAATCAATTAATTAATGGATCTTAATAACATTTTACATATTGCATACCTGTGTGCAAGTAACAATATAAATGTAAACGCACTGGCAATGATTGTTTATTGCAATCCATGCTATGAAAATAATAACACATATGAAAAAAAGTTAAAAGAGATAGTTTAAGAATCTCCTTCCAAATACCAAGTTTATGACTACCCAATATGACAATTTGACAGAATAAATAAAAGTTCAAGTATTTACGAAAATATAACAAAAAGGATAAGAGAAAAAAGGTTTTAAAGCAAGAGTCAGTAAGATGAAATCGGCCTATTTCCTCACCAAAGATATCTATAAGAAGTCAATATCATTCAACGCTAAACTTTGGCACTAAACAACAGTAATACGCCCAGAAGCACTTTATACAGCTAAGTGTCAGACCTTGATCAAAAAAAATGTTAACTCAAGAACTAAAAAGTAGCTGAAAGAAAAATATTAAGAAAAATGTTAGGGTCAATATTTAAAGTACGTCGCAACAATGAAATATACACACATACTGAAAAAATTAAAGATACTGTACCGTTAGGAAAAGGAGAATAGTTTTTTATGAAAATCTTGAAAGAATAACCCCCAATAGGCTCACAGGAAAAATTTTCAAATATATGTCAAAATTGAAAATAGCCAATACTTGGATAAATGAAACACAAAAGGACATAGAAGAATTACAAATTTCACAAGCAGACATATAAAAATGTACACCACATGAAACCAGGTTGGTACAATCAAAAGGCTTTCGGGAAAAAATGAAGAATTAAAACGGCGCATTTTGGACTCAGGAAAGTAATAATAATGAGTTGAAAAGAACGTAGTCCATTGCGAGTTATTCAACAACACAACAACAACGACGACAAAATAAACCTCATTTGTCAAATGAATTTGAAATAATGATCATCATTGAAAAAGGAACTGAAAATTTTTATATATGTCCTGAAAATTATAATTTGCATCCTGAAAACAATGAACGGTTTGATGTGATCAACAGTTTCCAGATTTCTCTCGGTTCCTTAATCCTTGGATCTAACAATTTCTTTTACATCCTTCAATGATATCTGTGGTACTGCATTTAAAAAAGGGACTGAATAAGCATTCTTTCTTTCGCAGCAAGCTGCACTTTACCAGTCAGCCTCGTTTTCGATCAAGCATGAGCGCGGCCATAATCTCGCGCTTTCTCGTTTGAAAACGGCCCATTATCAAGGTTGTTAAAGAGAAGGTGGCCTCTATCGGGGTGCTCGATGGTCATTGGCTACTGATGCGTGACGTCAGCTGGAAGGTTTGGAGCAGACGAACGCATAGAAAACTATAGGGAATAGCGCGGTGACCTTTATTTTCCAGCCTATTTCTACTATTTATCACCAATATAAATGAAGAAAAACGTGCCAAGGTTTTATATAAATATTTTATTGGAATAATATGTATTTAAAATTCAGAAATTGCAAATAAAAGATCTGTTTATATACATTTAGCACTGAAATACAAAAGCAAATACTGCAACAGCGAGACCACCTCGTCAAAGCAATTCTTTAACGATTAACCTATTACAGTATTCAATCATTTAGCATTAAGTGCTAGTACACCATTAAAACATCTGCCGCTGCTTGTGTGGTTGTAAAAATATGTTAGGAAGAAAAAAAAGTAATGCCTACATACTAGTGATGTCCGTTGGATCCGGATCTCTGATCCGGATCTGAAAATATCCGGATTCGGATCTAGAAATATCCGGATATCGGATCTAGAAATATCCGGATATCGGATCTCGGATCCGGATATCGGATCTCGGATATCGGATCCGGATTTCGGATCCTTTCGCTGGATGCGTATTAAGACTAATTAGGACTTAAGAGGAGTAGGCTATCACTTAATAAAAGCATTTATAAACTGCTTTCAGAAAAAGTTTGCATATACACAATTTCCTGATATAGGATCCGAATTTCGGATCTCCGATGCAAGATCCGGATCTCAGATCTCGGACCCAAGATCCGGATCTCAGATCTCGGATCCAAGATCCGGATCTCGGATTTCTGACCAAGATCCGAAAAAAAGATCCGGATATCCGGATCTTGAATTATCCGGATCTTGACATCACTACTACATACCCAATCACTTTCTGTTTGAGTCTGACCGAACATTTTCGTTTTGAGAGTTTGAGCGTATCCCACCTCGTCGTTTTTCCCAACGTGGTTTATTGAGTCTTCAAATGAATCTGAAGCCACTGAAAACAGCTTTAATTACGTGGCACGAGTGAAGGAGGTGAAGATGAAAGCCGAAGAGTCTTGTGTATATATTATTTTCTAAACTTCTCTCTCAAGTTTCAAATTTTCTCTTAACTTTCCATTTTCTCGTAGTGCAATCTGTTGGTTTTTGCGTTTTAACACTCGTATCAAGAGCACATCTCCTTACGAGTGTGCTCTTTTTCATTATAAGAAGGGGTGGGGGTTTGCTATTTAATGAAATTTTGCTTATATCTATTGCCATGAGAAGAATAAATGCATGGAAATATAATAAATCCACTCTATATTATAATATTGGACTAAAAATAATAAATAATTGCGTTTATTATTAGCAAAAGCACATGGAACTCCAGCCATTTCAGCTTTGTTATGTTAAAAGGGGCGGATCGCCTGCTGCCAACCTTCCAGGTGACGTCACAATCCCAGAAGGCAATGCGAGTGCTTTTGAGAGAAATCGGCCGATAGAGGCCACCTTCTTTTTAACAACCTTGGCCCATTATGAAACACCCTCTATACACAGACCTTGGGTTAGACCATGGATAAAGAATAACAGATAACCGACTCCTATGCGTCGCATGTAAGTTGTGAACAGTGGCGCCCTCCAGTTATTTCCTTGAAAAATATGGCTGCTTCCTTTGGAGGTGAAGCATCGCTGCAACAAATTTTTCTAATTCTAGGGCAAAAGAGAACCGCAATTTGTCTTTTTTTCGATTTCGTATTGATCCGGAAAGGTAACACACTTCATTAAACATGCATAATTTGCTCTTAATTCGATTATTTTAGAGAAATGGCGAGTTAGTTAGCCATACACGTATTAATTCACGTATTGTGTTTGTCTATATTGAGAGATTTAATTTTATATATACATGCAAATAAATAGCATATTTAATACCTTTTATTATTAATTAGGTGCCTAAAATGGAAAAAAATTATATTGGTCTTATTCATTTTTTAGTTGCAGTAAATCCATGAAAGTAGAATTTAATTAAAATAGAGAATTGGGTATCCCCCCCCCCCCCTTCTTCAACTTCCCTAAAACGATTAAATTGGCTTACCCAAATGTCGCAATTGTCGTAGAAAAGATCTAGATAATCAACAACATAATTTATATAAACATGGGTTAGTTCTGCGCTACTCATTTTTAAACTTCACAGTTTATGAATAAAGATGAGAGGTATGAGCAGACGAAACGGAAATAATCGTCGTAATTGATCATAAGAAACGTCTAGCCATGTATGTCTTGAAATAAAAATTGTGGGTATTTTTGAAAGTGATTTGCATAACTTTCATTCTGTTAATGAAATTTATAAAAAAATTTGAACGCATTCATTTGTTTAATAACTACTGATATGTAAGAGAACATTCATAAACCACGTGGCCAGTTTGTGGAGGGTGGGTCAGGATTTGACCACTTATGATCACAATGGGAAGGGAGGGGGATCAAGTAATGACCATGTGGTCAAATTTATTTTAAAATCGTTCAAAATTCTGCATTTTAATATCTTTGATGGGGGAGGGGGGGTTTACTTACTTTGACCATGTAATGTTTAGATGGGGAGTTCAAATAATATCATCCAAATTAATTTATCAATCAAAGATAAGAAGCAAGTTATTAAATCACTTTTATGGTCCAGTTCATAAATTTTTACCAGATATTTGCGACAGTACCGTTCAGAAAATTATTAAGCTTTTCTTTAACATACGTATTCATCATGCTCTAAGTTAAGAATCGTTTAATAAATCCAAATAACCAGGAAAAGAGGAAAAAATAAGCGAAAACTCGAAAACTTAAGCTTATCTAACTTGATTTATTTTTCCATTTAAATTTATTTTAAAAGTAAATGCAATTAATATTTCCAATCTTAAACATTAATCGAAAAGGATAACAGTTAAAATGTTATGGCTAAAATAATTTTTTGCCTCATTAAAATCGTAAAAAAGTAAAAAAAAAAAATTAAAACATTTTTATGATAAAGGTTATTACTGTTTTTATTATTATTTTCATTTTAAATCATTTTTATAAACATTTAATAAAGAAATTTTTATTTTTGTTTAACAGCTTCAACTTCACCTAAATAATTTTTTAACTAATTTAATTCAGTTGCGTGATTTTTAATAAATTTTCCAGAAACTAACTTGCATCTAATTGATTTTATTCAATTTTTGTAAACAAAAAATAATCAATTATCTCATCAAAACGAGCATTAAAAGAAGCATTGGGTTGAGGTAAGAATGGGAATTTTTTACGGAAATAACCAGATGGCACCACCATGAAAGAGCTTGCTGGGCTTGCCCATGGAGTTGGTTATCCTGCTATTCTTCATCCATAATTAGACTAACCAGTTTTTGACCACGTTAAAATGACGTCAGTTTTCTCACCGGGATTTCTGACTGACCAAACGCTAACTCTTCTCAATTGTTGACCTCACCCATAGGTGAGATTTTCCCTAAACAGTCTAATCGATCATCATCGTTGGTCTAAGGGTGAGGTCAAAAACTCTCACCGGTGAGAAGAGTTAGCGTTTGGTCAGTCATAAATCCCAGTCAGAAAACTGTGACGTCATTTTAACACCCTCAAAAACGCTAGTTAGTGCTACTATGACTAACCGGTTAGTCTATCATCCTTAGTGAGAAAAGGACTATTATAGATTAGCCCAGTGAGAAATTACATCATCATTCTCTCACCGGTGAGGGTTTTTGACCACAGCCGAAGACACGGTGTAAGAATAAAAGGTAATGAAATGGAGGCTCAAGATGTGGACCAATTGTGTGTGTCATTCAAGTCATTCTCGATAGATGGCGCCCCCGCCTAAGATGCTTTGTTTCTATGTCACTGGTGCTATGTTTCTTTATTTCTCTTATACAGGGAGTTTCAAAAGGTATAATCCAAACTTCACACAGGTGGGAGGCACGAAGGTGAACAGATTCTGTTAATACTTGAGGGGTCGGAACTCAACCATTGCCAAGGTAATGTTAGAGGGGAGAGCAGTAATCAGAGTGCACTTGTAAACACATCAGTAAGTATGAATTGTGCACACGTTTATTATGGAACTGCAAATTCACAAAAGCTTTACAAAAGATGCTCAAAATGTTAGCCAGCCATGGCCTCACACACATGGTATCAGCGCAACATCAACTCCCGTATGCGGCCAAAGATTCCAGGCAGTTCTCTGATGTCGTCTGAAACAACTGCGATGCGAGCTGCCAGATCTTCAGTGTTCGGTACACATCTGATTTTATATGGCCCCCAAAAAAAGGGAAAAATTTTTTCCCAAGAACTGCAACCTGTTTCTGTTGGGCCATCATTTACATGCTTTATCACTTGTCATTTGCTCCTCCGTTAACTTGACAATGGTTGAATTCCGACCCCTCATGTATTAACAGAATCTGTTCATCTTCATGCCTCCTATCTGTGGGTTTGGATTATACCTTTTGAAACACCCAGTATATTTCTCCAAGTTACTTAATTTTAAAAGTAAATTGTTATTATTATTATTATTATTATTATTATTATTATTATTATTATTATTTTATTAGAGGACCAGTATGGTACAAAACCGATACTACTAGAAATAAATACAATGATAATAAAACATACAGTTAGTAGTGATGTATAAAGGAGAAAACAATGTTGCAAAAGTTAAACAAAACGGGGCAAATCAAAATGAAAACAATAATAATGAAAGGGTACTTAGAATAATCATTCTGATTACAAAAACATACTAA
>JAHWFO010062738.1:706300-794045 GCA_023313115.1 Rhysida immarginata | reverse complement strand
CTCAGTTTTATAAAACTTTTTCAAGGAATCTAAACCAAGAAAACCTCCTACACGTTATAAAAATAATGACAAGGAGAATGAAACAGATTCAAAGAGTGAAGCAGGACCATCATTTCATCATTCATTTGATCACACATATAGCTTGGAATCTCCAAGAAAAATTAAAAGAAAATTAGATTACTTAACTGAAATAGCTTCAAACACCAAAAAGAAGTTAAAACTTATCAGTAATCAGAAAAGAAAATTGAAACAAAAAATATTAAAATTGGAGCATATAATTTCAGATTTAAAAAATAAAAATATGTCTGACAGTACACTGACAAACTTTCCAGTTGTTGTTCAATAATACCTTCTGAAATATTACAACGTTTATATTTGAAGAACAACAAGCAAAAACATATATCTACATATCAACCAAGCATCAGATCTTTTGCTCTGACACTTCAATTTTATTCAAACAGAGCATATGAATACATCAGGCAAACGTTTGATTTATGTCTCCCTTCTACCAGGACATTAAGACAATGGTATTCTAGCATTGAAGGAAAGCCTGGATTTACACAAGCATTTCGTGCTTTATCATCATATGTAAAATCAACCAAATCAACTATACTAGTCTGTAATTTAGTCATTGATGAAATGGCTATTAAGAAGCATGTCGAATGGGATGGTACAAGCTACAGTGGCTTTATTGATATGGGTACTGGATTGGATGATGATTCTTTACCTCTTGCCAAAGAAGCTTATGTATTTATGGTGGTGGCCATTAATGCCAATTTTAAGCTTCCATGTGCTTATTTTCTAATTGATGGTTTAAATGGGCAAGAGAGCAAACATTGTTAAGGAGTGCATTATCAAATTGGATGATATTGGCATAAAAATTATTTCAATCACTTTTGATGGAACAACATGTAATTTTGCTATGGCCAATTATTTGGGAGCTAAATTGCAGTTTAAAGAAATGTGCCCCTATTTTCCACATCCCTCTGATAATAATATGAAAATCTATGTGCTGTTAGATCCTAGCCATATGTTAAAGCTAATGAGGAATGCATTAGATGATAAAAAAGTTTTACAAAATAGTGAAGGCCAGGTAACAAACAATTTTTTTTACCAATCCATATTAGTATTATTTCAAATATCAATATGTAGCTTCCTTTATAAATACACAATAAAATTTACAATTTTCCAGACAATTCAATGGAGATACATTGAAGATTTGCATTATTTGCAAGAAAAAGAAGATCTCCATTTAGCAAATAAATTAAGCAACAAGCACATTAATTGGAAAAAGCAAAAAATGAAAGTTGTTCTGGCAGCACAAACATTAAGTCAGTCTGTTGCAGATGCAATAGAATTTGCAGCACATGAATTGCAATTAGAGGAATTTCAAAACTGTGAAGCCACTGTTGAATTTATTCGACTATGTGACAAGTATACTTTTAATGTTAACACAGTTATTTTGAATTAATATCACTTAACATTTTACATATGCATAATTAAGTATATTATAATTGCTAGGTTATTTGACATTTCAAATTCTTTGCATCCACTGGGCAAGCAATACAAAGCTGTGCTGCGAAAAGAAAATGAAAATTCATGGAGGCCAATCTTAGATCAAGCAGAAAATTATTTTAAACACCTGATTGATCCAATGACAGGAAAAGAAGTAGGCCTAGGAAATCGAAAAACTCCAGTTATCGGTTTCTTAAAAATAATTGCAACACTGAAAGGATTATTTACTTCATTGGTAGATTCAACGCAACCAGTAATGAAGTATGTTTTAATTCTTATAATGTGTATCGTTTTAAAATATGTGAAGTAATTCAAAAGAATTTCGTTTCATGCAACAGGTACATATTAACTGGAAAATTCAGCCAAGACCATTTGGAGCATTTTTTTAATTCCATTAGAGCAAGAGGTGGCTGGAATAATAATCCAACGGTGAAACAATTTATGGCTGCTTACAAAAGAATGCTGATCCATCATGAAATCCTAGCTTCAACATCAGGAAACTGTCTCACACAAAACTCGATACCAATATTATTTGCTTCCTCTTCATCAGTACATCATGATCAATATGATATCAGCTTGTTAAAAAGATACAGCTTGGATATTGGAAAAAATGATGATGATTCCACAGAACTTCCTACCATAGAATTTGAAACATTATCAAAATACTCTGTTGTTGAATACATTGCAGGGTTTGTTGTTAAATCCTTGATGAAGATTGTTGTCTGTCCTGAATGCAAAGATGCTTTGATGGATGAGTCACTAAAATGCCAATCCTTACTCATCAGGCAAAAAGACAAAGGGGGCCTTTTATGTGCTTCCAATGATGTCATTCAGCTCTGCAAGATATCTGAAAAAATAATTAGAATTAATATAAGATCTGTTAGAATGGAAAATATTCAAATATCTCAAAATGTTTACAATAATCTTTTCATAAAAATTTTAACAGCTTTAGCAGAAACCAACATCAGCCTATTTAATAATCTATCTAATCATATGTTTGAAATGAGCCCTTTTGATAATCATGTTTTAAAATTAATTAGACTTGTAATTAACAAATATATTTCTATTCGTTTAAATTACGAAGGGAAACGGTTGAATAATCAGATCAGAAGGGAAAATTTAAGAACAACTTTATCACGCTTAATTCTCTTTAAAAATCAATAAATCGTTTTTAACCTTTTAAATCAGTATATATTATGAAAATTCTTTTAAATCATTTTTAACCAAGATCAGGCCAAGATGTAATCAAGAGTTAAAAAAAGTTTTCCAAAATAATAATAATCGAGATTCTAAGCTCCGTTAAATAAAAATGCTTTAGATTAGGCCTAAGTAGAATGCAATCTCGCATCGCTCGTAAGCAATTTCATGGCTAACTTGTGAGACGATAAACATTTTCTGATGATATATTAAGCTAATTGTTCCGATTTCCACTACTACTGTTTATTATAATTAATCACCAGAGTTTTCAGCAACTTACCTATGTTATGAAGTTTATTAGAGGACTTCTAGTCGGGAAGAAATTTCCATAGACTTCCATTATAAATTCATGGCCGATTCAGATTTTTTCCCCCTAACAATGGATGCTCGAACACTTCCGGTGGCGCCCATGTGCATTGGCTTCTTATCATAGCACTGCCAGTCTCTACTGTTTATTTGTCTCTGGTTAGAACAGTTACGGGACCGAATAACATGCAGTTGATCCAATATCAATGCGCGGTTACGGCTGCCTCTAAGGATGGCTTCCTTGCATAGATGCAACTCTCACCAATCACAACAACTTACGCCGCACTACTTTTCTATGCGATGTCACATCAGGGCGTGAAAAGGTTGCGTAACTGTTCCAATACAGTCAAGTTGCTCTGAAACACACTATAGAGTGGAAATAAACGTATCATCAGCGCCACCACTATGAAGTCGAAGTAACTAGCGTCAGCCATGACAGTTGAAGCATCCCCTACGCCCAACTCGTATTCGGCAACTCTACAGACTTGGGCTCTGTGGGCGGGGCTTCACCTATGACGTGACATTTTCACAGAAATAGCTTAAATAACTCTGCCGTTCATAACGGTTGCCTAATAACTGATCACTAGGAAAATAAAAGCTTTCAGAGACTCTTAATCAGAAAAACACTGATATGTTTCTTAAATAAATACAAAAATACGATTTGATATTAGATCTCAATTCATACTAATATTGGTTCTAAGTCTGGTCTAAGTTAACATAATTGATAGGAGATGGCGCAATCAGAAATTCTATAGTAGAGTGCCTATAATAAGAGTGTGGCCAACGATGGTGTTATTTTCTATTGGCTAAATGCTTCACGTGATTAAAATCGGCCATTACTTATCCAAGTTACAATAGTCAGGAAGCGCAATTGAATACATTTTTCATAATAAAATTTATTTAACTCTTTCAGAACGTTATAATTAGATATAGAAAAATAAACAAAATGCAACCTAACCTCAAACTGGGTTAATTTCCAGAATTTACACATTAATTACAAAAAAAAATAATGAAATGTACACCATAATTTTGGACAGAGGGAGTATTTTATGGAATTATATATTGATTTATAATAATATAAATTGTTTATTGAAAAATATTCTATACATTGGTTGAATAATCTAAAATATTTTTAATAAAAAAATTAGAAAATAATTTAAATAATAAGTTGAAGTAAAAATGATAAGGACAGGTTTAATATTTCATATAAGTCAACAAAACAATAAAACAATTTAACGAAACAACTAATTTTGAATTTTACATAGTCTATGGGGGTTTTAATTTCATATAAAAAAAAATTTTGTAATCTTTTAATTTACCTTTTTCATTGTTTATGTTTGATTAATGTGTACAGAATTAGCAAACTGTTATTTAAATACATGCATTATATTTTTTGTCATTAATAGTTAATTTTAAGAGAATTAAACTAAATAAATTTTTCAATATGATTTTTAGCTAAATCAAGATAATAAAATTGACATCCAAAAAATAGATAAAAATAAATAAATATCCACAATTAGGTTTAATAAAATAACTATCAAGGTAATTTATTTAAAAAAAATTTTAAATAAAATTTTAATATCAAAACTAAGATATATTTACAAAACTTAGATTTAGATCTTTAAAATAATAAATCTACAGAAGCCGCATTAAAGTCTGAAGTGAAGTTCATAGTTGATTACTTATTAAAATTTACCAAAAAACATTAACCTACTAAGATGATTTGTAATAATTCTACTATAAATTTGCACATAAAATAATGGTCTTTCAAGTCTAAACCTTTACATCATGATGCTCCTTATATTAAATATTTATTTTTAACTTCAAAACCAATATATTATTAATTATGAATTTTTTAAAACTTCATGGTCATTATAAACTATTATAAATTAACCTAAAGTTTTTTTATATATTCAATAAAAATTATAAAATACTCATTTAATTAAAAATATTACAATGTTATAATACAATCATACTATTATATTAAAAATATAAGCTTAAACATACATTTTTTTCTTCTTGTTATTCTTCTTACTATTTTTATTATTCATTTCTAAATAAATCGTAAATATGTGATTATTTTAATATTTTTTTGAGGATAATTTATTGCTTTGATTTACAATGTGATTTTTTTACATTGTAAGAAGAAAGAAATGAATTTTTACTTTTTTTTGTGAAATAATTAAAAATTATATAAGTTATAAATTTCTTTAAATTGTAATATTTAATTACATATTCCCGGTCTGAAAATATGGTATACATTTACCATATTGAAAAAAATAATATTGAAGTGTACACCATAATTTCGGACAGAGGAATTATATATTGATTTATAATAATATAAATTATTTATTGATAAATATTCTATACTTTGGTTGAATAATCTAAAAATATTTTTAGTAAAAAATAATTAGAAAATAATTTAAATAATAAGTTGAAGTAAAAATGATTGCATTAATAAAAGAAAGAAAATATTCTACACTTCAACAATAAAATTTGAAAAATAAATATCCAATATAAGGACAGGTTTAATATTTCATATAATCCTTCATATAGTTCAACAAAACAATAAAAAATTTAACGAAAAAACTAATTTTGAATTTTACATAATCTATGGGGGTTTTAATTTCATGCCATATATCATATAAAAATAAATTTGAAATGTTTTATTTTTCCTTTTTTTTTTGTTTATGTTTGATTAATGTCTAGAGAATTAGCAAAATGTTATTTAAATGTTATATTTCTTTGTCATTAATTAGTTTCTACGAAATTAGGTCTCTATATTGCAATTTATTCCTATATAATCTTCGTTTTGCCATACAAGCTTAATCCAAGTTGGATAAAAAATGGCGGCCGAGAGCCCGTTGGCCACACTCTTATTATAGGCTCTCTATTCTATAGCAGCTGAAGATAAGTTACGTACAAGGTAATTGAAGAGACAGGTTAATTGGGTTTTATTAGATTTTAAAATTGTCATTATTTCGAAAAATAAAGTCTTCTGAAACACAAAAGAAAAAGACAGTCTAGTAAGTGGAATCAAGAAGGTTCCAGCATTTGAGAGCCACTACTCCACTACGTAGTATTTCTTGAATACTGTGTGCAGATTAGCAAAGATTTGTAATGTACTTGATATACTTTATAAGTGACCTTGCGATTTTAACGATTTTAACAAAAATAATTTTTATATTTTACTACATTTGTCATGACAGGAGAATAAATTACAGATTAGAATGCATAAAGTAAAAGAATTAGAAGAAAATATCTATCTCTACACTATTACTTAAGAAAAAGCATTGGCATTCTCCATTGAGAGGATAGGTTATTTGGCAGAAACTTAAAAAAAATTATTTTCTTGGACAAATAAAAGAAAAACTTGAAACTTGCAAAAAATGGGGATTAATACACATTATGAAAACTAATGAGTCGGGAGACCGCTAGTTATCTCAAGTTACTTTGCACCATTGGACAGTACATATACAAATATGAAATTTGAAATATACAGTTAGAAAACATTATAGAACAAACATATTTACAGAGAGCACAAAATTCGAATGTATTTAAAACTAGAAGAGGTACCCGGCGTTGCCCGGGATAAATACACTTGCACAAACTTTTCCTTTCATTGTTAGTCATGAGATATTGATTGTTGGTCCATGCAGAGCGTTTGTGAATTGCGTGTTGATACCTATTGTTGTACAAACTTTGCCTTGCATTGTTGGTCATGAGATATTTCTCATTAATAAGCCTTGCCATAACCATGAATATCGATTTTTTATCGAAATTTATTATTTTTCCGAAATCTGAGGTAGACAGTGACCTTCCTCATGCTTTGAAGGTCATGTATGCGAAATTTTATCAAGATCGGAATAAAACTGTAGATTTGTATAAAAAACATACACACAGACCCACAGACAAACCCACAAACATCCTTCTTTATATATATAGATAGACTAGAAGAGGTACCCGGCGTTGCCCGGGATAATTACACTTGCACAAACTTTTCCTTTCATTGTTAGTCATGAGATATATATTGTTGGTTCATGCAGTGTGTTTGTGAATTGCGTGCTGATACCATTGTTGATACCTATTGTTGTACCAACTTTGCCTTGCATTGTTGGTCATGAGATATTTCTCATTAATATGCCTTGCCATAACCATGAATATCGATTTTTTATCGATATTTATTATTTTTCCGAAATCTGAGGTAGACAGTGACCTTCCTCATGCTTTAAAGGTCATGTATGCGAAATTTTATCAAGATCGGAATAAAACTGTAGATTTGTATAAAAAACGTACACACAGATCCACAGACCCACACACAGACCCACAGACCCACAAACATCCTTCTTTATATATATAGATTGTAAAATGAGAGAAAAAAACAAACTTGAACAAGATAAAGAAGTGCTAAAACATATAAAAATGCAAACAACATCAAAATTCGTGTGAAAACTAACAAAGTAAGTTGGAGGAAATGAAGAAACAGAGAAAAGAATCAGATTATTTAAATGCAACCAAGTATGCAAAATTGTAAATTGTTTTTAAAAGTAAGCTTACTTATGTTTGTTATTTTATTTTATTTATTATTTTTTTTGTATATTTTCATTTTTACTTTTTACATCTTGCAGTTACTGGTTATTTATTCTCAGTATTATCAAGAACATATGAAGGGGGGGCGGGGGCATTTATTCCCCCCTTCATCCATCCCTGCTATTATTTAATATTGAAGAAACAAATAAAATAATTTTTGAAAAAAGTCAACGAAAGGGGAATCGAACCCAGCTGCACAGAAGATAGTCAAAACCGTTAACCACTTTCCTACTGTATCGGGAACCTCGATAAACGAGTCTTTATTAAGTTATAAAATTTCAAATGCTATTTTTACTACGTAACTTGTGACTTGCGTCATGGCATAGGTTAAGCCCCGCCCAGTGAGCCCAAGTCTGTAGAGTTGGTTCACTCCACTTTGGCCCCGTGAAGTTGGCCCCTTCCACTTTCGCCCCTTCCACTTTGGCCCCGTCCACTATCGCCCCTTCCACTTTCGCCCCTTCCACACTCGCCCCCTGCAAAAATACTTTTAAGACCCACTTTCATAAATAAAGACCCTGCAGAGAGGTTAACAAGTCAAATAGAAAACTAAGAATTCAGTTATTTAGAATACTTACCTAACCTAACCCACGAAATTCTCCTTTTAGTTAAGAACGATTTAAATTAAAGCTTTCCTAAAATCTAAATTATTTTAAAAGATTGACCCGGCATGAAGACGTCATTTACAATAAAAAACGAAATAATTTTTTTTTAATTTTTTTTTTTTTTTGATTTTTAAATGTGTTAACTATATTTCGTTCTTCTTATTAATTTTTAATTATGAATCCATAGGATCACAAACCAGATTGTTACAATACGATACATCAGTACACTAAAACAATTACGTCGATGGTTCTATTATTTTTTATCTTATTAATATTTCCCTGACTTTTCCCGGTATTTTAGTAGTAATTTAATATAGTTGTTATTTTTAGTATAATTCGCATCATAATTCTTACACAAAACATAAGTACATTAACACATAATATACTATAAACATAAGTACATTAACACAGATCCAAATATTCAGTCAATAAATTAACAAAAAAAAAACAATAATCGATGTAAAAAAAAAAGTATATTTTATTGATATGGAAAATTATATTATTAATAAATGTTTTTATTTATTATTATAATTCTTACAGTAGAAAATTTCTGGCCATGCCTCGAAGATATTTTTATTGACCGATTAATCGATTTTTTAAAGATTAAATATTATCAATTTTATTAAGTATATCCACATATCAGATTTTATTGTGAACTGAAATAAAATTATTCAGATCCAACTAAAAAATTCAAATAAAAATTTTATTAAAAAAAACAATTTTAAAAGATCAATTATTCTGTCTTTTGATGTTGTTGATATTGTTTAACTTACAATCAATTAACAAAAAAAAACAACAATAATCGATGTTAAAAATTTTTTAAATATTTTTTTAATAACCGATTTTTTTTTAATAATAACAAAGGAAAACCTCTTGTCCACAAAAAGAATTTTAATTAGACATATACGTATTTTGAACCCTTTAGGTTCATTATTCAATGCCATATGAGTGCATTGAATAATGAACCTAAAGGGTTCGAAATACGTATGTGTCTAATTAAAATTCTTTTTGTGGACAAGAGGTTTTCCTTTGTTATTATGTCGCTTTCCACAGTTATTGAATGATTTTTTTAATATCAACCCCTTAAAATTCCCTTATATTCGATTAAATGTGGCCTGATTTCGATTATATGTGGTTCGACGAAGTGAGATTCGATCATGTGTAACCGTTTGAAACCCTGGCTGTTGTATTCAAGTTACTTGCGTATAGCCTTAGCCTCTCTTCAGGGCCTCGATAAAATATATTGGCGATAAAATTACCATAAAATGGCGCCGGGGCGAAAGTGGAATTCGGGGGCGAAAGTGGAAAGGGGGGAAATTTGAGGGGCGAAAGTGGACGGGGCGAGAGTGGAGGGGGCGAAAGTGGAGGACACCGTAGAGTTGCCGAAAGTGCATCGCCTACAATCTCTTATCATTGTAGGCTATGGTTGAGGTATAAGACGTATGCAAGCTGTAGCTAAAAAGATGCATTTCCTTTTTTTGGATTTTATTCTAGCTTCTTCTTATTATTATTTAGCGATATAGTGACATTTACGAGGATGCTTTACGCTTGCTCGGCGTTCAGTTGTTCGAATAAGAGAGAAAAACAATCGGATATCACCTTTCACAAGTGATTAGGCCTAGCCTTCTGGCTGCCTATCTTGTTCATTATAGCCTGTATTCTGATTTCCTGATTAGATTAGCCGTTAATACTTAGGGAAAATAAAGATAAAACTTAACACATGTTATCGTGCTAGCACCAAATATTTTCTGTATAATTTCTTATGCACACTCCGATTTATCCGTCGCTAAAAACTCGGTTATCCGGACTCGGTAAATTGACATCTTCAGCCAAGTTCTTTAGTGTAGCGGGCCGGATAACCAACGTTTAAGCGACGGATAAATCGGAATTTCCATAAGAAATTATATTGAAAGTATATGGTGCTAGTGCGTTAATATTTCTTTGTTTTATCTTTATTTTCCCTAAGTATTAACGAATCCTCAATCAGTATGAGCCTTGGTATACTAAAATATACATATACCAATAGCATTTATACTCTTCTCACCCCGAGAGCAAAATTTCGATTGTACATTTGTTTAAAAAGTGAATACTGTATATACTTACTTTGCCACTATATCATAACAAGAAATTAATCCTCCCGAGGAAGGTATAGGAAAGTAGCGAAACCCCTGAGATCATCTATTTTTTACCTTTTATTTCACGTTTTAACCCCCTCCGTCCTGACTTTTTAAATAGAAAATTGATTTTCTCTTTCGTTTCTGATTATTTCCGATCGAATGATATATAACATGCCATATGTTGCCATAGTTCTAAAGACCAAGCAACTGCCATCCCCACAACTCCGACCCCATTGAGACATTTGGCCCAAACTTCATAGTAATGGAGATCTTAGAGGAATCTGCATACCAAATTTCACTCCTATATATGCATAAATACACGTAGACAAATAATTAAATATAAACTGGAGATGACCTCCAAACATGATGTAAGACACGTAGATTTTTCGCTCCCCTCTAATTTCCAACCCCTAAACTCCGACCCCAGTGGGCCTATCAAAACCAAACTACTCAGTGAAGATGCACATGCCCATAGTAAGCTACATTCCGAATTTCAACCTTCTACCTCAAAAAATGTGGAAATAATGAAGGGGACGGACAGACGGACATTGTGAAACCAATAAGTAGCTCCATTCTTCCACTACTTAATAATGTAAAATAAATAATTCCGAGAGCAGAATGTACATTTCCCTTTAGAATCCAAAGGAATAATTATTTGATAAAAAATAGGAAAGAAAATTTTTCTTTTTCATCAATAATTTGAACAGCTGAGATATGGAGTAGTACATACCATTCATGAGTTATTCAATAATAATTATAATTATTTTCTCTTATTTCTCAATATAATAATGTAATAAATGGAATAAATTTCACAGAGAGTTAATATTTTCCTTTTATATTCATTTCTTGCATACAACACCATGATAAATATGATTGCATATGTACCGAATGTTTATACTTCGTATTGTGACTTCGCATCATATTTCAAGTTTTACCTGAACTGTCATGGCGGACATCACTTCAATGGGGAAGAATGTGTAACATTTCTCAAGCAAAACACCAGATGGCGAATTGTACTACCCATCCTAAAGCAGCCATTTTTAATGTTAACCTACGGGGAAAATGGCGGTTTTAATTAAATTTTTTTTATGTATGAGGGGAAACAATTAGGTTTTCAAAGATTTATTAAAATTCAATAATAAATGAAAATTGTTAAAAAAAATTGTTAAAGTGCTAGATGGATTTTCTTATGAAAATTCGCATAAAAAATACCGCTCTTTTTAAACATCATTTTGCTGAGCTACATAATTTATTAATTCCATAAAAATGTTTAGCCTGGCATTTTTTAATTTGAGAAAGCAATAGCTGTTGCAAATTGTTAAATTTTCATTTCTGTTAAAATTTTTATTGCAAATTTATTTTAAAAAATCATTTAAATTAAAAATAAAAACTTGTGAAAAAATGATAGATATCAATAAAGATAGTGAGACATTTAATATTTTTAACATCACCATTTTTATTAATTCAGAACAAAAATTATAGTTTCTCCCGTAGGTTAATATTAAAAAATTGCTGCCTTAGGGTGGATAGTACAATCTGCCATCTGGTGTCTTCTGATATCTAAATTCTTCCCCATTCGCTTCAAATATGGCGTCGTTATTTCCACTCTAATTATATTAATCTCGTTGCTTATGAGCTCTTGGTAAAACGTAGAGTAAAATTCAAGTGTGGAATGTTTCCTGTTGATGACTATACTAAAATACTTACTAATATAATTACTCCATGCTTCAATGAAAATATAGAAATTTCCCTCTTATTCACATTAATTTGCACACTATCGTTTATATCTGTATAATTCCTTTGATATTTAATTAAACACAGTGACCACGAGGAAGAAAACACAGGAAAATATCTTTCATTGAGCATGCGAATAGAGGTAAGCAGATCAGTGTTTCTTTCAAAAATCGTCTGCGTATAATGACTAATGGCGTCTTACTACTAGTGCCAATATGCGGATAAATACATGAACTACTCGCGGCACATTGTTTATAGAGTTACGACAAAAGGAAAATTGAGTTATCTGATGATAAAATAAGTAACCTTTAAGTTACGATAAAAAGGAAGAAAAATATAAGAGAATTAACCTTAAAAACAGAAACAAAGATTAAGCCTAAAACAGTAACTTCGATAACATACTGAAAAAAGAAGAAAAAAATTTAAAAAAAACAAACAAAAACTAAAGTAAATGTTGTTAGTTTTTTATAACAATTTTATTAGCATGATTAATTAATAATGGATACATTACATATTTACAATATCTCATGGATCGTCTCCTGTTAGGGAGAGAGAGAGGGAGTTCTTCATGCACACCCCTTAACAACGCATATCCTTCTGAAATCCCCCAACAAGGAAGTAACTATTAAGTGCACAAAAGATGACCCCGGAAGGGTTTTGGGTAAAGGATCTTATAGTTCAACCCTCTCGGACCGTATGATATCACTTACATGGTATGTGAGAGCAGGTGGCGCCCGAATATATATAACAATCCCCACCTTGGGTGCCACCGCTGTCAAAGTTCTTATCAGACAGTTTCATTTTCAAACGACATCTTAAAGTTGCGTCATAGCTCAGTCTTTTAGTTAACACATCAGCTTCTAGCTCTTTAGAATTTTCGTGGGTTAACTGTATTGTTCCATTGCTGACTTCATCTTTGACGAAATAGTATTTTCTGTTTATATGCTTTGTGCGAGACTGAGATTTCGTACCCCTCACCAAGTCAATTGCCGATTTACTGTCGGTTCGTATGCATATCGGTCTCTTAATGTACTGAGTGAATCCTAATTCGGAAATCAGTCCATCCAACCACAAAGCCTCCTTAGTAGTTTCGCAAATGGCCATTAGCTCTGACTCACATGTTGACATGGCTACCAGTTCTTGTTTTTTGCACTTCCATGATACAAGCGAATTCCCCACCTTTGATGTGTACCCTGCGAACGATTTCGCATCACGCGTGGAATTCCAGCTTGCATCAGAGCTGAGGTTTAGTTGGCCACTGTCTGCTGCATAGTTCAGTCCCACTTCAGTTGTCCTTTTAGGTATCTGTAGACTCTTTTTACTGCCACTAGATATATTTCTCTTGGATCTTTGGAGTACTGGGATAATTGACTCACGCAGAATGAGATATCAGGCCTGGTACCCGTTGAAAGGTACATAAGGCACCCGATCATCTCTTGATTCTGGTTTGCATCACCTGGTGTCTTTGTTGAGTTGCAGTGCTGGAGACCAAAACGCTCGAGGATCTTCTTCGTGTAAGACTCTTGGCTGAGGAACGTGTTTTGGCAGGATCTCTCAACCTGTATCCCAAGGAAACTTTGACCAATTGTGCTGTGAGTGAGCTCAAAGTGCGTTTTTAATTTTGAAACCCACCCACTTATTGATTCTGGTTTTCCAACAATTTGAAGATCATCAACGTTAACTCCGATAATAATCATATCATTCCATGTTTTACAAATATACAAGGATCACTCTTTAATTGTTTTAATCCAAGTTCAGTTTATATACTCTTGAGCTTATCATGCCAACACTTTCCCGATTGGGGTAAGCCGTACAATCCTTTCTTTAATTTGTATACAGTTTCATTATCCTTATTAAATCCAGGAGGTTGACTTAAATATACTTCCTCCTTTAGATCCCCATACAAGTATGCAGTCTTTACATCATAAAATACCACATCCAAGTTTTCATTGGTTGCAATTGCCATTAGTAATCTAAAAGTCTCAATTTTCATTACAGGAGCAAAACTAGCTTCATAATCAATTCCTATCTTTTGTTTGCAGCCTATTGCGACTAATCTGGCTTTCCTACGTTTGATAGAACCATCAGGATTTTCTTTGATACTATACACCCATTTTGAAGGAATAACTTTCATGTTTTGTGTTTTCGTAATTGGTTCCCAAACATCGTGTTTTTCTAACGAGTTTAATTCATCTCTCATGGCCTCATCCCATTCGGTCTTAAATTCAGAATTCAGGGTATCACTATAACTTTTAGGGGCGGTCTCGGTTAAATTTGCATTAAGAACCTGTTTATCAGCAATTCTTTGTGATCTCCTTACTCCTATTTCTTTGAGCTTTTCCTCATCCTGCTCAATTCTGTCCCTGTGTTTTAGCTCTAACACTGCTCTAGTATCCCCCTTTTTCCTACCAGGTCGATTATGACCATCCCTCAGATTATCATTTTCGTTACTTAAGGGAGTTTGAATACCATTATCAATATCATCATCTTGACTATGTGTTTGGTTAGTTCTAACATTTGGCTCATCAGTGGAATTAAAATTATCGTTTCCAATTTCCCACCATTCAATAGGTACAGTTTCATTTCCTTCATTGGTTTTGTCATTTTTAGCATTTATTAAGGTAGAACCCAAAGTTGATTCTATCATCCTAGCTGACCTAGTTTCTATGATTTGTTCATTATTAGGATTATACACACGATATGCTATTCGTTCTCTCGAATAGCCAATAAAGATCCCTACCTCACATTTAGGTTGAAACTTGTGCCTTTTTTCTTTAGGAACATAATAATAAGTTAGGCAACCATATACTCTCAAATGCGACGCTGTGGGTTTTTTACCTGACCATTTTTCCATTGGTGTTTTATCACCTCCCCTCTTTGTTGGGGTTATATTTTGCAAATAACAGCTCGTGGAGATGGCCTCTGCCCAAAATTTTGCTGGTAATTTTGCATCAATTAATAGGGTTCTCGCTTTATCTAATAAAGTTCTATTTGCTCTTTTGGAGATACCATTGCTTTGGGGGCATCCAGGTACAGTTTTTTGGTGCCCTATCCCACATTGTTTTAATAGACTCTCAAATTCAGCATTAACAAACTCGGTACCATTATCGGTCCTAATGTTTTTAATTTTGTTGTTAGTTTGGTTCTCGGCCCAGTTCTTAAATTCTATAAATTTTCCGAGTGCTTCGGTTTTGCTCACAAGAAAGTACGTGAAAATTCTCTCACTATGCATGTCTACGATAACCATAAAATATCGTGAACCTCCAAATGGTGGATATCTCATGGGGCCACACAAATCTATGCATAGTAATTCTAGAACTTGACTTGTTTGATTGTATTCAATTCTATGAAATGGTTCTCTCACTAATTTTCCCCTAATACACGCATCACATGGATCAAGATTCTTATCCCTAAATTGAAATTTTCTTATCATTTCATGGTTTCTTAGCCGTATCAAGTAATCCTCACAAATATGTCCTAGCCTCTTATGCCACAATAATTTATCATCAGTAGTACGGGCATTCAAACATTGTTCTCCATTGTTAAATAGCTTAATTCCAAATTCACCTTTTAATACGAACATGTTATTTTCTCTATTCGCCTCAGCAATTATCATCCCACTCTCATTATCAATTATTTCTGCTTTATTCTCATTAAATACGACAGTTTTTTCGCGGCCTACAATTTCGTTAATTGAAAGGAGATTAGTTCTCAACTTAGGAACATATTTAGCATCTGTAATGGTTAGGGAACGTTTGACACCGTCACTTGTGGTAGTTAGAAACTTAATATCACCCCTACCCTCGATAGAAATGTCTCTACCTTCTTCCGCTACGCTAACAATTCCACTATCAGATTTAAGATTAGTAATGCATTCTCTATTGTTTGTAAGATGGGTTGTGCATCCACTATCTAGCGTCCATTGCATTTCCAACCCAGCGGTAAAATTAGTGTCATCCTCCATAGCATTAGCAGTCTCTTTGTTCCTAGGGATGTTAAGCCTTTCGGCCACACCAAGCGCCATGTGCTGAGACTTGTATGAACCTGCGGTAGCCATTTTGGCTTGTTGTTGATTAGTACCGCTTTTAAAACTATCTCTACCATTATTTTTACCATCTCTATAAGAATTTTTATATGATCCATTAAGTTTTTTGAATTTTTGTCATCACCTTCCTGAAATAACAATTTTTTGAAATATGGCCGGCTCGTTTGCAGATATAACAGGTGCGCGTCTCTCTTTTATCCCTACCTCTGTGGACTCTAAACGCATTTTCTATAGAATTGGACCCATTTTGATTATTTAAAATTTTTTCTTCTTCGATTAGCCTTTGTATTAAATCTGACAAAGCCGAACCTCTATAATTTCTTAATGCTGCGCTGACAAGGGAGTATTTTTGGGGTAGCCCGTTAATTAGGATATGGCCTATCTCGCGTTCGCTTATATTTTCACCTAAATTTGCACATTTTTCACTCATGCCTAAAACCCTATCTATATAGTTTTTCATAGTTTCCCCTTGATTCATCTTAGTTTGTCTAAGTTCAAGTGCTGCATTAATTTTTTGATCTTCTAGGTTTCCCGCATGTTTCTCCTTTAATTTTAACCATAATAATTTTGTATTTTCCTCTCTAGTATACAAACTGGCTTGCGATTGGGACAGTGATAACACGATAATCTCAAGAGCTTCGTAATTTTGCCTTTCCCATGTGGAAATTTTATCCGCACCCTCACTCTCAGCGGGTTGTTTCCCCTCGATAACAGATTTATAGAGACAACGTGCTTTTAACACGGTTCCTACCTTGAAACTCCACGTTGAATAGTTTTCTCCGGTCAAGGGCTCTATCCTCGATGCGGTGGTCCTCAGGTCTGACGCCATCTTGCCTTTGTGTGGCTGGCCACGTTGTGTCAGTGTCGGTCGTTATCGTCTCGTTGTTTTCTTACGTCTCCGGTCCCTTTTTCGGCTGTTAGTCCTTCCAAGGGTTCGTCCACGTTGTGTGTAAGCGGCAGTTAGTCCGTTTACAGTCGTCGAGTTGAGCTTGATCGGCGATTAGTCCGTCACGTTTCTCGAGTCACAACGTGTTGGATTCATTGTTGAATAAAAGTTTCTTCCGTTGCTTTTCAGCACAATCAAACCACGCTCTGCTACCAATTGTTAGTTTTTTATAACAATTTTATTAGCATGATTAATTAATAATGGATACATTACATATTTACAATATCTCATGGATCGTCTCCTGTTAGGCAGAGAGAGAGGGAGTTCTTCATGCACACCCCTTAACAACGCATATTCTTCTGAAATCCCCCAACAAGGAAGTAAGTAACTATTAAGTGGACAAAAGATGACCCCGGAAGGGTTATGGGTAAAGGATCTTATAGTTCAACCCTCTCGGACCGTATGACATCACTTACATGGTATGTGAGAGCAGGTGGCGCCCGAATATATATAACAAATGTTATTAGTGTTTCTAATCTTACAACATTAATCGAAAAGGATCAGCTAAAACAAAGGATCATTGAATTGTTATGCCTGATCTAAAATAATTCTTCTGCCCACAATAAAATCGTAAAAAATGTGTGGTGGCATTTCCTTCTTAATATCTTGGTTAAAATCAATTATTTATAAATCACAAAATAAAGTTTGTGGATAGTATGCAATTTTTTGGATAAAAATACACATAACCAAAATTGAACAATTTCTTTTATTTCACTTCAAGGATGAACACCTATGTTATAAAACAAGTGAATTTTTATAGGTTTTATATTTTTAAGAAATTTATATAATAAGCCATATATTTTTAAAGTTTATATAAAAGCTTTCTTGATATAAAAATCTTAGCAGTTAAAAATTGTAAGTGGACAGATGGCTATTAAGATAAATATAATTTAGCATTGTTTTCTTGTCTTTACTTAATAGTTGGAAAGAATTTTTTCTGTTTTTTTCTGGAATTATTTTCAATAAACTGTCGATCAGCACATGGTATGGATTTTCTCTGTTTTTTATTTAGCTCACTTTTCTGTATGTCTATTTGGGTAAAATCTTGTAATCAATATTAAACCCACTTTCTGACAAGCTAGGGAGCTGAAACTTGACATAAATATACAAGACCAACAACTACACGCTAAAGCAAAAACATTTTTCAAATCGGTTCGCTGGTTCATGTTCTAACTGGAAAGTAGGCCTACAAGGGTTTTTTTCACGCCATACCTCCAAATATTATTAAATAAATAGCGGAAAAATTGTTCACTATTTATTTATTATTTTTTATTATTCTACTACCAGAGTTACCCGGCGTTGCCTGGGACAATTACACTTGTAGGTAAAGAGAACAATCTCAAAAAATTAAATTATAACTCCCAATTGGTTAAATAACTCAATCAATACAACACAGAGCAGAGGGTCTATCAATCCTACAAAAAATACGAAAAACAGGAAGCCTAGGCGATATACCGGGACTTTATTTATCTCTTGTTGACCTGCCTCAGAATAAAATGATATCTATCTTCACCATCAGGAAACATCACTGGATACTTTAGACCCAAGTTTTTCTTGCCCTTGATGTAGAAGTTCTTATACCCTCTTGCTCTATTCGAAACTCCCCTTGTTCAGATGTTTCAAATGCCCGTATAGCTTTTTCTCTTTTAGTTGCCGAGTTTCTTTGACCAATACTCGTTCTTTCTCTGACCTTTCCAGACATAAATTTTTGCCCGTCATCTGGACGTTTGACAGGGAGCTCAAGGGAAAAACGCGTGACTCCTTTGCCTCATCAATAGACGCTGCCTTATCACTGCATCATCACTTTATGCTCATTATCAAAAATTCTTGGAAACGAACGTTCAATGATCGCATTATCAGCATCTCAATTTCCAAAATATACACATTCCCACAGAATATAGTCAAAATGTATTTTTAGGAAATGTTTCGATCTGCTGTGCTACCAAATAAGCTAGGTGATAAACATGGCGTGGCTCGGAGTTTTTTTTTTGGATTACATTTTGAAATACCTAAAAAAAAAACGTGAAAACGCTTAGAATTAATACAGTAAAAACTCTTAAAGAAAATTTGAAAAAAAATTTTTTTAAGGCTCACAATCGATGGACCTCTCAAAGGATGCCACTGCTAGTCTAAATAATTTCTTACTCACGTAATCTTACTTTAGATGTACACTTGATGTTGTTGCAATTCCATTCTTCTCTCGATGTCTTGAAGCGAAACTTGGCCATTCATCACTTTGTGTAGTCTAGCAGTAGCCGATTCTTGTATTTACTTGCTTACGATTTGCCCAATACAGCACGGAGCTAAAGGAGTGCTTCCACTCTCGTCTTTCCAGTCTGTCTCAAAGGTCTGCTAACTCTCCATTATCTCCAGTTACTGTTCAGTTTTAAAGATTTTCAAGAAATTTTTAAGTACAAAGAACTCTCTTTTCTAAGAAAAGCGTGAATAACAGGAATTCTATGCATTGTTACAAATTGAAACTTATCTATATTCCACGAACTTTGCCTTGCATTGTTGGTCATGAGATGTATATTATTAATCCCTGCAAAGTGTTGGTGCATTGCGTATTGATACCATTGTTGGCACCTATAGTTGCACAAACTTTTCTTTGCTTTGTTGGTCATGAGATATATATATTTGGTCCGAAAAGAGTGTTTGTGAATGGCGTGTTGATACCATTGTTGATACCTATTGTTGCACAAACTTTGCCTTGCATTGTTAGCCATGAGATAATTCTCTTATGCGTTGGCATAACCATGAATATCGATTTTTTATAAATAATTATTATTTTTTCGAAATCTGAGGTACACAGTAACCTTCCTCATGGTTTAAACATCAAGTATGCAAAATTTCATCAAGATCGGAATAAAACTGTAGATTTGTATAAGAAACAAACAAACAAACAAACACCCTTCTTTATATATATAGAACTAGCAGAGCACTCGGCGTTGCCTGGGATAATTACGCTAGTAGGTAAACAGAACAACCTCAAAAAGCTAAATTAAACCTCCAAATTGGTTAAATAATAACTCAAACACTACAATATAGAGCGAAGGGACTATCCATTCTAAAAAAAATCCGAAAGACGGGAATTTACCTCTTCACTGAAATAATCCATTCTAGGTGATATACCAGGACTTGATTTAACAAAAAAAATTTTTGGGCCTCTCCAGAGATGCCTTCTAGTCTAATTAATTTTTTACTCACGTAATCTTGCTTTAGATGTACACTTGATGTTGTTGCAATTTCCTTTCTTCTTTCGATGTCTTGAAGCAAAAATTGGCCATTCATCACTTTGTGTAGTCTAGTGGTCGCAGATTCTTCTATTTACTTGCTTACCATTTGCTCAATACAGCACGGAGGTAAAGGAGTGCTTCCTCTGTGATCTTTCACTCTTTCTCAATAGTCTGCTAACTCATTATCTCCAGTTACTGATCATTTTTAAAGATTTTAAAGAAAATTGTTAAGTACTAAGAAAAGCCTGAATAACAGGAATTCTGAGCATTGAATTCTATATTGCACAAACTTTTCTTTGTATTGTTGGTCATGAAACATATATTGTTGATCCTTGCATAGTGTTGGTGTATTGCGTGTTGACACCATTGTTGATACTTAATGCTGCATAAACTTTTATTTGCGTTTTTGGTCATGAGATATATTTTGTGGTCCGTGCAGAGTGTTTGTGAATTGCGTGTTGATACCATTGTTGCAAAAACTTTGTCTTGCATTGTTGGTCATGAGATATTTCTCATTAATATGCCCTGCTATAACCAGGAATATCGATTATTTTATCAATAAATATTTTTTTGAAATCTGAGGTAGACAGTGACCTTCCTCATGCTTTGAAGGTCATGTATGCGAAATTTTATCAAGATCGGAATAAAACTGTAGATTTGTATAAAAAACAAACAAACAAACAAACCCACAAACAAACAAACATCCTTCTTTATATATATAGAAAGAAGAGTAGCAGAGGTACCCGGTATTCCCTGGGATAATTACACATGTAGGTTAACAGAACAATCCCAAAGATTTAAATTATAACTCCCAATTGGTTAAATAATAACTCAATCAATACAACACAGAGCAAAGGGACTATCCATTCTACTTAAAATAGAAAAAAACAGGCATTGTAGGTGATATACTGGGACTTTATCTAAACTCTTCTTGACTTGCCTCATCACTGCGGACCATCAGCAGATACTTTGGACTCAAGTTTTAATTGCCCTTGATGTATAATCTCTTATACCCTTTTGCTCTATTCGAAACTCCCGTTGTTCAGGTGTTTCAAATGCCCGGATGTCACGGAGTTCGAATCCAGGTTCGAGTTCCGTTGACGCGTGCAGAGTTTTCCACTCGCGTACCTTCTATCGTTCAAAGATGGGGGCGGAGCCCCGCATACATCGACGTCACAACCATCAACACGCAAGTTCCAATGGGAGAGCAGGAAGCGAGCGGAAAAAGAGTTGCCAAATTCGAAAAATCGAGAGGCGTGAAAAAGGGAGATGGAGCTATGCGACCGACCATGTAGGACGTAAAGATATCCAGGATGGGAGAGCGGAGGTCGGTGAACTCGACACGTTGACGAGAGACACGACGGGCGGAGAGACAACGCACGGAGAAGGCGGTATCGAGACAGCGGGAACCGAACCATCAAAGGCGGCGACAGGAGAGCTTTGCCGGGAAGCTCCGACGGCGGAGAATTCGACACGTGAGCGGCAAAATGCGTGCGGCGCAGTAAGAGGTTCGAGTTCGGGCGTCCGAGACTTCTCCGTCCGCATTACACGGTCGTTGACCGTTTTACCCACCAATATTGTGAGTACTGAGTTAATAGTGAATAATAGTGTGTGTGAGTTGCGTTCGTCCTTTAGTGATTTGTACCAGCGTGTATTAGAGCCTGGAATGGTGGTTATAGGAATGTGGCCAGCCGGTCTGTGCGCGTATCTGAGATACGGATACGGATTCGCCCTCGTGCAAAGAGCGACTCCCGTGGAAGCCCTGCGAAGGTCGTAAATTCCTATCTCCTTGGCTCTCCTTAACTTATTGTGTTTCATTTAGGTTTAACTAAGGAATTTGATATTTTATGTGTCCTTTAGTTACCTGAAGGCTGTGTCAATGCCATATTGGAAAGCTTAGGCTTCCTTGTAAATTATTATTATAAGGACTTCACCGGACAATGACTTTAATACCATATTTATTCTTGTAAGCTGCTAATGTTAAGGACAGCAATATGAGGTGTTTTGCTAATAGTGACTTATTTATCTTGAACTGACTCGTTATTTTTGCAGGTTGGCTTCGTTTAGCGCCAGCCATTGTATTACGTAGCAAGACTTTGATTTCATGTTGCTGTTCGTTTATTACAGTGAAGCTTTTGTTTGGTTATTAACCGCTTAATGTTTTTAAAATGTTTGACAGTACGTAGGTTAATTAGACTTAAGCCTCTGTAATTAATTTTAAGCTTTTGCAAATTTCCCAGCCCGGTATTCTTTAGCGCGTAGTTTCGTTGAACCGGGGCTGGTTACTCCGTAGTTTTCATTTATGCTTACTTGGTTTTCTTGTTCAAGATTACTGTGCTTGATTGTAAAATTCATGCTGTTTTCCGTTTACAGTTGTTGCTCCGGAATGGAGTAGAGACTCTGGATTTTTCACAAGATTATAAATTTACATATTATACTATCGTATTTAATTGCTTTGTAGTCTATTTGCATATTTACTTTGCAAGGTTATGGGAACACATATCAGATATTTGTATTTAATTATCTGCAGTGTGTTGGCATAGGTGCTTTATAAGGTTTTGTGGGTATCTATTAGATAATTGTATTTAATTACGTGGTAGTCTATTTGCATAAGTGCTTTAAAGGTTTTGAGATTACTTATTGGATAATTGTATTAAATTTATCTGTAGACCATTTGCATAAGGCTTTACAAGGTTTTGAGTTTACCTATTAGAAAATTATACTTAATTATTTTGTAGTCTTTTTGCATAATTAAGTTCGGTTAAGAATCAATTACCGACTTTATTAGCCTAGTATTTAAGGCTTATTCTTTATTTTGTATTTTGGCTATTACGTATTCAATATTTCTTACTCAATAAATGACATTTTATATTTATATCCTTCCACTGTCACGTGTCCATCTATTTCCACTGCGCTAGCTTATATTGCTCTGCACTTACACGTTACACCGTATAGCTTTTTCTGTTTAAGATGCAGTGTATCTCTGACCAACACTCGTTCTTTCTCTTTCCTTTCCAGACAAATTTTTGCAGTCGTCTGGACATTTTATAGGGAGCTCAAGGGAGATACGCATGACTCCTTTGCCTCATCAACAGTTGCTGCCTTATTTTTTTTTCACAGCATTATCATTTTATGCTCATTATTAATAATTCTTGGAAACGAATGTTCAGTCATCGCATTATCAGCATCTCAGTTTCAAAAATATTCACATTCTCACAGAATATAGTCCAAATGAATTTTTATGAAATGTTTGGATTTGCTCTGCTACCAAATAAACTATGTGATAATCCCGGCGTGTTTTTTTGATTAAATTTTGAAATATCTTAAAAACAAACACATGAAAACTCTTAGAATTAATACAGCAAAAAATCTTAACGAAAATTCGATTTTTTTTTAAAGGCTCACAATGGACGCACCTCTCCAGATATGCCACTGCTAGTCTAAATAATTTCTTAGTCACATAATCTTACTTTAGATGTACACTTGTTGCTGTTGCAATTTTCTTTCTTCTCTCGATGTCATGAAGGAAAACTTGGCTATTCATCACTTTGTGTAGTCTACCAGTCGCAGATTCTTCTATTTACTTGCTTATCATCAAGTAAATCTCAATACAGCACGGAGCTAAAGGATTGCTTCCTCAGTCATCTTTCCACTCTTTCTCAATAGTCACCTAATTCTCCATTATCTCTAGTTACTGATCATTTTTAAAGATTTTCAAGAATTTGTTAAGTACAAAGAACTCTCTTTTCTATGAAAAGCCTGAATAACACGAATTCTATGCATTGTTATGAATTGGAACTTATCTATATTGCACAAACTTTGCCTTGCATTGTTGTTCATGAGATATTTCTCAGTAATAATCCTTGCCATAACCATGAATATCGATTTTTGAAGGTCAAGTATATCTGAGATAGACAAGGTATATCTGAGATACCTTCCCTATTCCTTGAAGGTCAAGTATATAAAATTTCATCATGATCGGAATAAAACTGTAGATTTGTATAAGAAAAAAACCCACCCATAAACATCCTTATTTATATACAAGCAGAGGTACCCGGCGTTGCCTGGGTTATTTACACTTGTAGGTAAAGTGATAGATCTGAAAAAATTAAATTATAACTCCCAATTGGATAAATAATAACTCAATCAATACAACACAGAGCAAAGGGACTATCCATTCTACGAAAAATACGAAAAACAGGACGTACAGGTGCATCTAACCTCTTCTTGACTTCCCTCACCGCTGCGGAGTATCACTAGATACTTTAGACTCAAGTTTTTCTTGCCCTGGACATAGAAGCTCTTATACCTGTTGCTCTATTCGAAACTGCCATTATTCAGATGTTTCAGACGCTCGTAGAGCTTTTTCTGTTTTAGTTGCAGAGTTTCTCTGACCAATTCTCGTTCTTTCTCTTTCCTTTCCAGACACATAGATTTTGCCAGTCTTCTGGATGTTTGACAGGGAGCTCAAGGGAGAAACGCGTGACTCCTTTGACTCATCAATAAACGCTGCCTTATTAACGTTCTGCCACTGCATCATCACGTTATGCTCATTATCAAAAATTATTGGAAACGAACGTTCAGTCATCGTATTATCAGCATTTGAGTTTCCAAAATATACACTTTCCCACAGAATATACTCAAATATATTTTTAGGAAATGATTGGATCTTGTGTGCTAACAAATAAGTTAGGTGATAACCCCGGCTTGGCTCGGGCTTTTTTTTTTGGAATAAATTTTGTAATATTTAAAAAATACACACATGAAAACGCTTAGAAATAATACAGTAAAAATTCTTAATAAATATTTGAAAACATTTTTTTTAAAGGCTCTCAATGGATAGACCTCTCCAAGGATGCCACTGCAAGTCTAAATAATTTCTTACTCACGTATTCTTAATTTAGATGTACACTTGATGTTTTGGCAATTCCCTTTCTTCTCTCGATGTCTTGAATCAAAACTTGGCCATTCATCTCTGTTTGTAGTCTAGCGATCGACGATTCTTCTATTAACCTGCTTACCATTTGGTCAATACAGCACGGAGCTAAAGGAATGCTTCCTCTGTCGTCTTTGCACTCTTTCTCATTAGTCTGCTTAAATTCCATTATCCCCAGTTACTAACCATTTTTAAAGATTTTCAAAAAATTGTTAAGTTCTAAGAACTCTCTTTTTTAAGAAAAGCCTGAATAACAGGAATTCTATGCATTGTTACAAATTGAAATTTATCTATATTGCACAAAGTTTTCTATGGATTGTTGGTCATGAGTTATATACAGAGACAAATGAAGAAAGAGACTGGCAGTGACCTCCCCTCTAGTGGTGCCTTCGCGCCGCCATTATGGGATTGGCAAGAAACACTGATTGCCGGAGTCAATGCATATGAATCAATCGCAAACTTATTTTTTATAATATCTACCTAAGATATATAGATGAATTTATTATAGGACCACCAGAAAAACTTCCTCTATTAAACAAAAAATAATCATCCAAATCGGCCCATCCAATAAAAAGTTATTTGGTGATAAATAAAGTTATTGTTAAACATAAATTTAAAAAAATAGTTTAAATAGAAAAGGAGGAAGAGTTATATTAAACAATTAACTAGGTAAATTCTCCTTTATAAATTAAGATTTGAAAGTTAATAAAATAAAAATTGCATTCACTAATTATAATCAAAATTATCGTTGATTTGTATGAGATATACAAATTATCATCCCCCCTTCTAATAACTAGGACCACATTCTCATACATATTAGACAAATCGTTTTTTTAAAAAAGATCCAATACTTCCGTTCACAAGTAATTATATTTTTAGTTAATTGCTTATTACAATATTTGGATTAATAAATTGATTATTTTATTGAACTGACAATTATTTCTTCCTTTTCGTTTTTTGTTAACAAAAAACAACTTATGTAACTTTTTAAAAGTCTTTTAGGTTACCAGATTTTCTTTTAATTTAAAATTTAAAAAATTTTTAAAAACAATTAGCTAATATTTGATAAATTATGTTAGGTTTGTTTATAGATATCAATTAAACTTTTAAATGTCCTGCCTTTACAAATATTCTATTATTACCCGATTAACAAAAATTAAAATTGCATTTTTTATTATCTTAAAACAATTTTGTGACGCAGCTTTTAAAATTTTTCATAGTATAAACATCTGGCATTTCTGTAAACATAGGTATAAACGTTTTTATTGTCATGAATACATAAAAAAAAACAAAAAAAAAACAACTATCACTCAAGAAATAAGCACCAAGCTCTTACACCCGTGTATAATAGCTATTTCAAAGCTAAACGAAAAATTAGAAAGCGAAACATTTGCACTGTAGATTTCCAAAGGATGACATTCTTCGTAAAAATGTATACATCTTTTATTACTGCAACAAAATTATACAGCATTTTTTATTAAACTGATTACATTAAATTAATGACAAATTGATTGGCATTATATTTACCAGGTTAAAATTGAGTGCAGGGCACAAAACATTAATTCATTTATAACTCTGATGAATATAATCATGAATCCATATCAGATGATGCGTCTCAATATTATCCAATCCCTGATATTAAAATCTTGTCAAAATGTGATTCGGCAGAATTTATTTCTAGGTCTGTAATTAAATCTACAATCTGCATTCAATGTAAAGAAGCGTTATAAGAGCAATATCAGAGCTGCCACAGCCTTAATTTCGTTGAGAAAAAAAAAATAACGAGGCCTTATCACACCATCGAAAGATGTAGTAAACCTGTATAAAATTTTAGAAAAAATCATTAGAATTGAATTTTATAATTTAGGAAAGCAAACAGCAATTAAATTAAATACGCCTATCAAAATTCTAACAAAAACATTCTAACAAAAACAAAATTAATATTTTCACTAATTTAACTCACCATTCATTTGAATTCTTCTGACGATCATGTGCTTCGACTTATTGTCATCACATACTGTAATATTCGATATCACCATGAAACTAAGCGGCTGACAGAAAAAATAAGTGTAGAAAATATACTCAATGTCTTATCACGAATTATTATATTTAAAAATCAATAAAGAATAAATCAATTTAATTTTTTTGTGTAACTGAAGCTATTTTCGAAACTCCATTGGTAATGCTGTATGAAGAGGCTTCAAACTTACATTTTATTTAGCAATACAAATGAAAATCTTTACTAGGTATTAAAAACTGATTAAGTTATAAAAATCAACTTTTTTAATAATAAAAATCAGTTAAGATTGAAAAAAAATTCATCCTTCCTCTAGTTTCATTTACTTTCACCATTTACTTTCACCACCTTGCTTCTTCATTTTTCTTCATCTATGCTTTCACTTATCTCTGGCTAACTAAAGCCTCCATTATAATGATAGGAGTTGTGAGTTGTATGAGGTCTTTTAAAAATTCGTAAGGCATTGAATCAGATATTGAAAATCATTAAAAGTATACATTATCATTAGTTAATGCAATAAAGTTTTTTTAAAAAAATCTGAAAACAGGTTATGCTTGCTAATACCTCCTGAAATCATCTACAAAAACAGCTAAAATTACATTGAGAACATATGCCGCGTTGGGTTTTTGCCACTCGCTACATGGCGATTGCTGCACTTCCGGTGGCACCAGTAGGGCTCAGTGAAATGAATAGGGTACTGCCAGTCTCTTACTTTCATTTGTCTCTGGTTATATATTGTTGGTCTGTGCAGAGTGTTTGTGAAGTGCGTGTTGATGCCATTGTTGATACCTATTGTTGCACAAACTTTGCCTTTCATTGTTGGTCATAAGATATATATTGTTGATCCTTGCCTAGTGTTTGTGCATTGCGTGTTTATACCATTGTTGATGCGAAACTGACGGGCCTATTGTTGCACAAACCTTTCCCTGCATTTTTGGTCATGAGATATATATTTATTGGTCCATGTAGAGTGTTTGTGAATTGCGTGTTGATACCATTGTTGATATCTATTTATATATTTATATACTAGCAAAGGTACCCGGCGTTGCCGGGATACTTACACTTGTAGATAAACACAACAATCTCAAAGAATTTAATTAAATTTTGCAATATCTTAAAAATAAACACATGAAAATGCTTAGAAATAATACAGTAAAAATTCTTAATTTAAATTCGAAAAAATATTTTAAAGGATGGAACTCAATAATTTCTTACTCACGTAATCTTACTTCAGATGTACACTTGATGTTGTTGCAATTTCCACCCTTCTCTCGATGCAAAACTTAGCCATTCATCACTTTGTGTAGTCTAGCGGTCGCCGATTCTTCTATTTACTTGCTTCTCATTTGCTCAATACAGCACGGAGTTAAAGGAGTGCTTCCTCTATCGTCTTTTCACTCTTTCTCAATAGTCTGCTAACTCTCCATTATATCCAGTTACTGATCATTTTTAAATATTTTCAAGAAATTGTTAAGTACTCAGAACTCTCTTTTCTAAGAAAAGACCTGAATAACAGGAATTCTATGCATTGTTACAAATTGAAACTTATCCTTATTGTATCATCATTTTATGTTCATTGTTATAATTCTTGGAAAGGATTGCTTTATCATTCCATCATCATTTTGTGCTCATTGTTATTGGTGAATTGCGCATTGATACCATTGATGATAAGAACATGACGGGCCTATTCTAGCACAAATTTGCCTTGCATTGTTGGTCATGAGATGTATATTGTTGGTCCGTGCAGACTGTTTGTGAATTGCAAGTTGACACCATTGTTGATACATATTGTTGCCAAAACTTTGTCTTGCATTGTTAGTCATGAGATATTTCTCATTAATGTGCCCTGCCATAACCATGAATATCGATTTTTTATCAATAATTATTATTTTTTCGAAATCTGAGGAAGACCTTGAAGCTTTGAAGGTCAAGTATGCAAAATTTTATCAAGATGTTATCTAAAACTGTAGACTTGCATAAGAAACAAACAAACCCAAAAACCCACAAACCCACAAACAAACATCATTCTTTATATATATATAGAAGATATATATACGAGGGGCGATTGATAAATAATGTCTCCATGGCTGTAACTTTTTTTTTGTTAACCGATTTTCAAAATTCTTTTTGTATCTTATACTCACATTTGTCCTCTATGTAATGCACTATTCAGTTTTCGACATAGTCCCCATTCCATTCCAAGCTTTGTGCCAACGCGTGACTAGTTGGGTGAACAAATCGGAGAGGAATTCCGGAGTTGTTGTCGACACCAGGATTGAATGGCAGCGTTTAACTCGCCGTCAGAACCAACTCATGTCCCTTAAGGGGCTCTTTCTTCTTTGGGAAGTGGTGAAAGTCGCAATGTGCAAAGTCTTTCATTTTTGAACTGCAATTTTTCATCTTTGAACTGTAGGCGCTGCAACGCCTCTGGTGTATGTTGATTCGTGTGCAGGCGGACGTTATCATATTCCAGAAGAGGGTTCAAAGCTGCCATTCAATTCTGGTGTCGACAACAACTCCGGAATTCCTCACAGACGGGTTCACCCAACTAGTCACACGTTAGCGCAATGCATGGAAAGGGATGGGCACTATGTCGAAAAGTGAATAATGCATTGCATAGAGGACAAATGTGAGTATAAGATAGAAAAAGAACTTTGAAAATCGGTGAACAAATAAAAAAGTTACAGCCATGGAGACCTTATTTATCAATCGCCCCTCGTAGATATAGATTTTTGTTAATGTGCTTTTTACATTTGAAGCTTTTTCAAATTCTCGAATACCTACACATGCTGGTATTTGTTTCACAAAAAATGATAAAGACGAGATCTTTGTTTCACCAATAAGCGCGGTGTCCAATTTTTACTCATTCGAATTTACCTGATAGTGGATTAATATTCAGGTGATTTTGGTGCCTAATATATTTTACAGGTTATTTATTTTAATAAGTCAACTTTTGTTCGCATGCAAAAACAAAAAGGACGGTTTTTCTGTTCACGAATTCTTGGTCGGTCCATTTTTTACCTTCATGAAATCTTACTTAGTTCGTGTTTTAGAATTTACTTATTTTTGAAGTGTTCAATTTTTGAATTGCCATATTTACCTGAGTGACAAAAATTGTTGTCCAGTATTTTGGCACACCTCACGACAATTCACCTTTTAAACTTTTTGTTTAGAGGGGGAAGCAAAATAAATAGAATTTAATGGGTGGTACTTAAAAAAAAAGAACCCCAAACTTAAGAGTAAACGTGGCTCGTTAAAACACTTTTATTTTGGTTTAAAAATTGCGATATTTATTTATAAACTGAAAAAAATCTGTACAAAAGAATGTTCTATACAAAATAATTTAAATGAAGAATAGGCATTGCGATCTCAATTATAAAAGAAAAATATTTCACGAAATAAAAAACAGAAATACTTAAATTCACGTTAAATACAGCAAAACACTGTAACGAGAAATATTAATCGCTACATTGAGCGAATTGAGATTAAATATAAAAAAAAATTGAGACAGATCAGTTCCTTATAAAGAATAAGGAAAAGAAATTTCAAAATTCCCATTTAATGTCTAAAGAAAGACTGCGAAATCATAATTAATTATTAACGGGGAATAAGAATTGAAATGTGCAGCATAGCATCCCTTATGCGCCTTACTGTTGAAATAGCATTAAAAGAAATTTCATTATTACCTTATGGGTAAACTCGCAAAACAATGCTGCTCGGTAAAGAATCATGGCTGCTGCGAGAAAGTGAGAAATTCAATAAGAAACTAAACATCGAACGGCAGGGTAGGAGTAATTTGCAGAGCATTGGAATGAAAATGATAAATGGAAGTTGAACGCCATGCTGCAGGCTAATAAGGACGTGGAGGACCAGAAGGAGAGACGACTGGTCAAGCCAGAAGCTGGAAGTGGTCTGTCTGAAATAAAAAAAACAGTAACCACGGAAAGAACATGAACCATAATGGGAGACACATCCTCGTGATCACGAAAATTATTCGCGAGGGACAACTAGCTGCAAACAGTGGTAATCACGTAGAGATTTTTTAATTAATATTTATTAAAACAATATATACTCAACAATCACTGTCTGCAAAACATTAAAAAAACAATGAAAGACTAGAAAAAATAGAATAATTAATCTATACTAATATTATAAAGAAGTAAAGTTTGTGTGTTTGTATATTTGTTAAATTGTAAGGGGTAATCTCGGGATCTACTGAACCGATTTTAAAAATTCTTTCACCAATAGAAAGCCACATTATTGCTGAATGTCATAGGTTATATAAAAAACCGCAAAATAAAAAGGCTTTTACGTGGTAGTCGGTTTTGCAATCTTTAATATATGTCATTGACCTATGATATGCGTGGACCAACAATGTATGTCATGTCCTACAATGCTGAGTAAAGTTTCTGCAACAATAGGCTATAAAAAATTACTTTGGCTATGGTCATGGATGAAGAAATACAGGATGGGAAACTCCATTGTTTAAAGCGTGATTTTTTTTTCACTGGCGCTCTCTGGCCATTTGCGTGGGCATTACTCTGTCTAGCAGACAACTTTACTTTTCCTTATTGCCCTCGATGGCTCAGTGGTTGCATGATATCCTCTGATCAACACGTCCTAGATAGAAGGCGTGATAACGGAAACGTCATACATTGTTACATCATTAGTCGACCAAATTTAGGGCTTATTATTGGTAGAAATAGGATTAACAATGGTCGACTAATATAACAGTGTATGACATTTCCGGTATTAGGCCTTCTGTCTAGGCGGTGTTGCTCTGATGCCCGTAGATGTGGCTTCGATCCCGGCCGAGGATGACGAGGATTTTTTCAGGGGGAAAATATTATTATCTATACTATTATTATAAAGAAGTAAAGTTTGTGTGTTTGTATATTTGTTAAATTGTAAGGGGTAATCTCGGGATCTACTGAACCGATTTTAAAAATTCTTTCACCAATAGAAAGCCACATTATTGCTGAATGTCATAGGTTATATAAAAAACCGAAAAATAAAAAGGCTTTTACGTGGTAGTCGGTTTTGCAAAGTGAATCGGAGAAAAAACGGTCGAATGAAAGCGTTTCTTACGAACGCTGCGGGAGAAGGGGGCGTGGCCTATTACATCTGAGAGGTAGGTACCCGCGCGGCTCAGTTGCGTGGTCGGCTCCTTACATTAAAAATTACATTCTTTCATTAAAAATTAAAAGTCTTTATTTTCTGTACATTTTTAAAAAATAATTTCTTTTCAGAACTGTTTTCTGTTTATAGTTTTCATTTAATTTAGGTTATAGGTATTTAGTTTGTTGCATTTAGGTTATGTTCATCTTGCTTATTTGCTTTATTTCTATAAAAAAATCTATTTAGAACAACTGTTCCATTTTTTAAATGTTTTTTTGAAAACATAACTGTCAATATGCCTAAAAGAAAATCTCAACTGTCTAGACATACATCCCAGACACGAGCGGCTACAGTACGCAGACTTGGAGGATCCCACCAACCTTGTCTTGAATCTGGACACCGAACCATCAGGATTGTATTTAATGCGGTAGATCCATTTGCTCTTTAAAATTTTGACATTTGGTGGTGGAAGCTCTATATCCCAGACATGATGAAGCATGAGTGAATTCAATTCATCTTGCATGGCCTCTTTCCATTGATGATGTTGGGGAGAAGCAAGTGCTTGTTCATTAGCCTGGGGTGTGATTGGCAGAGTGATTAGCAAGTCGGAGTCAGTAAAGTCAGGATGACATAAGGCGGCACGTTATTTTTCTGCCTTCTCTTTTAATCTTTGTGAACGTCATAATATCGGTTGTGGGACTTCAACGGGTGGTTGTTTCACTGGTGATTTAGACGAACAAACTGGAGCATCTTCCATCGATGTGGTTTTTGATGGAGGTGTGACCACTAGCGTGTCCTCAGTATCAGATAGGACCTGCATTCTTGTCTCGTCTAATGTTAAAGTGGGTGAGATTGGCGGTACGCTCTGAATGATATGTGGTTCATCAGGCTGTGGTGCTTCAAAGATTGGGGGTTCCATGTGAATTGGAAATACCAGAGGAACAGATGATGGATCTGATTTTCTTGTGAACTCTGGAAATACCTTAAGAAATAAATGAATGGTACGTGCTCGTAAAAACTTGCTCTCATTGAGCACATAAATAAGGTATCCAGGATATGAAGCGGAGTATCCCATAAAAACACCACTTTTGGCGCGAGCGTCAAATTTTGATCGGTGCGACTTGGGTATATATTAGTTTACCAGGCAACCGAAAGGAGCTCGATATTTGATAGTCGGTTTCTTTTTGGACCATATCTCTTCAGGGGACTTAGTTTGACCTTGTCTAGGCAAAGAATTCAGATTAAATGCTGCTGTAGTCGCAGCATGGTCCCAGAATTGATGCGGAACTTTTGATGATGCAAGATAAACTCGAATTCCATCGCAAATGGAGCGTACGGTTCTCTCAGCAATACCATTTGACTGGGGGTTCTCAGGAATAGTGAATTGTTGAGATATGCCTTGCTTCGTACAGAACCCACCTAGCTCCGCATTGGTGAATTCTGTTCCATTATCGGAACGTATATACGCCAGATTTTGTCCTGTAGAGCGTTGTAGCTTAGTATTAAGTCTGTTAACGCTTTTGGTACTTCACTTTTTGTCAGAGTAGTAAAACGAAAGTTTTTTGTGAGAAATCATCGACGGCCACTAACAGGAATTCATGCTATGATTGAGCAGTAGACTCGAAAGGTCGCAAGACTGATTCCTTTTGGCGGAATACTTTGAGTTATAATCCCACCATACAGCCCAGATTTAACGCCTTGCGACATTTTCCTCTTTCTTCGTAGTTTCCATGGAGAGAAGTGGTAGGCATTGGTCCCGCTGTATCCACGTGAAGTAGCTGTAAAGGACGGGTTGACCGTTGACCTTGTACAATGTTGTGAGGGGCGTTGCATAATCATGCCTGAAGGCATGCAATACATGGTTGGTCATCAATTAATGGCGACGAAACTTCACCATACATCACATCACCACCATAGACTTCAATAAGCTGGTTTTGAATTTCTACTGGAGCGATGTTTTTTCTCACAAAAATCAAATGACACTTTGAACCACGTCAAGACTGCGCATGCAATGGTGTGTGGTGAGTTTTTTTGATGACGGATAGCCCAATGCATTGTGAATGTCACTATAAGTGACAGCCATGGAAAGTAATGGGGGGTCCGTTCGGGAAACTGAATGGATATTTGAGAACACGGGAAGAAACAGGAGGTCCTCTACGCCCTCCTGCGCAGCGATGGTCGTGCCCTTGGGTAAAGTAATGGAATAACCAGTTGGGCTGAAGTGAAGACTGTAACCCTGCTTTGATAATTGACTCATGGAGACAAGATTATCGTGCACGTTTGGGGCATGAAGCGTGTCATGGAGTTTTAAAACTGCTCCTGAATCTAATAACACGCTTGGCGCACCAGTACCGATGGCAGCATTCGTTTTCTTATGGTCTGCAGTATGTATCCGCTTATGCCAGCTTTGAAAAGAATCAAAGAACTGATTTTCTTGAATTACGTGAAATGAGCTGCCCATATCAACTATCCAATCCTTGTTTGGAACACCAACACAGTTGGCTGCAGGTTTCTTGCTTTGTTCTTTTGTACCCAATTTGCGAGGCTTATGCTTAGGACATGCAGCTGATGCACTAAGCATGCGCTTTGTTGATGCAGGATCCTGCGAACGAGGGAGTATCGCCATGCGTGAAGCAGCTGGACCTGCAGTAGTGGGATAAATTTTAGACGGACAAACCGTTTTCACGTGTCCTTGGCCTCCACAAGTATGGCATGTTACTTCATTTGCTCGACGGGCATTTGGATGTGGACGCGGGTAAGAAACAGAGGTGCCACACGAGGCTACACCTATTGAGGAATTTAGAGTGGTGTGGTCCTTAAAAACCACATTTAGTTGACTCAGGAAGGTTTCAATGGACATTGATGGGTTTGATTGGACCGTGAGTCTCAATGGAGTATAAGTTGAAGGTAGACCTGCAACCATATGATCAATCAAAATTTTATCATTCAGAACCAGGGAAACTGCTCCAGTCTGAGCACGGATTTGTAGCGCTCTTGCTACATAGGCATTCGGATCATCAGCGTCTAAGAAACGCTAGGCTGAGAGAAGCTGCATTATTTCAGCCATTGTCACTGAATCCAGCCTTCCATATCGACGCTTATTTGCTTCCCACAATGTATAGGGATTGTCATCTTGAAGCATGATGACAATATCATCACTCACCATACTCAGGAGGTAATGCCATACTCTTGCTCAATCAAGGCACACGGATGAGCTGGCTGATGCTTCTGTAGGGAGAGAGATCTTTTCTTAGACTTATTTGGCTAGCCCTTTGGTTTCGAGAAAGGTTAAAACTCGATATCTCCATTGAATATAATTGGCACTCGTTGGCCTAGGGAGTGAACGACCGTCTTCAAAATATGATTCCTCCTTATTGTATTAAAGTAAAAGAAAGAAACCACGAACCTCTGCTACCATGTGTTCAGAGGGGGAAACAAAATAAACAGAATTTAATGGGTGGTACTTTAAAAAAAAAGAAACCCAAAAGTTAAGAGTAAACGTGGCTGGTTGAAAGACTTTTATTTTGGTTTAAAAATTGCGATATTTATTTATAAAATACAAAATATTGTACAAAAGAACGTTCTATACAATATGATTTAATTGAGGAATAGGCATTGCGATCTCAATTACAATAGAAAAATATTTCTCGGAATAAAATAAAGAAATACTTAAATGTACTTAAAATAAATACAGCAAAACACTGTAACGAGAAATATTAATCACTACATTCAGCGAATTGAGATTAAATAAAAAAAAAATTGAGACAGACCAATTCCTTATAAAGAATAAGGAAAAGAAATTTCAAAATTCCCATTTAATGTCTAAAGAAAGACTGCATAAATAATCATAATTAATTATTAATGGGGAATAAGAATTGAAATGTGAAGCATGGCGTCCCTTGTGATTGTTATTGTTGAAATAGCATTAAAAGAAATTTCATTATTACCTTATGGGTAAACCCGCAAAACAATGCTGCTCGGTAAAGAATCATTGCTGCCGCGAGAAAGTGAGAAATTCAATAAGAAACTAAACATCGAACAGCAGGGTAGGAGTAATTTGCAGAGCATTGGAATGAAAATGATAAATGGAAGTTGAACGCCATGCTGCAGACTAGTAAGGATGTGGAGGACCAGAAGGAGGGACGACTGGTCAAGCCAGAAGCTGGAAATGGTCTGTCTGAAATAAAAAAACCAGTAACCTCGGAAAGAACATCAACAATAGTAAGACACACCTCCTTGTGATTACGAAAATTATTCGCGAGGAACAACTAGCTGCAGACAGTGATAATCACGAGGAGATTTTTTAATTAACATTTATTAAAACAATATATACTCTACAATCACTGTCTGCAAAACAGTAAAAAAAAAACTTAAAGAATAGAAAAAATAGAATAATTAATTACAAATAAAATTATATCTATTTTTCCAGAACACTTTTACTTACTTTCCTTCATTTTTTTTTGCTGCAAAAATTGTCAAATGTGGATGGAAAAAAAAACTATAAAGTCTAACTTTTTTTCAGTTAATTCGCATGCTTTCTTGAGCCGATTAACCCTATTTCTACGACCAAAGTTGGGCACCAAATTTTGTTAGAATTCAGCTGCAATTAAAATTCAGTGTCCAATAAATAAGCTTTGAGTTTTTTCTTGATATAATTCATCTCTCTGTGATCCCAGTTACAACAACTGCATCCTACTTCTTTCCCCATTCATTCTTTTTTTTTTTCGAAAAAATTATGGCTCAAGTTCGAAAAAATTATGGCTCAGTGATGCGTACAAGTGCAGTCATCAATCTTAGATCAGTTGTCATTGAGGCTTGGAGAACCTCAAACGGTGAGTTGTTATTAATTTATTTTTGGCTTAATTTTCTCAATTTTCTTAATGTTTTTAAATTACTCTCTCACTCTCTTTCTTTGATAGTCGCTGGTATTTTAATCGATGCATTGCTATTTAACACCGCCAATGGCCTCATTATTGTAAAAGCCATTAACTGCACTCCAGTGTATAAGGTTCCAACGAACCCTGCAGCACAATGCTGGATGGCAGAATTTGTTGTTTCGAATGCCATAATGGCTAACCCTGACTGAAGCTGAGATAATATGCCTGAACGATGAAGGACTCCATCTCCCGGGTGGAGTACACTTTTTTGAGGGCACATTCGACTACTATGAACTAAATCAACTCCTTTAATGCTCCAAACCTATTTTCAATCATTCTACTTCAATGGACCCACCACTCGGTTCAACATACTGATACCGCTGCATAACACTTTCACCTATGTTCGATGTCTGCATCCAGAGTTTTCGGCCTTGCCAATCGCAAATTTGCACATATGGCTTGAGACGTATGCGAACGATGTGAGGGCCTAATCGTCCGTCAGGTTTGATTATTGGAGAGCCTACTCATTTGAATTTTTATCTTTACTTTTTAATTTTTGTTTTTTTGTGACATTAAATACCATTTTTAACTTTAATCACATTTACAAAATTTTTTTCTTAATTTTTACCTAACATTTCTTTTATATTTGTATTTTTTTTAAATTAAAGAATTGCATTGAAAGGAATTGAAATTTGTGTTCATTTTCTAGTGATTAGTCATTACACCTAAAATTATATTAATAATATTTACAAATACCTTAAAATTCTTTGAGCTTTTTTTACTTTTACTTTTTCTGACCAAAATTTGAGTGAATAGTGAAATATACTCACTGAGCTAACTCTGGAGTTGTGTAACCATAAGGGAAACTGATGGATATATCTCCATCCCTCGGAAATTGTTTCTCGTTCATCGTCTGATGCAATTTGATGGTGGGTTTATTGTATAAGGTTGCTTTGACCTTATTACACACGAAATTTAGAGGGACTGAGAGCATGGCTTTCCCAGCATAGCCCTGCTTTCTCATGAGGGCTTCGATGGATTCAGGGTTCAATATCTCCATTGCACTGTGTTTAAGTGATGCCTTTGCAGTTCAATTCTCTCACACCATTAGATAGGAAAAGGCAATAATTTTTAGCTCTGGCAACCACTAGTTTTTCTATGTATACTCCGAGTTCGTATTTATCGGTGATTTCGTCTGTCAGTTCCCCAAAGTTGTAACCTATGGGTAACAATTCCCTGCCTTTCAGTTCGAAAAAGATGAGTGAATCAGTATTACAGTATCTCATTCCCCTCCCAAGTCGTTTCATGACATTACACAAGGGTAAGCACCTGTATGTGGTCACAAAAGATACAATTACTGGTTTCCCTTGTAGTGTGTCTTTGGATGAGTTGTTTTATACGACATGAGGAGCAGATCCTCTGACACAACCTCAAGTTCGGTGACCTCTATCGAAGATGATATTGAATAGTCTGCAATACTCATTGTAATTGTTTACAAATACAATTGGCATCATTTTTTATTCTTCCAGACCCAGGAATCTCCAAAGATTAATTAAACATAATTTACAATTATTCCTTAGGTCCGTTTTTTTTTACAAATCGTGCGGGATCGAGTTCAATCTCCTCTCGCTTCCTCACAGCATTTATGAAGGCCACTCATTCGGTTTCGAACTGTGCATAATGTGGCCATTCTGAGTGCTGTTTTTTTTCCACCAATGAAGGTGTTCACGTCCTCGGAAACGAAGTGTTTTTGTGTTGACTTAGGGTTGAACGTGTATTTGTGAGGATAGTACCAAACCTTGTAGACTGTTTTGAGTTCGTATCCCTGTTCAATCATCGTAGTGCCATATAAAATTCTGGTGTGACCAAACAGCAGTTAAGGTGCATTTGTCATTGGAATGATGGCATAACTCGCTTGACTGTCATTGGTGGTTTGCAACAGAGTGGGAAAAATGGTTGCCCGTTCCACTGGTATGGAACACTGGAACGAATAGATCTTTGGGCGATATTACCCAAATCGTGATGATTTCGGGGCGTTTGTGGGGATATGAAACGTACTTTTTCATGAATGGATAGACAGAGATAAAATCCATGGAGGACAATTTCTCTGTATCTGTCGACTCACTGATGCCCACAGAGAAATTCTCATTCTTCCCCCATAAAATGCATCACGTGGCGTGATGTGGTTTTTGTTCAATCTGTAAACTTTACACGGAATCAGCTAAAACTTCCTCATGTTTCACGTGGCATTGAATTCACATTGCCAGATAATGTTCAGGGAATGATCTGGCAACTCAATTTTTAAAAATTCGAGTCTGTCTGACGTACGCTGATAATTTTCAGCATTCGTGAGATGATTATTAACACTCAAAGCTTTGGTAAAGTGCCCTTTGGGCAAGAATGGTAGTAGCACCCAAGTGCCCAACCATCTACATAATATGGGCCGATTTGCTTCTCCACCCCATTCAACGCTGAGTAAATTTGGATGTACGAGATTTTTGTCTGCTTCCAGGCGAGCCATTGAAAAGCTTTTTTGCTGTATCGAGTGAAGTTCGCATAGCCACCCGGTGGAATCACATCCATTGTGTAGGGCTCAAGGAATTTTTAGAGAATCCAACGATCGTGATGTTGGCCTGAATTGGGTCGAACCCCATAAACAAGCGAATGATGGCAGCAAATTTGAGGTAGCTCTTGCAAAGCAGCACGATGTCAGAGATGCAGTACTGTTCCAGCTCGGATATCATGTCCCAGTGAGGGGCCACACAAGTTCTTGGCCGCGTGCCAGCATTCAAACTCCCTGAATAGACTTTCCTTCATTTAAGAAGGCAAAAATTTGTCTATGTCAGAGAGTACGCTTTTGTAATCGAGTGGTTGGTTTAACAAGGTGAAGGAGAAGAAGCCGTTCTTCAACTCGTTAATGCCAAATGCACCGGTGAGTGCTCTCAGTAGTAGAGTTATGAAGAATAAGGAGTCTAGAAATCGGATTCGCATCTCCTTAACCTCCAGCAAAAGCACTTTTGTACCCAGATAGATGTCCTCAGGCTTAATGTTCTGTTCAAAGAAGAATTTAATTAAGAAGGTTGCACCAATTTCGCTGTGATTATGAGCAATCACGATAGAGATTTTAAATGTGAGTGCAGGGTCTTTTTTGCGGTGTGATTTTTTTTTTGGGACGTGTGAATAAAAACATTAAAATTTCTGTCATGCATTCGGTGCCCTTGAAAACACGTTCTACATAATTTCCTGACTTGTTGGGGTAGCTCATCACCAACAAGATAGGTGTTAGCTCGCAGGTTGTCCCAACTGTTCTCGTCTTGACATCGAAAAATACGAGTTTTCTAGCTCTTCTTCTGAGTATGTGATCACTGTTGTTAGTTGGAGTCAGGGCACTTTTTACCCATAAGAACATAGAACAGCCCTGCTTTGTAGTGTCTATTACAATATATACAGCAGAGGCTGGCACATGCATGTTCTTTGTCTACCACAAACAACTTTTAGCATTTCAAACAATGATGGACACTATCACAGGGTTTGATGCAATGTTTTGAGTCGATGTTATTCTCGTAACAAGATTGCTCTTTGAAGAACCTGTTGCATTTTATGCAGCGAATGTAGGTTAATTTGACCTTATGAGTGGGCTGACCTGTCCTCAAGGAACATCTATCCCCACACAAGTGATTTTTCTTTGAATAATGGTTTGAGAATACAACTCCACAACGCTTACAATGCCCATTTTTATTGTAGAATCCCATTAGGTTTGTTATCATGTCATAGTGATTGTTACTCAAGATCGAATGTAGTGTGTGAGATGGTTTAGGGTCGAGGATAAAACAAGTCATGCACAGAGGTAAAAGTATGTATGACAATTTCGTATTTTTGACAATATGTGTTAGAAAATTCCCCAATCTCTCATACGACCGAGTGTCAGCGAGATCAACCTTGGCCTCTGCACACAAACCTTCAGCTTTCTGACCCTGATGCGAGTTGCAACAAGTTCTAAGTGAGTCATATTTTACAAAACACTTCTTATACAGAGTGTTATCACCGACCTCTTTGGCAGCATGCATGTCAGCATGAGCTATAGCCACAACAGGGCATCAGGGTTATGGATTTGCACTGTTCAGCCATTCATGGTAATGTGCTCTTCGGCAAGTACAGCTTTATGATGAAACGAAACACCCTGAGTAGGAATGGGTTTCTGGAGCAGTACCACACTGATCTCGAGCTCTTCATCTAACATCATTCCACTTCGTGATTGCTCCAAAGCTTGCAGCACATCCAGCACCATCTTACCACTAAATTTGCTAATTTTACTAAAGCGTAAATTAGCAGGATTTAGTAAAGACGAATGATAGATACACAGTCGGACATGGTCGTAATAGGGTTGCTGTTCCCTCAAAATCAGGTCAAACACTTCATCTAAGATTGCCTCAAATGTTTGAGGAACAGCAGGCAATGGCACTCGGTTTATATTCCAGAATGCTAACTCATATGTTGTTGCCTCCAGCTTACAGTTTCGAAAATGATGTGTGCCTTATCCCCAGATTATGGAAAACGAGCTTAGTTCTGATGATGCATGAGACAAGCTAGAGGCGGAAGGGGAAGGGACAGTGAGGGTTGAGGGGATGGTGGCAAAGGTTTAAGCCGTGGAGAAGCCAGGCAACGGTAAGGAGAGCATGGTGATTGGGTGGAGGAGTCAAAGGTAGAGAAGGGGGATGATGCTGGAGGGTGCGGAGTGAAGGCCGAGTTGGTCAGCATGTGGATAGGAGTAGAGATGGCGGAGGAGGTCGAAGGAATGGGAGAAGGTGGAGGTACCAGTGTAAAAGAAGATGGAGATGAGGCGATGCTGCCGTTCTGCACACCTTGTCCTCGCTGTCGCCTCAGCAAAAGTATCGAGCAGTCAACTAGTCTGCTTTTTGACTGAGGTGAAGCAGGTTGATGAGTGGCCTGCCTTTTTAGGCAAAGGAATCAGGTGAGGGATGGGTGAAGGAATGGAGATGGAGATTGGTGGAGGTGGAGGAGGAGGTCGGGAGCTCATAAGGCCGTTTGTCCCAGCCAACCTAGGGCTCTGGTCGTTCAAATTACCAGGAGCTGATTCAAGTTGTGTTTGAGGTTGTGGTGGCGGCAGGAAATACACTGATTGGAAGAAAGTAATTGGACACTTTCGATTTTAGATGTTTTGTCGAATATCTAGAAAAATACTTGACGAATTATCCTGAAATTTGAGGGGTGTTAAAAGGATGTTACACTCCATATATTTCAGTGAAGGTTTTCTCCCGAAGGCAAATAGGGGACCAGCAAAAAAGTGAACCAAAAAAATAATGTCTTAATGAATATGCTTAAGAGGCTTGTTTTACTTTTCTGTGTTCATTTGTATGAGGATAGCATGTATATTCATGGAGATATAAAGGTTTCTTTAAAAAGGTCGAAATGTTTTTGTAAGTTTTTTGATTATAACACGCAGGATTTTCAACCCAATGCAATGCCATTTTCAAGAAACTTGATAAACTACAGTACAGACAACACCCTGCAATCAGAATAGAAAAATTAAATATTTGATGAAAATATGAGCATTTTTACTAAATAATGTTTAACTGCGCATGTACATGCGTTACCAAGTTATCTTTTACATAATTTATTAGCCAAATGTATAGAGCTACTCTTATATAAAGCCCAAGCAAATATCTTGAAAATTCAGAAAGATATTGTCGATTGAATGAGTTCAAAAATTTTTATTTTTGGATCGGACACCAGTATCAACATCTTCTCCTTACGCTGACATGAAAAAATATTGACTTCACATCAGCATAAGAAGAAGAAGTTGATACTGGTGTCCGATCTAAAAATAAAAGTTTGGAGAAAGCCCCTTATCGTTTTGTTTATTTTTGAGAGCAACTGAAATTCAACTCATTCTATCGACGATATCTTTATGAATTTTCAGGATATTTGCTTGGGCTTTTTAGAAGAGTAGCTCTATACATTTGGCTAAGAAATTATGTAAAAGACATTTTGGTAAATCTTGCGCATGTGCAGTTAAACATTATTTAGCAAAAATGATCATATTTCATCAAATATTTAATATTTTTCATTTCTGATTGCAGGGTGTTGTCTCTACTGTAGTTTGTCAAGTTTCCTGAAAATGGAATTGCATTGGGTTGAAAACCCAGCATGTTATAAACAAAAAACTTACCCAAACATTTCAACCCTTTTAAAGAAACCTTTATATCTCCCTGAATATACGTGCTATTCTCATACAAATGAACACAGAAAAGTAAAACAAGCCTCTTAAGCATATGCTACAGCTAGAATGCATTTCAAGCATTATTTTTTACAGGGTAATTCCAAACATTATTTTTTTGGTTCACTTCTTTGCTGGTCTCCTATTTGCCTTCGGGAGAAAACCTTTGCTGAAATATATGAGGTGTAACATCCTTTTTACACCCCTGAAATTTCAGGATAATTTGTCAAGTATTGTTCTAGATATTCTACAAAACGTCTAAAATCGAAAGTGTCCAAGTACTTTCTTTCAATCAGTATATATGAGATTATCCTGCAAACAGAGGTTCAATAATGAACTCCGTGAGAGAATTGCTATGCAGAAGTTTTGGGGCTGAATTTGTGTCAAATTTTGTAAGTCCTGATGCACACATAGATTGAGTGGCTGAGATTGCGTGAGGTGGCATTCACCCCTGTTCGAGGGGTTTAATACAGCTTGAGCGCATAAATTTGCCATTGTATAATCCATCCTCGAATGCAAGAGAGTTAAAAAATGTGAGCACCAGCAAATTTACCCCAAAAATAAATGTATTTTTACGTAAATGTAAACCATATAAAAAAAGAATTTTCACTTGAACTTTGTTCTGTAAAAATGTAAAACTTTCAAAACTGCTATGCCATAAAAATGCTTTACAGCGTTTTAATGTTATAAAAATTAGTGTAAAATAAAACAGCAATTTATTATTTAATCAATTATTGAAAGAAACAAGTATTCAAAAATTGATATATAAAAATAGAAATATAAAAATGATTTGTGAATGACAAAAAATAAACAATAACTCTTAACAATGACAATTACGTCCAAAGAAGTAACGTTTTTCTCTTAACAATTATATAAGAAGATTAAATCCTTGTTAAAATATACAATTACAACTGATGATGCCAAAAGAAAGGCGAAAGTCGACTCTTGTACAGTTATAGTGAAATAAAATTATTTATACCAATAACAACAAATGCGAGTGCGGAACTTGACTGATATCATCTCAATTTATTCTAAGTATAAAATTCAATTACCCATAAAAACGTCTACCCAATTATTAAATAAGGAAAATATTTAAAAAAAAAAGTTTAAAAGTAAAAATGATGTATACACCTTGTAATAAATTTAGATTTAAATTTGGAGCCTCCAAATTTTTTTAAAGTGAGTTAGTAAAATTACACGAGAATGTTAACAATTGATTTAAATTCACAGAACACAACCCCTTATTCAAATTATAATTACTTTTTTCCACAATGACCTTTTTTTTTAAATTTCAGAAAACCTCAAAATGGTGTAGTTTGTAATTTAAGCAAAAAATGAATATCAAAATCAAGTTTTCGTACGTATTTTAATAAAAATTTTGTATATAAATAATCCAAAAGAAAAATTCACAAAACTCTAATTAAAAATATCCAACCCAATACAAACAACAGGGTTAATAAAAATAATTGCCGATCACAAAATTACAAATTAAAAACCCACCCCAGAAAGTATTTATGAAAAAAATGTTAAAATAAAACATAAAAACCTATTCAATTTATATATTTTATATAAAATTAATCCCCTAGAAATATCAAATTGTATTATTTTTCAGCCAGTCAATCAAAGAATTTTTTAAAAACTCAATTCAAAATTAAATGATGTATTTTATTCAATTAAATAATTTTTCCCACTGACACCAATATTTTTTATTAGTACAATTAAAATGTGTTAATTAATGTTGCACTGTTGCATAAAAAGAGTCTAACAGCCCCTGTGACGAAATCCACCTCAGAAATGGTGGGGGATAATGAACGTTCATATCGACTGCCCCAGTTCTTGTAAAAACACTCGGATAGCACCATTATGGTAAATGCAGTTGACCATTAGTCTTGTTAACGGACCCACCTCAAAATCCTGGGTTCTCCCTATGTGGATGTTTGACCTTAAAAGGTTGGCTGTTTCCAATACACATATGCGTGGAATTTGCAGGAAGAAGTCGACAGTTGAGAGAAATTGTATGGTATCTTTTCTTATTAAGTGATACGGAGAGATAACAGTCTTTATCTGTCTGGTTTTTCAAAACAGTGATGGACAGTTTGGATTGAGTCACATGGGAGGCAATCTGTAGAAACTAAAAATTTGAAAAGAAGAGTAGCACTTAAAATTTTTTGAATGAGCAAAACAAAACTTTCAGTAATTTTATTTTTTTTGAATTCAATCACTGTGTTGAGTATTTTTTGATTTTAATGTAGCCAAATTTTTTCCCGGGATTGCGTTTAAAGAAGTTGGGAAAATGTAATCTCATAAGAGCCATGAATTTATAGACCGGATCGTCTTCAGGATCATTAGCAAGTGTGGCTTTACACAAAACAGTCAGGTGCACCACCGGTTGACAATGCCTCTTTAATTTGCAAAGTAAAACTCTCAAGCCCTCCCATTTCGTGTAGGCCTGACAAAGTGTTCTTTGTTAACCCGTGATGACCGAGACCAGCAATGGTCTTTTGAAATTGAAAATTGGAATGGTACATAACAAAAAGTTTAGCTTGGCTCAATGAATTCCAAGAATGTCACATTAACCCCTTTATCAAAAGTGACTACAGTGAAACTTCTATTCTCGACCAACTCTTTAACATGATCTCCTCTTAACTCGACCAGATTTCCTTTGCATGGAATTAATGTTTCATAGGTATAATGCATTTTTTCCTCTTTAAGCCGATCACCTCTTTACTCGACCAATGACCAACCATTTCGGGCACCAATCATCAATTGGTATGGAATTCGGGCACCACTTTTCCTTGGCATGGAATTAATGTCTCATAGGTATGATGCATTTTCACCTCTTAAAACCGACCAGTAGATATGGCAATCTTGACTCGATTTTGCCATGTCTACTGGTTAGTTTAAGAAAGGAATATTGATGATTGATTCCTGAAATGGGTGGTCATTTATCTTGGGATTGAAGTGTTAATAATGCCACTTCCTGTAACTTAAAGAATATGATCATTTATTGAAGGGAGAATAGGAAATCGAGGATTGATCAATCTGTTTCTTTGCTTTGTGTATCACTGGCATTCACTCACACCCCTGCTTTATCTTACAGTTAGGAAGACCCCAACATGTTATTGCAGTTGAGATTGCACATGTTCAGTTCACTTTACATCACATCACTTTCACTCTTCACACCACATTTCAATTTCTTGCCTCCTATTGTCACCATGCCAAAAAACAACTGTTTTTATCGCTACAAGACCAAGTCAAAACTTGCTGCAATTGTTAGAAGAGGTGGAAAAGAATATCAACAAGTTACAGTACATAAAAAGTTGAGCAGAAAAAATAAACTTCAATGTTCTAGTTTTTCAATAAAGAATAGGGGAAATATTTGATCCAATAATTGGAATCACTTTTATTGCTATAGAATTAGACATGTATTATGTATTAGTATTTTGTTTTCACGTATTGTTTATTTTGAATAGCCACATTACTGCTAAAGTTTTACATATTTCATTCAAGTTCATAATAAAACTTTAGTCCATAATGCAAATCACCAGAAATAATAAATGAATTAAAAAGTAAGCTTTGTATATCATCAGATTATATTCTTATAATGTTAAACAATTAAAACAATGAAACTTTATAAATTATGCTTATTCTATGTTAACCCCCTCCAATTCTTTACGAAGACCACCTCTCCAGACAACCACTATTTCGTGGAACCATTGCTGGTTGGCTTAAAGAGGTTTCACTATACTTTTTCATAAAGTTTGACTTGTACATAAGCAAAGACTTGGTGAAAGCCGTTTAATTCATTTAAAACAGCATCAAGTTTACACTGAGCTTCAGTTCTACATTGGGCTTTCTCTCTAAAAATCTGACCTCTCGTAAAGATGATGTCATTCGGCAAATCTTAAATCCCTCAGCAGAAGGGACCGAAATGAGTGACAGAACCGTTCAAAAGGTACACTCACATACCTTTCTTGCACTTTCTTCAATCCTTACAGTGGGGGTTTTATACATGAGTTTTTAATGGTGGGGGGGTTGGCTAGGTCTCTCTTAAAAGTCCGCAACAGCATTACCATCATCTGAAATTGGCCATTACGTCATCTAAATCGTTTACATGGGGGACACCCCACAAGCAGGATTGGCCCAGCCCTCCTCAGCCCCCCAGAAAAAAATTCTGAATATGGCCCTGGTCTGCAACTATTAGTACGTTAATATTCGGCAAATTATCAGATTCTCTTTTTTATATCCTAGATCGGTCATGGTAATTTTTCTGTTAAGCAAAAAAAGTTCGACAAATGAAAATCGACTATATGAAATGTGAATCTGATTCTTAAATCGAGGAAAACCAATCATAAATCATTTTCAAATAGAGCAAGGATTTCGTGTTGTTAAAATCAAATTTAATAAATAATTAGAAGCTAGCACCATCTTTGACCAAGTTTTTCATTTAAAAATTATCATCCTTATAATAATTTTCAATGGAAAAATCATCACGTTTTTAAGTTTAGCATGTCCAAATCTATAAAAAACAATTGTTACTTTAAAAAATCCATGCATAATCGCTATTTTTGAGTGGCAATTGTCCTAGATGGCAATTGTATTCGGTGGCAATTATCCTAGGTGGTGCGTGCGAACAAGTGTACTCAGGAGAGTTTAAAAGTTGCCTACAATAACATCATCATGCTGCCTTTAACTTGCCAAGTAAATGTTTTCTTACATATACATGTAATGAATATAAAATACTTACCTTATTGTCGTTGATGACAATAATTAAGATCAGGGAGTTAGTTAAAGCCTTTCTAAACATCAATCATCCAGCTCATTTTATGTATAAATGACTAAATACATCATCAAATAAGAGGCAAACTAAACGTCTACTCTTACAACCACCTGATATAATTTTGACTTGAAGATAAAAATTTTTCCCTTTTAATTCTATATGAATATGGAATGATATGCCTAAAGGAATAGAATATCACTTATTAAGTGTGATTCGAGATGTTCTAATCACCTTCAACATATTAGAGCAAATATTTTGAACTAGATTATTACTAAACAACAGGATTCTGCATAACTCATGAAGTTCTCCTTCTCTGATGTTGGGTTTTTGCTTCTGTTGGAGCGCATGATGATGACAATAATAATAATAATAATAATAATATAATAATAATAATAATAATAATAATAATAATAATAATAATAATTTTAATAATAATAACAATAATAATAATAATAACCCTCGTGTGGTCCTACGTCCACGTCGTGCGAGGGGGGCAACATCTTAGAGGGATGGCCCTGGTTAACAGGTCTGATTTACTCTACCCTTAGATTAATCTTGAGGGTCCAGATGACCCAGTAGGGCTGATGAGCTGATTACATCAACCAAGGGCCTGCTGATGATGGAGATGGCTAACAGGACCACCCATTTATTGGTGATCAATATGATTAGTGCTAGTGCATTATCTGATACCGGCTCGGACGTCACCCGGGTTACCAAGGTCCGCGCTCGTGGGTTAGGCAGAGGCTCACGTTCGAAAAATATGCCACAATCTCCCAGGGCCACTGGTGGAGAAAGCAGCACCAACCCCTGTTCGGCTACTGCAATGCCACAACCTGTCCCTAGTGTTTCAAGAGCTTCTTTGCCCTCGACCACTAAGGCAGGCAAGCCACGCCAACGCATGAAATGGACCAATGACATAAACTGTTTTATCATGCGAGCCTACTACGCAGTCACTAAATTGGAAACTGACACTACAGCTTACAGACAACGTTTATATAACATTTTCAAAGAGACATATCCTCACATCACAGTCACTGAACAACGCATTGCAGATCAGCGTCGCACAATTGTTATGAAAAATTTAATACCCTTACCCACGCTACAGAAAATAAAGCAAGAAGTTGCACAGCAGCTACAAGAACACAAGCCATCTACACAAACTGACACTCAACACACAGAATCAAACACTAACATTGACATCACTAATGAACTTGTAGAACACACACTCAACAATGAACTTCACCATGATATTCACCCACAACACAACATGAATACCAAACTTATTGAAACATTAAATGACACCCTACAAAGATACCTTACAGTTTACACGGGAACAGATCCCACACAAAGACCAGGTATACCTAAAATAAACATAAACAGCAAAACAGGGGAAATTTTATCTTACTTGAACACACATATCTTACCACAGTACATTGAAGAAAATCTGTCTTTAGAATACATACACCTACTTATTTACACTGGGGCTCTTACAGTTATATCCACACTGGGTAGGAAACCAATCCATAAAAACACACAAAATTCATATACCCAACAGAAACCTAAATGGCAAAAGCGGATTGAGTCTGAGATTGACGAAATCCGCAAGCAGTTAGGTAGACTTACGCAGTACACTAAAAACAACACTTCATCAAAGCAGAACAAACGCCTCAGACAATTATTTAAGAAGATTAAAACACACACCAGACATGAGCAGCACAATCAACACATTACAGAATATATGGACACATTAAAACAAAAGTTAGCTGCAAAAACACAACGCCTGAAGAGATACAAAACATGCACTCAGCGCAAACAGCAGAACAACTTATTCGCAAACAATGAGAAGACATTCTATAAGCAGTTAAACAAAGATTATACACAGACAAAAAACACTGGTCTGCCAACACAAACAGCCCTCCAACATTATTGGTCGTCTCTTTGGTCTGTCTCAGTTGAACATAATAGGGAAGCTAGCTGGATCAGGGAAGAGGAGCAATTAGCATCCACACTATCAAACATGCCTTATACTGACATAACAGCAGATGAACTCTCACAAGTCATTAAACGTACTCACAATTGGAAGGCTCCAGGTGTAGATAGGATTCAGAACTTTTGGTATAAGCGCTTCACCTGTTTGCATCTGGCCCTTGCAAAACAGATTTCCAACACTTTGCAAACACCACAGACATTGCCACATTTCCTCACACAAGGAATTACATACATGGTACCAAAGTCACATAACACTACAGATCCCACACAATATAGACCTATCACATGCTTGCCTACACTTTACAAAATAATAACTGCCTGTATCGCAAACAAAATTTATACACACATAGACACAAACAACATTCTCACTGAGCAACAAAAGGGATGCCGTAGAAACCACATGGGTTGTAAGGAGCAACTCCTGATAGACAGTGTGGTCCTACGGCAAACTCACAATAAACATCGACACCTCCATGCAGCCTACATTGATTACAAAAAGGCCTTCGATAGTGTTCCACACTCATGGCTTTTATATACACTACGATTATATAAAATAAACCCTACACTTATCACTTTTTTAGAAAGTACAATGCTGCATTGGAGAACTACACTACACCTCACACTCAACAGTGAAACCATCACGACTGACAAAATACAGATAAACCGGGGCATCTTCCAGGGTGACTCACTGAGCCCACTCTGGTTTTGTCTTGCACTAAATGCACTTTCCAACAGACTGAATAGCACAACTTATGGCTACACAATTAAACATAATAAAAGCTGCCACTACACGCTCTCACACTTACTCTACATGGACGACATGAAAATCTACGCCTCCACACAAACACAATTGCACCAATTACTTGACATTACACAAACCTTTTCAAAAGACATACACATGCAGTTTGGGTTGGACAAATGCAAAACCATTCACATTGAAAATGGAGTACTCAGGGAAGGGGGCTTCACATTAGATGAACCAGATCACATTGCTGCTATGGAAAATGACGAATTTTACAAATATCTAGGATTTAAGCAAGCCAAGCTTCTGGAGCACAAACACATAAAGAATACACTCACTAAACAATATCTTCATAGGCTAGAGACAATACTTAAAACGCACTTAAATTCCAGAAATTTAATCAAGGCCATCAATGCTTATGCCACGCCAATACTCTCCTACTCCTTTGGAGTCATACAGTGGACACACACAGATCTTGAGGGACTTGAAAGGAAACAACGTAAACTGCTTACAAAGCACAGAAAGCACCATCCACACGCAGCTGTTGAAAGACTCACCCTGCCTCGTTCAGAGGGAGGCAGAGGGCTTATTGACATAACAGATCTACACCAGAAACAGACTCAGTCACTCAGAGAATTCTTTCACTCTAAACAACACACATCACCATTACACAAAGCAGTCTGCATGGCTGATACAAAATACACACCTCTGAATCTGAACAGCATGCAGAACACCCATAACATTCCTACAACATGCACTAAACTTCAATCATGGCTCGGAAAGCAACTCCACGGTAGACATCCTTCTGACCTCAACCAGCCACACGTCGACAAAAAAGCGTCGAACTTTTGGTTGAGTGAAGGGAGTCTCTTTGGGGAAACTGAAGGAACCATGATTGCCATACAAGACCAGATTATTAACACTAAAAGCTACAGAAAACATATTATCAAAGAATCGACTGACGGGTCTTGCAGGAAATGCCATATCGCAGAGGAAACCATCCAACACGTCATATCCAGTTGCAAAATACTCACGCAGACAGATTATTTGCACAGACATAACCAGGTAGCCAACATCATACATCAACATCTAGCTAAGATACACAAGCTAAGGGACATTCACACTCCTTACTATAAATATATCCCCGACACTGTCTTAGAGAACACCACACATAAACTATATTTTGACAGAGCTATAATCACTGACAAAACTATCCCTCATAACAGACCAGACATTACACTAGTAGATAAGCAAAACAAAGTGACTTACATAATTGATATTTCCATCCCCAATACACACAATTTACAAAAGACATACACTGACAAAATCACTAAATATACGGATCTTGCACACGAAATAAAACGCCTTTGGGGAGTTAACAGAGTACACATTGTTCCTATCATTCTTTCCGCCACTGGGATTATTCCACACTCGCTACACAAAAGCCTATCAACACTAAATTTAAACCCACACTTATACAAAACCTTACAGAAAGCCACAATTCTAAACACATGTCACATAGTAAGGAAATTCCTACACTCAAACATCAATACTCCCACGAGTGGATAACTTTCCCTCCCTCGCATTTGAGTCCCTTGGGCTTTGGCCCTCTTTTGGGTCCGCCTCTGGGATTGGCTTCCGGACTTGATCCGAGTTTGGTTTCTCCAAACAATGATAATAATAATAATAATAATAATAATAATAATAATAATAATAATAATAATAATATATTGTTATCTGACATCCTTTGTTACATTATGCGATTGACAGCTGTGATGTTGAATACCGAGAAAGCGAGTCCTCAACAATTGCGGAAGATGATGAAAAATGTTTGAGCTTGGGAAGCGAGTTTTGTTATTGATGAGTAGTAGTTGTTTCTTTTTTGTTTTGTTATTGGTGATAGGAGGAAAAGAAACTCGGTTTCCCTGTGTTTTTTGTTTTGTTTCAAAAATAAGATGCTGAAAATGGAATGAAAAGGTCTGTGAAGATTGAGGAATAATGTATCAGCGATGCTCAGCTGAGATACACGGAGTCCGCGATCACTTCAGATGAACCTGTAAATAAAATAAAAATGAGTTATCTTATAGCTGAAGCTTGTAGGACTTTTCTACAGTAATATAAGACTTACCTGAACAGAAGACAAACTTGGAGCCAATATGGATGCTACTTGGATGCTACTTGGAGATCAATTTGTACTGATTTATGATGAGTATTAGTCCAGAGTGAATATTTTTACTAGTAGAACTCTTGGTAGTTTGCTCGATTTGGGTTTTGTGTTTTTTTTTCTCACCCTTTTGGACTAAAGAGTAAACTTTCTGCGTAGCTGAGTGGAAATTTCTCCAGATGGGTTGCCTGATAGATGAACCCCTACCAAGAACAAGAAAGTCATTCGATTGAATGTAATGATGGAAGGTAAAGGGTGGGTTTCCCTTACTAACATTTCTCTTCAGTGCCCTTCGTCATCCACCCTCCCCCCGTGCATTCTCCTCCCTTCCTTGCTGAATGATCAAATGTAAAAACATCCCCATTAAGTGTCATCGACTAATTGTTTCAACTGAGGCACTCTCAAGAATCCTTTTGGGCTTGAAAATGGCAACTGATCTACGGCTAGCATATCTTAATTGCTGATGTTGAAAAAATTGAAACTTTGCTCTTTTATATTTTCTTTGGAGAGATCAAACTCTTCCATTTTGAACTTAACTGAAGCCCCATTCCTTTTAATGTCTACGTGTGGAGTCGAGAGTGCCATGCACTAGGTTCATGATCCAGCAAGATAATTTATTGAACTATGATCACATATATAATGAACCCCATAGACAGCCACTTAGCCATTTGTTTGTTTCAGCAATTGTTTCTATTTAGAACATAGAGAAACCTTAAGAGAATGTATTGTTACTTAATGAACATAATGAAGAGGGTTTCAATTCCGTTTATTTTGTAGTTCGTTTGCATTTATTAAATTTATTACGTTCGATGCATATAGCACTTGCACCCAAAATCAGTTAGCACGACCAGCCGTGACACCAGTGCGTGCTACAGTGTATAAATGTGTGGAAATTTGTGTAAATAGGTGTATAGATATATGTAAACTTTTGTTAATAAGTGTATACCCATGTGTAAACTTGTGTTGTGTAACACCACTCCATTTAGGAAAGTGAGGTTACAAATAATCTACCTGCCTGCAGTTAGGTTTTGAATGCTTGAAGTTATTAATTGAAAAAGATCATTTATTTGGGAGGTGCTAATAAAGACCCAAGTGTCAGTTCCTTAATAAAAAATATTATTTATTGGTATTTTTCTAAGAAAACTTTTTTTCTAGAATATTACATGAATTATTGATATAGTTTAACTTTAAGTTACTGGTTATTCTAAAAGAATGATAAAAATTATTTTTTCCAGGAAATTAATACAAGAGAAAAAGGGAGTTAATCAAATATTCCCAAAAAAACTCTTGGTAGGAAGATTAAAAAAAAAATTAAAAATCATAAATAATAGTTGAATTTCAAATTTACTTTTCCAAATAAATATTCAAAACTATTAAAATTGACCCGTTAAATAAGATCATAAGTTATAACAGCAACATTATTCTTCTAACAAATAATAAACAGTTCCTTTCGTTCTTCGCTTCTGGTCAGTGAAGGAAAAGCAAAGGAAAAGATGATTTGGTGCCACAAAGGAAATACCGAATTCGAACGAGGGTATCCCGATTGTCCCTTTGGCAAGTCTATACCCTCCGGAAGATGAAATGGAAAAGGAAAATGGTGAGTGTAGCGTCCTAAACGAGCCCTAAGGAAAAGGAATGAAAATGAAGAACAGAAAAAGTCTCAGATATGAAGTGAAGAGATTGTCTTGAAAGTTGAATGGGATAGATAAAACTTGCACATTTCCAGCTGAAGGAAATTCATCATAGAGTTAATGGTTATCAAACGGCATTGGCGTTCGTCCTCGAGGACAATAAATCTTTTTCACTATTCAAATGCATTTAACTTTGTTTACGACGTTTAACAATGATTGAAATGCCTACTGTGAAAGCCATTAAAAGACTCTTTTAACAATAAATAACATTCAAAACCTAAGTTTTAAAAAAAAATACATTTTTTTTTCTTTAAAAAATAAAAATATTTTTTATCCTAGGACATAATCTTTAAGATTCCAATCTCAATAATAAATATTAGACCTAGATCCGAAAAATTATTCGAATCTTAAATTTAAGAAACTGTTAAAGAGAGGAAGCACACAGAATGGTCATACTACACATGAGGGAAATCGTGACAAAGTAACTCTTTAAGTAATAATAACAGAAGAAACACCTCTTATCGACAAAATATTTTAGCAGACATATACGTATTTCAAACCCTTTGGGTTCATTATTCAATGTCAAAGGAATAATCTGTACAAATTTTAAATCCTATATTTATAGGGGAAGAGGTTACCGATCCTCTACTCACTGCTACCTCGCAAGAAGGACAGCCAATGAAGAATGAGGGAACCCCTTCTAACAAAAGCATGGACCTAGGAGAAATACCCAGGCCGCGAAATAATACAAGATACAACCAAAGAGATAATAAAATCTAAGCAAAACCCTATACAAAACAGAAAATCAATATATGGATATATTGCACCCTGCGACTTTCACCATTTCCCAAAGAGGAAAGAGCACCTTAAGGGGCATGAGTTGCGTTCTGACGACGAGGTAAAACTTGCCGTTCAGTCTTGGTGTCGACAACAACCCCAGAATTCCCCTCGGACGGGTTCACCCGACTAGTCACGCGTTGGTACAATGCGTGGAAAGGGATGGGGACTATGTCGAAAAGTGAATAGTGCATTACATAGAGGAGTGACATCAATTTTGAAGACATCAGCAACATCTCTTTCCCAGACTACTGGAAGATGTGATAATCTTCTTTCTCCTTGTTTTTTATTCCGTTTGTATTTTGTTTCTGACAATCGTCAATCTTATTTTCTTTTTTGTATAATATGGAAGACAGCTTTGGAGGTTAGGCTTCTCTTCTTTCCCTCAGTTAATTTCGTTTGGAATTTATTCTGGTTCGATGAGGTATGTGAAAGCGTTGCTTTCGTCCCATCTGAAAAAATGTACACTTCACTGTTCGATTGTCAATTGTTTTGTACCGATTATTCCTTTGACATTGAATAATGAACCCAAAGGGTTTGAAATAAGTATATGTCTTGTAAAATATTTTGTGGATAAGAGGTCTTTCTTCTGTCATTATGTTGCTTTCCACAGTTATTCAATGATTTTCATAACTCTTTGAGCATAAGTGGCGGGCGACCTAACAAAATATATGCTATAGATTCCCCCTACCTGACAAAAAAAAATCAAAGGAAGAAAATCTATTCTTGAATGATTCCTTGCCTTTATTTATCCATTTTATTTCATTTTATTTTATTTTATTTTATTTTATTTTATTTTATTTTTTTTTTGATTACCTTTTTGAAATGCAAAGGCTTTCATCTAGCCTAAAAAAAAAGAAATATGTCAAAATTCTTTCATCGTAAAGACGGAAACTCATATCAACAATTTATTGATGTGGTCAAAGGGAACCCAAAGCTCCTCCCAAATCAGTTTAAATTCCAACAATGCTACTACATGGCATCGTGTGCCGCTTTTCTTTAGACACTGTACCCCTCATATAATCGATAGAATGTTCCACACCTAAACGTAATCTCCACCCCCATCAGCTGACTAGCTGTAATAATGGAAGCAGGTGCCTAGTGCCTGCGCAGCAAAATTGGGAAGGAAAAAAAATCGACAATTATAAGCCAGTACCGCAATAAAAAATAGTTTAGCGGCTCTCAAGGGGACAAACCCTGAAATTCCCCGAGTGGCAAAAATTAACGTTAGCCTATTTGGCAATCACAATCACGGATTAAGGTGTTGGGTTTGTTGCACCCAAAGCACCAAAACCGAATTTTGGTTTGTTGGTCTGCACTAGTTCCTTCATTAGATGTTGTCACTTGGTTTTTATTATTGTTTTTGTTTTTGTTTTGCATGATTGTTTCCCATTCAAAGCATTCCGTCAACAATGACACCTCATCAGGTATTGTGGATGGGCGAATGCGTTCTCTTAAGAAATCTACCGCATTCTCCAGAGCGACCTCAATCAGTGCTTCCGTATTTCTAGGCTCTTCTGAGCTTATATTAACCTTCTTTAACTGTGCCCAGAAGGCCACAAATGATTCATTGGTCGTTGTTTATTGTTGTACAACCTTCACTTTTTCTTTGATTCATAATAGGTCCTACAGTAGCTCTTTCGCTTCAGTCCAATTGCGGGCTCGTCAAATAGAGTCAAATATCCAATGGGATATATTTGGTTGTACTAATTTCCGAAATAGACATTTAAGCGCATTAAAAGGCACTTACGCGTGCCTGATTTTCTAAATCCTGTAAGTAGGATTCAATATTCATACCACAGGAAAATATCTGAACATTAAGTCTTTTGCGATATTAATCTAGATTTTCACGCCGATCAGCCAATAATTCTGTTAAAGCGCAATTTTGCACTCGGAACGTTTGTGCGACCACGTCTAAAATTCCCTGTTCTGGGGACTGCATATAGCGACCCATACGATTTCTCATAAAGTCGTCCACTCCAATATTTTTCCTCTGCTTCAACACTTAATTCCGGTATCAATCAACTCGGGATAATCTAAACCCGGATTAACCCCTATCCGTTGTGGGATTAGACACAATGAACTATACTTTACCAAATTTGTTGGGAAGCGCCTTTGGAACAAAATTCCAATCAGTAAATCTTGCTCTTCGATTTCCATAACAGAAAATTCACTTCAAGCTCATAAAATTCAAAATCTTTCCTACACTGATTTGGGGACTGAATCCAACGGATCCCGCATGCTATAAAAAAAAGCAAAAGAGATGAAAGGAAATGATTAAAGGTATATTAAAAAATACAATATAACCTCCCTATTAATCATTATTAATCACTAGTAATGGCATCTACAAGCAAGAGTCGGAAGAGGGGCCATGAAGATATCTCGACTCTACCTATCCATGAGGTATTTCTAATGATACCACTTTTAGCATGGAATTGGGAAAGAAGAACTATAAATACCGGCTGTAGATCAACTCCTTACAACAGTTCGCCAGAAAATCTTAAGAGAGAAAGGACATACACCAAGCAGCCTCAGAACTCCAACTAAGGGAAGAAGAATTTATTGATAATAAAAATAAAATGGCCATTAAACTTTTTTTTGTCACCTAATTTTTTTAAACTCGTTACTGTACACAAATTTACACACATCTACTGAAGCATATATTTTGTTCAGTCGCCCGCCACTTGTGCTTAAAGAGTAACTTTGTCACAATTTCCCCAGGTGTAGAATCACCATTCTGTGTCCTTCCTCTCTTTAACAGTTTCTTTTTTTAAAACTTAGTCTTTTAAAGACTTTCGCAGTAGGCATTACAATCATTGTTAGGCCCGCCGCAAATACACTTCGTCGCGGCGACATGGGTCGCGCCATGGGCACTGCGCATGCGTCGGCGTCGCTCCTTGTCGCCCGAGCGTGACCTCGTTTTTGCCCTTGGTCGCCGGCGACGGAAGAAACTGGTTTTCAGGCGACGTCGCCTCTATTGAGCTGAATTCAATTGGAAGCGACAAGCGACCAGCGACAACATCGTCGATAGCCAATCAAAACAACTAATTCCTCCATAGGGGAAACCAGTGAAAAAATATAGTGGATGACAGAGAAATGATAGATATTGTTAAGAATAATTATGCAGACACTGGATATGAAACATTTTGACGACACTCCATTGTTCCATTTTGCCATTATTATAATTGATGACACTCCATTATTATTATTATTATTATTATTATTATTCGTGTTAAATTTCAGTTTATTTTCTTACCTAAAAAATAAGTTTTTTTTCGAAACAGTTATCTAATTATTTATTAGGTACTTTTATATTTAAGTAATTTTGTAGTGTTGTTTTAATATTTTTTATGATAAAGAAATTCTAAATATTCCTTGATTTTATGTTAATTTTTTGTTAATGTTTCATATCCTGTGATGTTTTAAACATTATATGATATAACTGATATTATAATGAATAATAGTTATTAAATAAAAATGAAAAATAAATAATAATTAACAAAATAATTAATAAATAATAAATAAAATCAAAATAAAACTAGAAATATAAAATAAAATAAAAAGCTGACGTTTCGGATAGAGAATTATCAAAGCAAAAAGGATAATTCTCTAAAATTAAAATTAATTAAAAGCAATTAAAATATTAGAGAATTATCCTGAAGTCTCAGGTTTTTTGTGTCTCGTCCTTTTCTCTTATAAATATCCGTTCATATTATTATGAACAAATAAATTCATGTAATAGTATATATGATTCATCTTAAATTAGCCTGAGAAGCTAAACGTTCGTAAAATTCATCTTATTTGCAAGGGTATCGTAAAATACGGATTTATTATTATTATTTAAACAACACTATAAAAAATATTAAAACAACCCTACAAAAATACTTAAATATGAGAGAACTTAGATAATACTTAAATTACATCATAATTTATTCATATTTGGTTTCAATATTTGGTTTCAATATTTTCATAATTGAATTTTTGATGTTAGCTTATATTTTCTAAGCCAAAAAATTATCTCTATAGTCTGCACCTGTTTTGTTTTCTGAATTAGTTATTAATTATGATTTAAAAAATGAGATATAAATAAAAACATTAGTTGAAAATAATTAAACCATTACTAACATCAGTTCACAGGACCAAAGGCATGAACATTTCACTATCGCGTTTATTTATTTAAATAGTTATCATTTCACTCTTGTATTTGCGGCGGGAAAGAGCTGGCGACAAGCGACAAAGAGCGACAACCGACGTCAGCAGTGTGACCTTGACGAAGCCCCCACTGCAGGCGGCAACGAGCAGTGGGGGGCCTTAAATGTCGTAAACAAAGTTAAATGCATTTGAATAATGAAAAAGATTTAAAGTTCTCGAGGACGAACGCCAATATGCACTATGGGCCCAAGCGCAAGACTCTCTTTTGTTAGAAGAATTGAGGTGGTGAAGATAATTTTTATTAAAAGTTATATTTGTGCTGCAGTCCCTGGAAGGAACAACTGAACCGTGAGGATGTTGCAGTCGTCGAACGTAGTCCTTAACTTCAAGTAGCCATGGAGCTATTTGATTCCGTAGAAAACTCGCCATGAATATGATAAACTGTTAGACAACTGTATGATGGCTTCATCGAACTGGAGACCGGTAAAGGCCTCCTCTTCCACATGGCGCCGATCCAGTTAAACAGAATAATCGTCTGACATTCCTTTTTTCATGACCACAACATGATGAAAGCGGCATATGCCAAGATAATGTTCGCATCGTGAAGGCTTCCAGCTTGGAGATCGCCTGTGACAAGGAAAAAAAAAGAAAAGAGGCAAGATTAACGATTAATTGCATTCTTAATTCGAAATTTTGTACTTTGTAAGTTGTGTTCCCTTTAGGCCGAACTTACCTTAAATGTTTACATCGTTTCATGAGTTCCATGGAGGTGATCAACATTCAAATCCAGTAGTTGAGACCTAGAGAACTCGCCCAGGGATGGTTCAAGTTGTTAGTATAAAGTCTAGTATTAGTGTGCCTTATTAACAAGAATAGTTTTCTTATAGTTTTGACCTAGACCTTTATTCTCCCCCTCCCCCCTTATTCTTCCCTTCCCCAGTAATACTATGCTTGTTTACTTTCTTCTTCCACCAGTCTTCCGGAAATTCGAACCATTCTTCTGGATAGTTTTGGCCTCAGCTCACTCAACCAAACCTTGTACAAGTCCTCGAACAGAATGCGCGGTAGATGCTTCTTTCTACAAACAGTTCCAGCTTTCTTCAACGATGCGGTTTGATAAGCGTTAACTGTACGATGAATTTGCTTCAGCAGGGAATGTGCAAGTTTTATCTATCCCATTCAACTTTTAAGAGGCTCTACACTTCTTATCTGAGAATTTTCTTTGCTTAGTTTCTATTCCTTTTCCTTAGAACTCGTTTAGGATGCTTCACTCGCCATTCGTCTTTTCCATTTCCTCTTCCGGAGCGTGTCGACTTGCCAAAGGGACAGTCGGGATATCCTCGTTCAGATTTGGTATTTCTCTTGCGGCACCACATCATCTTTTCCTTTGCGTTTCCTTCGTCGACCAGAAGCGAAGAACGGAAGGAGCTGTTTATTATTTGTTAGAAGAATAATGTTACTGTTATAACTTACGAGATAAAGATCGCGTTAATTCATCTTATTTAACGGGTCAATTTTAATAGTTTGGAATATCTGTATGGAAAAGTAAATTTGACATTCAACTATAAATTATATAATTTTTAATTTTATTCTTTCGGGAACATCAAGAGTTTTTTGGGAATATTTGATTAACTCCCTTTTTCTCTTGTATAAATTTCCCATAAAAAATAATTTTTATCATTCTTTTAGAATAACCAGTAATTTAAAGTTATACTTTATCCATCAGTCATGTAATATTCTTGAGAAAAGTTTTCTTAGAAAAATACCAATAAATATTATTTTCATTAAGGAACTGATACTTGGGTCTTTATTAGCGTCTTCCAGTTAATAACTTCTGGCTCTTCAAGCACTCAAAACCTAATTACAGGCAGGTAGATTATTTGTAATCTAATTTTTATGAACGGGGTGATGTTACAAAAACTTTTTTTCCTTAATAAAAATATTTTATATCCTAGGAAATAATCTTTAAGACTCCAATCTCAATAATAAACATTAGACCTAGATCCAAAAAATTATTCGAATCCTAAATTTAAGAAACTGTTAAAGAGAGGAAGGACACAGAATGGTGATACCACATATGGGGAAATCGTGACAAAGTAACTCTTTAAGCACAAGTGGCAGGCGACCGAACAAAATCTATGCTACAGTAGATGTGTGTAAATTTGTGTACTGTTGAGAGTTTAAAAAAATTAGGTGACAAAAAAAAGTTTAATGGCCATTTTATTTTTATTATCAATAAATTCTTCTTCCCTTAGTTGGAGTTCTGAGGCTGCTTGGTGTATGTCCTTTCTCTCTTAAGATTTTCTGGCGAACTGTTGTAAGGAGTTGATCTACAGCCGGTATTCCCAGTTCTTCTTTCCCATTTCCATGGTAAAAGCGGTATCATTACAAATACCTCATGGATAGGTAGAGTCGAGCAATCTTCATGGCCCCTCATGGCCCCATGACTCTTGCTTGTACATGCCATTACTATTGATTAATAATGTTTAATAGGGAGGTTACTGTGATCCCCCTCCTAATAAAAATTAAAGGGGTAACTTAATGCTATCCAGCGGCATTCTGTTTATAGTCGACCTTGTGATGGCAAATTAATTTTGAAAACTCACGGAGTTTTCGCATATTTGAGTCTGGCCAGACTAACGGGCCTAAATGATTCAGTTCACAGTGAATTTCTCCATAGTTGACAAGTATTGCCTAATAGTATAAGAATTTTATATAATCACGGTAATAGACCTTGCACGCATTTATTCGATAGGTACCATTTGGTATTGTTCCAATAAATAATTACCCCCAGTCTTAACGTGCGAATCAATGTGCAAATTTTTTTACTACAGTTATACCCTTCCCTCATATAACAAATTTAAGGAAGGATTCTTGGTATATTTTGTGGTCAGATTCTGGTTAGTTCGAAATCTTGTTAAGTTAGTACACTACTGTTTATAAAAATCGCAACACCCTGATGGAATGGTCTAATCCATATGCAATTTGCAATATTTGCATACAATGGGTCAGAGTATAAATGATTAGATTTTCAGAATAATTGCTTGAAAGAACACCATGCCTCGACGACGACGAAGGGTACCATATCAACAGCTGACAGACTTTGAAAGAGGACGCATAATTGGTCTGCGTGAAGCGGAATGGTCGTATCGTGACATTGCTGCTCGTGTAGGACGTAATGCAACGACAATTATGCGTGCATGGAGGCAGTGGAGCGAAGAGAACAGGGCACACCGAAGACCAGGCTCAGGAAGACCCAGCACGACGACACCGCGAGAGACAGACACCTGTATCGCATGTGTGTAGCAGATCGTACAGCCACTTCCACAGTGTTAGCACAACAGTGGGGTGCTACAGTAGGCAGGACAATGTCTGCTAGCACTGTACGACGCCGTTTGATTTCCAGAGGATTGATGGCACGAGTACCATTGTTGCGGATTCCTTTGACTCAAAACCACCGGCGCCTCAGGTTACAATGGGCCCATCAACACCAACAGTGGCAAGCTGAATGGCAACAAGTTGTGTTTTCGGATGAGTCAAGGTATAACTTGCAGCACCATGACGGCAGGATACAAAGTCAGAAGACATCGTGGCGAGCGCGATCTTCCAGAATGCATCCTGCAGCGTCATTCAGGACAAACACCAGGGGTGATGGTGTGGGGTGCAATCAGTTACCATGGCCGTTCCCGTCTGATCAGAATCCATGGCAATCTGAACAGTGACCGGTACATCAGGGAAGTTGTGCAACCCGAGGTCATCCCCTTCCTGCAGAACCTTCCAGGCGCTGTATTCCAACAGGACAATGCCCGACCGCATGTGGCCAGAAATGGCCTCGCCTTTTTCCAAGCACATCAGACGCTCTTGTTCCCCTGGCCTGCTCGTTCACCAGACATGTGCCCAATCGAACATGTGTGGGACAGGGTTGCTCATCGATTGGCTCGTCAGACTCCTGCAGCAGCAACTGTGGATGAACTGTATACCCGTGTAGACAGAGCATGGCAGGACATTCCCCAGGCCCTTATTCAGAGCTTGTTTGACTCAATGCCATGACGTTTAGAGGCTGTAATTGCATCCCACGGTGGTTTCACCCGATACTAATGTGACAATAAAACGCATTGTATTGACCTGAAAATCTAATGGTTTCTTTTCTGACCCATGATATGCAAATGCTCCAAATTTAATGCAGATTGGGCTATTCCATCAGGGTGTTGCGATTTTTATAAACAGTAGTGTATTATTTAATATTCGAAAATTAATTTTTATTTTATAAGATAGTTTCTATAGTTCAATTTAACATTTTTAACTTTAATTATCTGAAAAGCGATGTAGTATTGTTGCAAACAGAAGCTGGAAATTGTTCTGACGATTTAATCTCATATGTACTTTGGAACCTTTTTTGGAGTTACCCTGTAACGTATTGATATGGCTTTTACCTGGGTTAATTCTGAATGTGTTTCTTGCAGTCTTTTGGGTGTTTCCATGATCTTGTGATCATAAGAATTGCTCTGTTCAGGAATTGGAAGACTTAGTTTTGCCAACCATGTGATTATGCCATGGTATCCCCGCCTTCCATGTTAAGGCGGATTTCAATTGCCATGACCGGATTTCAATTGCCATGACCGGCGAAGTATCAGAAAATCCCATGTTTATTTCTAATTCTTCATAGGAATTTTCTTTTGTACGATGATTACATGTCGGATTGCCGACACGATTATCCAATTTTGCTCTTACAGCTAACATGATTGTAACGGATTTTGCTCTGCCTCCTTAGGGAATGTTTTGGACATCATAGTATGTTTTTTCACCAAAAATTTCGACGTTGAATCTTTAGAACTCAGCTGTTTAGCCGTTTCCTCATTCTGGCCTTCAGTGACGATTATATCAACAAATGCTTTTCAAATTTCCACTTTTGCCTTCATCTTTATCATGATTCAAGAGTTCCAAATGAGTGCTTTGTCTTAAAATATTAAACTAAGCCTTCATCTATGTTCTTTCCTCTTTTTTTCACTCTCAATTTAGACTACGCTTTTTACCAATGTCTGCATTCAATTTTTGCCTGCAAGTTCCGTTCTGTTCTGCTAGACTTCAGCTTCCACTATTTCCACTTGCGTTTGATGCGTTTTATTTTTCACCTTCTCAAGTAAGTTTACATTATCTTCTGTTGTCTACTAACTCCTAGCTTCTTTCCCTTCCATGCGTTTCCTTTACCTATTACCTTTTCTCAACATTTTTGCCCCTTGTAACTTATCCCGTTCCTCCCCCTTTTTTTATCAAAGCTGCGCTGAAAAACTTATTTGGTTAAGTTTTTTTGTTTCTTTTGATATTTTTAATTTTTGGCCTTGTGCCTTTTTCCCTTTTATTTCTTCCTTTTCTTTCGACAGGCTCATGACTGCATGCTAATTCCTCTTAAACGTTCTTTGCCATTTCTGTAACTGCACCTGTCTTTTGGGGAACATTTTATTCTAATTCACAGTTCAGTTTTTCCTGTCTATTTTTATGCCCTGGTGCTCAGAGTAGCTTGGAGTAGCTTTTTTTACAGTTTGTATTGCCCTTTCAGCGCAGCTCTGAAGAATAAAAATCGCCTTTCGCATTCAATCCCGACTGTTTTTATAACTTTCCCTTATTTACTTGTTATGTAAAATCTTTTTATTATTTAATTTTTCCCCCATGGCCTTTTTTATTGAACTTTTTCTGAATCTTGTAATTACCTTTGTCTTACCTTTTTATTTTATTTTTTTTATTTACTTTATTTTTTTTTTGACAGCACTCAACTTTTTCTGCTCCGATCTTTAACTGTCTTACAAGAAACGTTTATCGTTTCCGTTTAGGCTGACCACCAAGAAGGATCATTTTTTACTCTCATTTTATTTCCAAGTAGGATTGCCATTGTATATTGTTCCAACGATTTTCTCAAGGCCATTTGGATCACCCTGGCTGAATTTGTAACTGTTTCTTAAAGTTTACTGTTGTATTCTTTCTCAACTTTCTGATATCTCCTGCACCAACGCAGTTACTACTTAAAAATTTATCCAATTTTATTTACTTTTGTGATTTGAATCATTGCTCATGTTGTAAACTTCCACCTGCAATAAAACTTCAGTTTTGCCTGGAACCTTCTGTTTAGAAACAATAAATTAAACTGTATCTTATATGTATATCCCCCCTGTGGCTGTATCCCCCTTCCTTTGTTCTTATAATTAATAGGGGGACAAACAACAAAAAAATTCGAAAACACGCTCCTACCCACATCACCATTCTCTACTCGTATGCATTCATAATATTGCACAAAAGTATAAAACAGTAATTTCTACTCCTTTGTTTACTTACAAATAACACCTACCTGCTTCGTGTGATCGTATAGTGGAAAATTTACATATATTAAGAAACCCGTTTCTAGACCAATGCCCTCTCCTGTGTTTTAAGGACTTACACTTTATGAGGAACCCCTAACCTTGTCAGCTACCTGGCACACAACGTTATATTTTAATTTTGGTAGCTCAACAATAGATTCACTAACCAATTTATTATTAAGATTTATTCACTAATAATACTAAAGTTAAATACATAAACAATAAAACGAACAGAGGAAAAATGAAATGAATTATTGGAAGGTTTAAACAAAATAATGATAAAAATTGAATTGAAATGGGGATTTAAAATTGGGATAAAGTATACACAAAAAGAAAAATTTCTTAGTAAAGAGTCACTAAGTAAGCTCAATTAAACAAAATGAATAGATCTGTTGCTACTAAAGCTAAATTAGGCCATACTGATGCTTTTGCAGTTTGCTTTCTTTTCTTATCACAACAGTCTTTACTCTTGTGTCAGTCACTTAAATTTTTGCTTTGACTATCAATTCTATATGTTACACACAGGCATGTTAAAACAAGAGTCACTTTACTTATCTTACTAATGCAGCTGCTATTCAAAGGAACACCTTGATGCACTCTTCGTCCGCTGTGGTTCTTCTTCTCGCTTCGGATCAATCTCCTTTCTGCCGTTGTACTTTTGCTCGTGTCGGATATCGTCTTTCTCCAGCTCTGACTGCTTCTGGTGCTCTGTCGTTACGTGAACGTCTCCAGTTATGCCGGTACTGTCCGATAGATGATCGTTAGGCCTCACTGAATCGCACGATCTAGCAACACACACCTCACTCCACACACAGCCCAGCTGTTGGAGTTATACCCTGGGTAGCTAGACAAGGTATAACTTTGTGCTGCCTGGAGTCCCATTACCTCGAGGATGCTGGCCACTGCCCCAAAGTGAGATCTGACTGACTGGGATATAATTTCCCGGGTTAAATGCTTACCTCCGGTGGTGATAACCATTCACTCCTATGGTCGGACAGCATGCTCCGCACTAGGCACCAATACCCATTGTACGAGCCAACTTATCCTTCTCTTGTTCTTGTACATCTTCCATGTCTTGTTCACTCATGCCGGCATCCGCTCTCGCTCGAAATCACACCACCTTTCTTTGAATTGCAATTATTCCAGTCAACTTATCTTAAATTATTTGTTTAATTACATATATATGCTCTACGCCCTGAGAGCATATCTGTAGTGGTAGGGCATGTATAATATTATCAATAATATGACACATGTCCCGTCAAAAAACCTTGACTATTCCTGCCCTTCCCTTATTCGCCCATTCTGAGGAATTTAACGGGGTACAGAATTTCTAGTTTGGTTATGGCTTTGGCTTTAGGGTCTTAGCTCAGTAAATCTCCCTGCCTATAAAACTTTACCTCTAATTATCTTAAGCCTTTTCTTTTCCCTTTCTGTGCGTAACCCAAGGGTGTACAATACAGAAAACTTTTTTCCAAGCAAAATTTAAGCTAAAGAATTTGTAATTGGTTTGGTTGGGAGGTGTTCCGACGATTTAATCTCACGTGTACATTTACCTGGGTTAGTTCTGAATGTGTTTCTTGCAGTCTTTTGGGTGTTTCCATGATTTCATAGTCATAAGAATTGCTCTGTTAAGGAGCCGGAAGACTTAGTGCTGCCAACCATGCAATTATGCCATTGTAGTTCCGTCTTTCATGGGACTTGTTGAGCTTGATCATAAAATCTGCGGATTTCAATTGCCATGGCTGATGAAGTATGTCAAAAGCCCATGTTTATTTCTAATTCTTAGGAATTTTCTTTTGTGTGCTGATTTACATGTCGGTATTGCCCGACCAGATTATCCAATTTTCCTCTTATAAATCTTACGGACCTTTTGGACATCATAGTTTGTTTTTTCACGATCAATTTCGACAGTGAATCTTTACAATCCTCTGAGTGGATGCCCCCTTACCGTGGGATCGGGGTTTGGATTCTTCAGGGAGTCTGTGAGCTATGCTGGTTGTAGCACTGCTACATTAGTGTGACCCTTACCAGAAAGGTCATGGTTGAGAAGTGAGACAAAGAGTATCCAAACAAACAGTCCCATGATGTTGACGAATGAGAGATTTCATACTGCATCCAGTGTGGTGCAGGTTAAAGTCACCCGCGTTCGGGAGTTAGGCAGAGGCTCTCATTCGAAAAATATTCGACAGTCTCCCGGCTGTTATCTCGGAGGCATTGCTCACCAGTGCACTCGCATTGTGCTTGGGGAAACGGTCGGGGGCAGCGCATGCCTTTATCCGGGAGGAGAAACGGGTAGAGCGACAATGGGATCGGGTGCTGTCAATCGGCACATGGAACGTATTCTCCATGACAGGAGAGGAATCAGAGTTAGTGGAGGAAGCCAAACGGTACTGACTGGATATCATAGGTATTACTTCTATGAAACGTCCGGGTTCTGCAGCTGTGGACTTAGAAGGAGGGTGGAAGCTTTTCTACTCTCGTGTCGACCCTAACATGACTGTCCAGGCGGGAGTGGGGATACTCACAAGTCCTCGGCTGGTCGATTATGTTGGAGATTGAACCTACTTAGGTGGAGAACTGTGTCTCCTGAGGCTTCAGATAGGGAACCAGTGTCTCTCTCTCTTTGTTGCATATGATCCGAATGCAGTCACAGAGTACACACTTTTCTAGATGAGGTTGATGCTGCTCTTAGCAGGAGATAAAGTGCAGATTCTGTCATCCTGGTGGGCGACTTCAATGCACACATAGGGGCTGATGACCAAACGTTGAAAGGCATGATTGGGAGGAATGGTGATTCCAATTTAAATGCGAATGGGAGGTGCTTAGTTGGATCTCTGTTGCAACAAAGGACTTTCCATCACAAACACCTTCTTCCAGCACAAGGATGTCCATAAGTATACTGGGTACAGGGATGCAATGGACAAAAAGTCATTTTGTAATCATATCAGCCGACTTATTCTGATCAGTGTTGGATACTCGTGTGGGAAGAGGGGCGGAACTATCAACTGATCACCAGCTTGTTGTCTGCACTTTGTGGTTCTCTGAATCCATGCCAACTAAGCGAAATACTAGGGTCAGACAAACTTGGTGCATCAAATGGGAGGCACTGGAGGATAGAGTTGTGAGGAAGACCTTTGCAGATAACATATCTTCAAGTTTCATAGAACTGCTTAGTTATCATGGTACTGTTGAAGAGGAGTGGCAGTTGATTACTTTGGCAGCATTGTGCTTGGTCGTAAGTGGCTGAGTGTGGTGCAGGGCCATGAGAAATGAACTGCATGGTGGAACAGTGAACTCCAAGAAGCTGTCAAGACAAAGAAGGAAACCTATTTGTATGACTTGCAAATAAGTCAACTTCGAGTCAAGTGCGGTACACGGAGGCGCGAAAAGCAGCAGCAAAGACAGTATCAACAGCTAAAGCTAAGGCCTGGGAGAAGTTCCGGGAGAACATGGAGGCAGACTATGGTTTGGCAAACAAGGTATTCTGACAGACCGTGCATCGCCTCTGTGGACAGAAGTCTCTTTCATCACAAACTATTAAGAGTTCAGGTGGGAGGCTTCTGAAAATGGAGGAGAGCGTGTTGCTTAGGAGGAAGGAATACTTGGAAGAGAAGTCGGGAAATAGTCGACTCCAAACTGTCGAGGGAGCAGTGTGGTTTCCGACCTGGCCAAAGCACAGCGGATCACATCTTTGCTCTAAGGCAAATCTTTGAGAAATCCTGGGAGTATGCAAAAGTGGTCTACGCTTTGTGAACCTCGAAAAAGCATATGACAGAGTTCCTTGGGAGAAGCTCTAGCAGGTGTTGCTATCATGTGGATAGGCAATTACTGGTTGCTATCATGTCTCCGTATTAAACCTCTGAGGTATGTATCCGGATAAATGGCATCAAGTCAAGACCGTTCACCGTGGGTGTTGGACTTCACCAAGGGTGCGTACTGTCGCCGCTCTGGTTCATTATCTTTATGGACTGGATAGACAGGGGCAGCCGAGGCGATGAGCGTAATTGTGTGGGCGACTGCCAGTTGGAGGGGTTGCTCTTTGCTGACGACCTTATCCTCTTTGGGTCTTCTCGTACGAACTTTCAGCATGCACTAGACCAGTTTGCAGCCAGATGTGAAGAAGGTGGGATGAAGATCTGTGCGGCTTAAACTGAGGTTCTGGTCCTTTCAGAACGACCTGCTCAGTGCACTCTCCATGTTAGGGGAACCTCATTGAGACAGGTGGAAAAATTCAAATATCTCGGGATTGCATTCACGAATGATGGCAGGAGAAAGAACTGGATGCTCGGATCAGTGCAGCAAGCTGTGTCAGACATGAACTGTGGCGATCCATGGTAAAGAAACGCGAGCTGGGTAACAAAGCCAAACTCTCCATCTTCAAATCTGTCTTTGTCCCCATTCTCATCTATGGTCATGAGGCTTGGGTAATGATCGAAAGAGTCTGATCGCGGGTACAAACGGCCGAAATGAGATTTCTGAGAGGTGTGGCAGGTGTTCCGTTACTAGATAGAGTGCACATCACCACAATAAGGGAGTCTTTAGGTGTTGAGCCGCTACTTCTCCGTATTGAGAGATCTCAGTTGCGCTGGTATGGCCACGTGATATAGACGCCACAAACAGGTCTTCCTAGGCAGTTGTTAATTTCCAAACCAATGGGTAAGAGACCAAGGAGTCGGCCTAGAACCAGGTGGAGTATCTGAGTTCGAGTCGCTTGGGTATTACCAGGGAGGACATGCACCTGATGGCAGAAGATCGCGATCGCTGGAGATCCTCTATAGGGCTGCTGCCCCTGCGACCCTAATGGATAAGCGGGTTTGAAAAGTAAGTAAGTAAGTCCATAAATCTGTACAATTCGGCTGTTTAACTGTTTCCTCGTTCTGGTCTTCAATTACCATAGTATCAATAAATGCTCTTCAACTTTCCACTTTTGCCTTCATCTTTATCATAATTCAGGAGTTCCAAATGAGTTCTTTGTCTTAAAATAAAAACTAAGTCATCGTTAATGTTCTTTTCTCTTTTCTCACTCTCAATTTAGAGTACGCTTTACGCCAATGACTGCATTCCAATTTTGCCTACAAATTGCATGCCGTTCTGCTAGACTTCTGCGTCCACTATTTTTTCTTACAATTTCTTTTGGTTTATTTTTCGCTCTCTCAAGTAACTCTCCTTATCCTCTGTTTTCTACTAACTCCTAGGTTCTTTCCCTCCATGCGTTTCCTTTACCTTTTTATCTTTTTTCAACATTTTGGCCCCTTCTAATTTTTCCAATTCCTGCCCTTGGTAAATCGTATTTGGTTAAGTTTTTTTGTCACTTTTGGTATTTTTACTTTTTGGCCTTGTGTCCTTTTCCCTTTTATATATTCCTTTTCTTCAACAGTCTCAAAATTGCGCACTAATTCCTCTTAAACTTGCCATCTCTGTTACTGCACTGGTCTTTTGGAGAACATTTTATTGTAATTCATGGTTCGGGTTTTCCTGTCCATTTTTACGCCTTGGTGCTCAGAGTGTGAACTTTGTTTAGCTTGGGCTAGCTTTTCTTTAGAATTTGCATTGCCTTTTCAGCACAGATCTAAAAAACAAAAATCGCCTTTTGCAATCACTATCGTCTGCTGTTATAACTTTCCCTTATTTACTTGTTATGTAAAATCTTTTGAGTTTTCCCCCTTTTGCTTTTTTTACTAAGCTTTTCCTGAAACTTGTAAATACCTCCGCCTTTCTATTTCCTTTTCGTTTATTTTTTACTTAAGTTTTTTTTAGACAGCACTCAACTTTTTCCGCTCCCATCTTTCATTCCCTTTTCAAGAGATGTTTTTCTATTCCTTTTAGGCCGACCACCAAGAAGGATCATTTTTACTCTGCTTTTATTTCCAAGTAGGATTGCCATAGTATATCGTTCCAACGACTTTCTCAACACCTTTTGGATCACCTTAACTGTTTCTAAAAATTTACTGTCGTATTCTTTCTCAACTTTCCAATATCTTTTGTACCAATCCAGTTACTATTAAAAAATTTATCCAATTTTATTTACTTTCATGATTTGAATCATTGCTCATCTTGTAAACTGCCACCTGCAATAAAACTTCAATTTTGCCTGGAACCTTCTGTTTAGAAACAATTAATTAAACCTTGACTATTCCCCCCTTATTCGCTTCTTTTGAGGAATTTCTAGTTTCATTTTGGGTTTACGTTTAGGATCTTAGCTAATTAAATCTCCCTGCTTATTAAAGTTAAACTCTAGTCGTCTTAAGGCTTTTCTTTTTCCCCTTCTGTTCGTAACCCAAGGGCGTATGCTACAGTACATATATATGTGTAAACTGTGTAAATAAGCTGTACAAATGTGTAAATTGTGTAAATTTGTGTACACGTACAGGGTACGGCATATATTTGAGAACACGTTAGTATGACATAATAGACAATACATCATACAATTTAGCAATTCCTGAATGAGGCAGATAAACATGGCTGATCTAAAGATAACCCAGCAAATGAAGCAACTTGCTGTCATAGTCTCCTTGGCTGTAGGACACTCCAACTCCGAGATTGTTACATTCCTGAAAGTCGCCCATTCTTGCTTGTTCAAAGTTAGGGGAGAACTGGATGCTGCCACTGGTAATGTGCCAACCCCGTTTCACAGAGGAAACAACATTGTCAGCGCTCGGACTGTATGAGGACGCCGGAATTCATCCGTTCTGTCCAAGCTGTAATGGATGAGGACCTTGCAAAGTCCATAAGGGCAGTCGGGAGTGAGCTGCAGGTTAATGAGGCGAACATTCGACCCTTGTAAGTAGTATGTGTTGCGGAGGGGATAGTTCATGTCTTTAACAACCAAGAAGAATCGACTAGACAAGGCCAAGTGCCCCCTCAACAAGCATATGGAGGAACCAGGAATCCTGTGGTTCTTCTTCTATGAGAAAACTTCGTGTAAGACCAGAAGGTGAACTGCTGAAGTTCTTGGAGATGATCTTTGGCTGTGTCAAACCCCCCAGGAAGTTTCGTCATGCATACGAAATTTCCAGCCACAGTGATGATTCTGGGCATCTTGACCAGTGAAGGCGACATGATGCCTCCACATTTCTTCCGTCAAGGTCTCAGGGTCAATGGTGCTGTTTACACCAATGTGTTGGCAAGAGTTGTGAAGCCCTGGATTACTGCTGTAGCACATGGTAGGTCATATGTTTTTGAACAGAACTCTGCTCCAAATCATAAGGACCACAGCACCCAAGCATGGATGACCACAAATATTCACGACTACATTTCTCCCAACACGTGGCAGCCCAGGTCCCCTGATATCAATCCTTTGGACTATTACGTCCAGGACGTTGTTGAGAGGGAGTCCGACAAGCATCCACACAACACCGTTGAAGCTTTCAGGCTAGCTATTGTGGAGGCAATGGCAGAAATCCAAAAAACCCACTTCATTGCTGCCTGCCAGTGGTTCCAATAGCATGTGGAGGCCATCATTGCGGTGAATGGTGATTTCATTGAATAACAATATGTATTTTCTAGTCTTTTGTACAAAAATGTAAATTGTATTAAAGGCTCTGTGATATCCTAAGTGTCTGCTCATTTTACTTGCGTACATTGTTTTGTTCTCAAATACCTGCCAAACCTTGTATGTATAAGTGTGTGTAAACTTTTGTAAATAAGCTGTATAGATGTTTACATAATCGTAAACATGTGTATATGTGTGTGTAAATAGGTGTAGATATTAGTGTGATTTGTTTATATATGTTTTTAATGCCTGATATTTATAATCTTGAAGAAATATATCTTTGCAAAATGGTTTTCTGTTTGAACTGTGCTGTAATGAGCTCTACAGATTTTAAGTTTAAAAATTGGATATTTAAGAAATATTCTCTTGCTATGCCTAAGACGAGGCTGTTTAAAATAATAATATTTCTAAGATGTATTTTTTTATTGATTTATATGTTTCTTTTTTGAACTGTTTATTTTAGAAGATGGCAATGGTAGCACAAGGAGCCAAAAACCGCTTTTCCATAACAAAATATTTATTAAGCCTGGATACTTATTTCGGATTATTTTTATATAATATGGACCATTCAGGTGAAAATCAGGAAAGCTTGGCAAAAAGTGGGCACGAAAGTGTAAATCCACGCATTTTGGTGCATTTCGGTAAAAATCATGAAAGTTTGGCAAAAAGTGTGCACAAAACTGTAAATCCACCCATCTTTTCAAGTGGATAAAAAATATAAAGCAAAGCCAATTAGGTAAAATTGCAGCCAAGAATACAGAATAAATTTGAAACAAAATAAGCCAATCAATTGCGAGCAGGACACAAGTACACACCAAAGAATTAACCCTTAGCCTCCCACGTGGAATATCGGTCACACAACCACCCATGTGAGGTCTCTGTGACCCCCGACACATTTTCGAGATTTTCAAGCTAAATATGTGGCATATAGGTATAAATAAGAAATAGGCATGTTTTTGCATTTATTATCTTTAATAAAAGATTAAAAAAAGAACCAAAACAAAAATTTATTTTTCATAATGTAACAAAAATGAAACATCAATGCATAAAAAAAGAAAATTGTACATTATCGTATTTTTAAGATCATGGTGAAAATAAAACTTAATAGAAATTTTAAAAGTGAGCTGATTAACAAATTTAAGGCATTAGTAATTGTAATTTAGTAGGTTTTGACAAAATCTTTGGCTATTTTCATAAAAATTGCAAGTGGCTAACTTTTACAATTTTTCTAGGCAATGCATGCAAAGCTTTTCATTCGTTGTTCCAAATGTGGACGGATAATTATTCAGCTAATCACTTAAATGCATCTCTATGACATATATTCGCAATTATATGTGCAATATATTTCGTTAAAATTCATTTTCAATAAAAGAGAAGTGATCTTCACAAGAATTAAAAATAACATAACCTACCACGTGCGGTCTCTGTGACCGCTCATAATTTTACGAACGTTATTTATTCCAACCGAAGTGACTAAAGATCAAGACAAGCACATCACAATAGTTAAATCACAAGAAAGGAAGGTATAGAGTGCCACAGCACACTCACGAAAGTAAAACATTAAAAAAAAAACACTTTTTCTCTTCATAGGTGTCTGTGTGACCGCACGTGGGAGGTTAAGGGTTAAATAAAATAAAAAATAAAAAAGGGGGAACGAAGTAGCCAATAAAAGAGCATGGGGAAGTGTCAAAGATTATCCCCACATAAGTCAGAGAGAAGGACAAGTCCGGTAAAAGCCACAAATAAGGAGTCAAAACCAAGAGCCACCAACCAAGCATCCTTGCATATCTCCCCTGCTCCTTGTATATCTCAGCTTGAATATTATGTGGGGCAGCACCTGTACTAGGATTGGACCATTCTTGCTGCCACATAATCAACTATAGTATTCCCTGTGCATATGACATCACCACCACATAATTTACAGAATAAATTCTAGCCTCTGGTCTGCCATGAATCATGTCATCATACCATATTTTATGCTGCATGTTTTATTGTGTAGTCTCCTTGATGAGTTTTTGGGTGGGTTCCTTCTCCTTACTAACATTCCCCTAGCTCGGGAATTTCTCTTTCATTTATCTTCCCCCCCTCCCCAGTCTAAATACCCGAATTTGCTGCATGGTCTTCAGAAGTGATCTCAGTCCTACACCGAAATTACTAGAAGATTCATCTTTCCTCAGAAATTTTATTTTGGATGTTAACTTTAGTTATTAAAAATTTGCTTACTCAACAATAAATCTAATTGCTTATGGAGTTACGAACCTTAAATATTTGACCAGAGAGCATTCTTTTTAGCCAGATGAGATGGCGGTAATTAACAAAACAAAATTAACAAGACTCGACAAGATGAGTGCACAGTGGAATGTAAGAAGACAAAGACAAAGGTAGGATCTTAATTTATGAATCAATATATGTCAAGTCTAAAGCTTGAATGCTCTGTTATAAACAAATTGTCATAACGCGATTTGTTACAATAAATAACTTGCTTCTTGTAACAACTCTCTCTTGGGCCAGGAAGCTCAATTGAAATCTTCCTATTGATTGCTGGGTCACCATCACAATCTTTACTTTACAGGAAAAACGGCAATGCTGGGCATTAATACATTGTGTCAGTAGCCCTGTAGAATAAACATAGAATAATAGATAAAATTAGTTCACTATCTCAATTAAGCTTAGACCCCTTTAACCTAGTGATTATGACACTATATAAAAACGCTATGCATTTAAATTGTTCTGAATTAGAGTAGCAGGCTTGACTACTACTAAATCTTCATTTATATAGTTGGATAATCCCCACAGCGTTACAGTCAACATCCATACGATTTTGTCTTTCACCAAAATCTCCTCTTTAAGCCATGATAAACCAAAGGAAGAAACCTCACTTATATAAACCAAAGCTTGCCAAAAGACAGCCCGCAAGGGCATGCTAATTTCACTAACTCTGTTTACCATGATATGCTTTGATGCGACCTGAATGCTATGCCAAGAACAAACGTTATACTCGAGTTTTCTATGTGTGTTACCCCTTATAAGAATGACGCTGTAAGAATTCCTTGACTTTCCTTGGTCTGCACAAAGAGACATATGGCTTGAAGCTTCCGGATATCGCTCGATTGAGAAGTAATTATGGCCACCTTGTTTTGACATAACAGTCGCTATCTTCTATCTTGTCTAGCTTTGCATTGCATGCCGCAAATTCGCCACTATCACATGCCTTTTGCTTATGCTTCTAAGCTTTGCTAAACGTTATCCCTATCGACTGCTTTCCTTTCAATCCTTGTCTCTTTTTCCGAACAGCTTTGTCGATCTCTTGCTCCGTGTATCTACCGTAGTTTAATCTGGTTACCATGAAAGTGAAGAATAACCTACCCATTTAAATAAAAACTGTCCACGAGGCTTTTCCCCTCTAACATCTAACAACTTCGACACGTGGTAGACGTTCGAATAACATGGATTGTCTATAGGACCTGGCGGCTTCTTTTTCTTACTCCTTTGTATGAACCTCTTTAAGAAGGAACAATGTACTATTTTGGACCCCATTTAGGGGGAATGGCTAACTTAGCTGAGACTATAATGAATATAGCCAAGATTTTCAAAGGGCATGTGAATTTTTGGAAACATTTCTTTCCCTTTTTCTGTTTAAGTTAACGTAATCTTGACGCCCAGACCAGTACTTTATCACCTCTTTTAAATGTACCAGATGATGTCTTTTGTCAAAATATTACTTATATTTTGCATTTACTTTGTGGATGTTTTCTTTGGCCCATTTTAATAACTGTTTCAAATGAACATATGACCTTTGTCTAGAGCCAGCTAATTAAATTTATTTATAGTCGCTGGTATTTGTACCTCCCTCCACAAGTCTAAATAATAGTGGGACATTCATTCTTGGGCTTCCAAGACCAATGAATTGATGGCAATGTATTCTCCTGTTAAATAGCTATCCCATTCAGACTTTTCAAAGTTCAAATAACTATGCAAAATTTATATGACCGTGTGATTGGTATGTTCAGCTTGGCCGTCACTCTCAGGATGGTAGGCACTGGCAAATTTAAGAGATGTACCTAGCATCTTAAAAATATGCCTCAATACCTCAGTAATAAACCTGATGTCTCGATCTGATAAGAAAGTCTTGGAGAATCCATCTATCTTAAAGATGTCATCTACTAATAGCCACATGGTGCCTACAGCTGTGATTGACAACTAGCACAGTAACAACTTTACCCTTTTTGTCAAATTATCAGTAACAGTCAAAAGCGCATCGAATCTCTGTGCTATCAATGGTAGGATAAAATCTATTGCTATAGTGTGCCAGCGATGCAGGTACACTTCAAAAAGGTGAAGTGCCACATAATGCTTTTGCCAAAATCTTGTTTTTTTGAGAGTCTCCACAAGACTTAACAAATTTAGTTATGTCAGCTGCCATACGGACCCACATATATGCTTGCTGCACTTTATTTAAAGTTTTGTAAGTACCCAAATATCTGGCTGTCAAATCCTGATGCATCAAGCCCATTATTGGCTCGATTACTTCTGATGTTCGCAGTAGCACTAACAATATTCGCAGTAGCACTAACACTATCCTTTGGCTGGCTCATTTGTATAGCAGTCCATCCTCCACAAAATAAGGTGCTTGTATCTGTTTCAATCTCCCTCTTGTAAATGGGCATTTGGCATAACTCTTTTAATTAAGTTTATTGTCTGGATGCTTGGATTCCAAATGGAACATGCAGCCATTACTTCAGAACTTTTGCTTTTTCTGTTGTCTCTGCGACTTTACTCGACTAAGGGCAAACAATGACTGCCTCCTCTACTTTCGTTCTTTTTCCATATCTCTACCTTTATTGTTAACTATATTTTCTTTATACCCTTTTACACTATCAACCTAATTGGTGATTTTTCTATCAACACCTGTTTGAACACTTTGGGAAAGCATTTTCATATAGCTTCTGAGTATGTAGCTAATTGATTTGACAGTTTAAGAAAACCCTCATTAAAGGTAGATGTTTTGCTTAATAAATGCCATTTTAGACAAAATTTTACATTCAGTGTCCTCCACTCCTTTTTTCCTATAGTAAATTACTTCACAAAAAATCAAGATAAATATTAGCTAAAAAAGAACTGTACACTAATTCATGCATACTGCAAACTCTCATGTACACCCCTTGTCACGAATTAATTTTACAACTGGCAGTGGAAGCTAAATAAAACTAAGTGTATGTGACACAGAGAACATATACTTCCGTTAACAAATAACAAAGTTGAATTTATTCGAAAACTGAAATAACACCAAAGTTAAATTTTGTTAATGTTAAAACTTCTACTATCAAATAGAAAAGCTCATTACAAAATATAAAGCTTTTAAACTTTTTTCCACAAATAAAGATAGAAACTTTAAATTGTTAATAATATAATTTATTGAAATACCAGATTTCAGATTTTTCACAATAACTAAGTTATTGAAAGAAATTGGCAACATAAGCAAAATTACATTAAATACAAAAACGGCGTTTACAGCAACTGAGCTGCTCAGAGGCACTTTGATCCAATTGAATTCATAGAACCTACGGAGACACTCGGGAAAAGTATCAACACGAAGACCTTCAACTCTTAACGGTCTGTGTACTGCAAACTTTTCGAAACAGCAGCAACGCAATTCGTTTAGTCTCGCCTTTGTAAACGGAATAACTATAATAAATAATATGTCCAAACTCTTAGGATTAAATAATAGCCCACTAAAATTCTACTTAGCTAGTTAGAATTAACATCTTATACAGGGTGCTTCAGGTATTTGAGAACACATGAGTATGACGTAATAGAAAATATAATGTAATAAGAAATATGCCTATTTAACAATTATAAAACGAGGAAAATAAACATGACGCATATAAAGATAACCTAGCAAATGAAGCGACATGCTGTCATCATCTCCTTGGCTGCAGGACACTCCAACTCTGACATTGCTGCATTCCTGAAAGTCGCCCGTTCGTTCATATTCAAAGTTTGGGGAGGAAAGGATGCTGCTAGTAGTGATGTGCCAACCGTTTCCCAGAAGAAATTATTCAGGCCAGCTATTGCGGAGGCAGCACCAGAAATCCAGAAGACCCACCTCAATTCTGCCGGCCAGCAGCTCCAACAGAGCGTGGAGGCTGTCATTGTGGCAGATGGTGGTTTTATTGAATAAAAATATGCATTTTCTAGTCTATTGTATAAAAATGTAAATTTTATTAAATGCTGTGTGATAACTTAAGTGTCTGCTTCTTTCACCTGCGGACATCGTTTTGTTCCCAAATACCTGCCGCACCTTGTACTTTAAAGATTTAAAGCATTCTTAAACGCCATTGCCAAGTTAAAACTTTACTCAAAATAATTCAGCTGCAGTACTACTTAAAATAATATAAGCAAATCAACTAGCCTAACTTTGTAATGCAGAGGTTAGGCAAATGCCACTAATTCATTATTTTAGTGACATGCATGAGAGAGAGTTAGATAGGAGCTTAAACGAGCAACTAAGAAGGGGCATTGAATTTATTTATTTATTTATTTATTTATTTATTTATTTATTTATACAGGTGAAAAACTCCCAATAGCAGATAAATACACATGAATAAAACAATCGTAATTAATACAAATAAAAAGAAATAAAAATATCACAAATCTTGAGAATTTAAATCCAATTTTCTAAGCTTGTCTTTACTCTCATGAAATATATCAATTTGACCAAATATTTGCATTACCTTCTAAATACGGTGAGAAGGCACCAAGGTTATCCTGTATGTAGGTGGGAATTGACCAAGCAGCAATCCACTCTAGGCATGGGGCGCCTTAATGCCGAACTCCTGTAGCTCTAGAATTTTACCTTGTAGTTCCGTCAATGGGATCCTTGATGCCACCACCAAGACTCGACACAAAGAAGAGCCTTTGGAAAGATTGAACAATGATGCGTTGTCAATCGCGGCATCAAGGATCCCATCAACCAATTCTTCTCCATCCGGAACTGAATCTAGACGATGCTAGACAAATACTTCTTTACCTCTCGGGTGATGCGTTCTGTGGTGAAATGAACTTGATGAGTTGCTGAGGGAAAATCACAAGAATGCACAATATCATTAATAAGAATAATGTTCTTGTTAGTCCCTTCCTCCTGGTTGCATATGCGATTGCCAGCATTGACCTACACCTCAGCACAATCTTTAACGAACATCTCTCTCTCATTCAAACATTCTTTCGAGAAATTTCTCTCTGGAATTTTTCTATTCTCTGTATCAACCTCTCACTTCAGATCACCGCCTGTAAGTCCTTCTAAACTCTCCTGTCATTTTTCCTTTAAACGATCGCGTGCTTTTCTATACCGATTACGTTTTTCTGCTCCTGGCAATGGATGGCGCTACTTGATTGCCAACATTGATACTAGCCAGAAATTGCCTGCTAGTTGCATTGGTTCGCTCAGTAGTAGTCACAGTGCTATGTGGCAAGCTTGCCCTCTCATTCTCTTCAGGCAACTGTTTACCGTTGCTATGATCGGAAATATTTGTAAACTGACAGGAAAATGTATCCGCAATGATGTTTCTACTGGATTTACTATGTGTGAATGAGACATTAAACTGTAATAACGGCTTAATTACATTTGCTTGTAGCCTTGTCAACTTGAGTTGGGTTAATAACTTTGTTAAAGACTGGGTGTTTGAATTCATAATTGAGGTACTTGGAGCAGGTAATGTCTCCAGTGACAGGCAACATGAGCGACCACTGGTAAGTTTTTGATATAAATGGAATGGCCTCTCTCTTCTGGTCTGAATCGGCGCGATTTTAACGTGATGGGAATTAGTTTATTATGTTCTTGTAGGGCTACAGCTGCTATGGCTTCCTCCAACGCATCGCATATAATATGCTAGGGACGATGTTCGTTGAAAATTTTCAATATAGGAAGCTGTTGAAAGCTCCATTTTAAAATCTTAAACGCGTTACCCTGAGAATGCCCCCATTGAAATCTCTCTTCCTTCTGCAGCATATCAAGCAGGGAAGCAGCTATTTTTGTATAATGCCGTATGTAGGTTTGGTAAACTGACAGGTGCCAAGGAATGCTCTCAACTGATGCACAGTGCTCGGTTTGAGCCAATTTTTAATGGTCTGCATCAATCTTTCTTCGCACTCCTTCCCCTTTGCCGAGAATAAGAATCGGAAATAATTTATCCTCTTGAATCCAAATGCGCATTTGCTTTCTTTAAAATAAAAACAGTCCTAGTACACTCTTTCTACCACACTCTGGATAACCTTATGCAATGCAGACAATGTGGAGGCAGACACAAGCATGTCATTTAAATATACCACCATCTCCTTGTTGAGTAAACCCCATAGACCTTCGTTTATGGCTTTCATAAAGGTGGAAGCAGTTCCCATGGGGCCAAAAGGCATTACCTTAAATTCATAAGATCCCAAGGTTGTTTTGAATGACTTAGCTTGGTGCGTGCTGGCTTTAGTCTAATTTGGTGGTTAGCCTAAAAGATGTCGAGCTTCGTAAGGTATCTGGCACCTTTAAGTTTACCGAACAGCGAGTCAGTTCTAAGTCTGGTATTGTAGTTGTTATCACAGGTCATTTTATTTGGTTTACAATAATTGATAGACATGCGAAGCCCTCCATCCTTCTTAACCACAAAAAGGACAGGTGATGCAAATGAAGTAGTGGAAGGTTTAAATGTTTACTGAATAAGTCGACAACTATGCACTCTAACTCTTCTTCCTCTTCTTGGATAGAGGGAGCAAGGGCAATTTGAATGGGACGAAGGTCTCTTCAAGTAATATTTCATGCTGATTTGATTGTCCAGGGGGTAAACCTTTTGGTAGCTCGCTTCTGAAGATATCATGAACCATTCCCACTAAACCCTGAAATGAAGGATGGATTTTACTGGAATAAATATTGGTACTTTCTGCTTTATATTTACCAAACATAGCAAACACAGGTACCACTGGTTCCTTCTCTAATATGTAGCATAAATTGGAATCTGAAATAGCGGCCAGCTAATGCTCTCTCCATTGGGCTAGCCAAATTTTCTGTCCTGTTTGCAAAGTTGCACATTTCCTTGTCTTCTAGTCGAACTGGATTTTGTTTTTCTGGATCCAATTCGTGCCCAAAATTAAATGATAATTAGTTTTCATGGATATTTCCTACTTTTTATGGGGACATTTTTTGCTGATTGAATAATGGACATGGTTTTGCCATTTGCTAATGAGGTCATTTTGTGTTGGGCTGAGATATCCGAGAGCTTCATTTTAAGCTGCTCGGCCCTCTTTTCATCTAGGTAATTCTCAAAAGCACAAGCATCCACAAGTGCCTTGCACCCTATGCTGTTGATAATTATCTGTACTACGCATAGGTTATATGGACATCACCAGGGGCAAAGTTAATTTGTTCTTATTTTTTGTTTGGTCTTACAGCCTTGCTTTCGAAAAATCTGGACATGTGACCTAAACGTCCGCATTTAAAACTAGTAATGTTTCGTTTAGGCTTTGTTGCTTCATTAACCTTATATCTTTCTTCTGCTCCTTGTATCACGTCGATTTGCATGGGTTCTTCATATCTCCACGTTTGAATTTCATCTTTGGATAGCACAATTTTCATATGAAGCCGGGCTGCTATCTTATCTGGGATGACTTGCAGCAAAAAATGTAGCTTTTCCGCTTGTGATGAGTCGGTAAGGCAGTAAACAAAACTTAGTTATGAATTCGGTAACTTTGTTTCCTTTTAGCTTGAGCTTGTGGAGCTCAGCATATCTGGTCATCTGGGTTTGTCCGCCCATGAAAGTATTGCTTAACATAGAAGTGAATCAGCGCCATGAAAATGGTGAATTAGTAGAAGCTATCATAGTAAACCAGCTCGCAACAGAACTGCGCATTGTTCTAACCCAATTCCTTTACAAGATGCAATAAGTGTAAATTGCCAATGGAAAGATTCAGGGTTCTTCCTTCGATGTCCCTGAAAAACATGGGAATTGAAGATGACTAATTGCATCCTCTACCTGGTATGGCTTTAATAACTGAACGACTTGAATCAAAGCATTAAAATGCGGTAAATGAGCCCCCTCCAGTTGACCAGTTTGAAGCTCATGCCGTTGAGGTAAAGATTGTTCATGTTCCATTATCACATCCCCTCCAACCTACAATGGTCGTAAAAGGAAAAGGGAAAAACGGAAAAAAAAGTCACAAGCAATACAATTAAATTTTATAAGAGTAGGAGTTGAATAATATATAATTAATTTAAAAGATGGAGTTATCATTTTTTAAATTAATAATACAATTAAACGTACAGCTGAAACAAAGTCGCAAATAAAGTATATGCTCTGAATAAAAAGCACTCGTCAAAATTTTAGCCTTTTTTTCCTTTTATTTTTTTTAAATCAGCCTGTAAGCTAAAACCAAAATTGAAACTGTAGCCTCCCCACCCCCACTATGTTAATCATTTAGTCGTCGGACTTATTGTCCTACATTCGAAGTGGGTGAGCGCTATGGGTTCGGGACCGATAATTGGAATAAAACCTACTACCACTTGATTAGGTACCTATAATTTATTTACGTTAATAATCATACATCAAACACATCCCACATTCCTCTTATATATGCTAAAAATCGCTATTACTAATGGGCCCATGAAATTTTCCATGCTACTAAACAAAATAGGTCAACATATTTTTAACCAAACCCAGCGACTTAACTCAGCAAAACCGGCACCTTGGCTCATTAGATTTATTAACAATTAACTACTGACTGTTTGGGTGTAATGATATTTACACTACTAGTGATTTGGGATTACTCTGCACATTCATGACCCGAAACAAATATTCCAAAAATTTAGCACTCTATAGTGCTACGTCACTCCTTTATTATCGCAAACTAAAGGGGGGGAGAGACGGTGACCCCTCTTGGGCAATCATGAATGAGAGATGGTTACCCACTGGCAGTATCGATCATTAGGCGATCCATATTGAGCATAGTGAGCACATGTGCCAGGTTCGCTAGTCAGCTAAAACTAAATATATCATCCTCCCCCAATCATAAGTTTAATCAATGTCTAGTTAACAAAGTGCTTAAAAAAATTTTTCTATCATTTGGCGAATAATCTATTTCATCGGCTTGCCGTGCGCTCAGAATTCCGTTACTGCGAACACATTGAGTTCAGTACAAGTGTGACCTCCATTGATACTCATTTCGAAATCGAGATTCTTGCGACATTGGCACACATGTTAAGCTCCTTGTGATTCAGTTTCGCAATTTAAGTTTAGTAAATAAATTGGGACGAACTCACCAAATTTTCGCATGTAGCCACGCTAGTTATTTTCTCAAAGATCTGCTCCATGGCTGCTACTCTGTTTGGCGTGGTAAACTTTCCTTAACTGGTTCACACAGCTCATCATTCGAGGTTCCACGGGCGTTCTCGTTTCTCAGTCTACTTCACTCCGACATAGCCATATGTCGTGCATCAGAATGAAAAGGTACATTGAACATGGTTAATTATGTGAAAGTAAATAATGTCAAGAGAGCATTTGAAAGAAAATACTTAGGCAATGTCGTCCAGCTGCCACGAAAATGCTGTCGTATTACTTCTTTCGGAACGCTCATTAAATTTCTTCACAATATCGGGGTGGCTTCTTGAGATGGTATGTTTGAACGTTCAGTTTTACAGATCAAAAGAACGGTTTCTCGTCAAGTCATTATGCTATGGAATATGTTTTTTTTTAAATTATATTCCGAAAGCTCCCTTACTCAATGAGTATTAGAGAAGAAAAAAAAATATATAAAATGAATTTTTTTTATTATTTTAACAAAGGCGTTGACACGCTCATCGTTTCTCCGAAAGCTATCTCAACAATCCCCTGCTGGAAACTGAGCTATATTCCGGGAAGGCATCCGAACAATTTAGTCCCAACAGAGGACCATTGTCGATCGCTCACGGCCTTAACCCCTCAACTCGACAATATAGACAAATTAATTAAACCCCTAAACAATCACACTCAAACAACGACCCAGTTTTAATATAAATACAACAGTAAATAAAATAAATAGAACGAAAACAAACTAATTATGAGCGCACCCACTTCCACTTAAACTAACAAACGTGACTTCTGCCTAACCTGAACGTCACACACGCTCGACAACAAACCTCGAACATACCCTACCCAGGATTATGTTCGAGACAGAACAATCAAAATGGACTTCCAAGACAAACCACTATACGAAACACCACGCTTCTCTTATCCTACATCACTGCACCAGCAAAATTACAAACTACCTTTCAACAAGGACATTTAACAAGAAGATTCATATTAACCCTTAAAGTACTACGTAATCTTCATCAATTTACATTACAATACAGAGTAACTTATTTGATTATAATTTACATTACGCAACAGTTCCTCGCATATTCAAGAATTTCCTGAAACTACAATACTCCCTATAATTCGTTAAACATTCCCCTACAAGTACTAATCAACGCATTTATACCCACACGCTAAACATACAATAAAAAAAAAAAACAACTTATAATCTACCACTCAAAATTACAATAACCAGTCTCCCCCCTACCTAGAACTGTAGGGGTCTCCATGTAACTGTCCCAACATATGTCTTCCTCCCAAGAATCAATTACCTCTTCTGGACTATTTATTATCTGTTCCTGGTGCTCGTTTCCTATCCAATTTTTTCCAGTGCCAGTCATTACAATTTTAGGTTTCGAGGCTTCAGGGCTAATTCCGATTTCTACTTCCTTCACGTGAACCTTTTCACCACCCTCACTCCGTTTAATCTTTTTTTTACACTTACGTGCTCCCTTCCCTATGCCCCCATTTTCATGTTCTCTTTTATCTATTTTCGACTGCTCTATGTTCCGTTTATGAAAATTTTCAGCCATTTTGATCCCTTCGCGCCAAGATAGATTCCTCTCATTTCCAATTCCTTTTTCCGTGGCCTCATCTAATGTCGTGATAGCATTTACAATTTCTTCTGCACCTACTTCCACATCAATCCCTTGAGCTTGAGTAGCTTGCGTTCCCTTCCACGACTTCCTTTCTACAGATTTTGCTACACCCATATCCACCTCAGCACTCTGCACAGCCTCAGGCTGCGCATCTGACCAAGACACTGTGGTTCCTCTTGGAACTTGTGCTACTTCCTCGACCTGGGGCGCCCAACTCAGACATACGCCGGGGTATCCTTGGTTTACCATCCCAGTACCACATGGCCATTCCTGAACCTCAGGCCAACTTGGTTCATTCCCTTGTACCCTATAACTCTGCCATCTCATAGCGTCACCATAATCCTCCTGATTACCTCCTATTGCACCTATTCATTCACCCCATCTCGTCCATATCTGACTTAACTTTACCCATCTAATATCTCCAAAACGCACCCCTTTGATCTGTGCCCATCCCATCCCATCTGTGGAGCACATCTCAAATGGCCTCAACCATCTCACCGTCCTACCCATCCTTCCCTGACATGGCTTCTTAATCATTACCTGTTGTGTACAGTTGGCACCCCAATTCCTATTATTCCCTCCGTTATAGATGGGCTCACCCTCGATGCCCAACCTGTGTGCAGGGCCCTTCTCAGTACTCGCATCTTTATCCCATAACTGTTCGATGGGTAATACATCTTCGACCCCTGACACGATTGTTGATGCACATTGAAATGTGAGCCCCTTTAACACGTCCATTCCCAGAATGCCATCATATGGGCGGTTACTAAATGAATGGAACAGGAACGTCCGCATGCCCATATGACGACCCTGGACTACCACATCCAGTAACCCCCCTTTCTTTAAATACAAGCAACTCCCATTTATACCTTTGATTGTCATTTCCATATCTTGCAGTGGTGGCCCAGCTAATTGGTGGTATGCTTCCTCGTCGATTAATGATACCTGCGAGCCGGTATCAAACAGCATAGTTAAGGGCTGTCCCTGAATATATACCGTGGCTACGCAGGTCCCACCCTCTCCACATTGTGTCATAATCGGGCCTTCAAGTGGACCGCTAGTGTTAACACTTTGTGGTCTTGGAGATGGCTGGGGGCACTTCCTTGCCAGATGCCCCAACTGTCCGCATCTATAGCACCCATTGTTAGTTGATGCACTCCTCGGCACAGC